>CM043015.1:212184495-212429373 GCA_023690525.1 Holotrichia oblita
TCGTCATTGGTCGCTAAAAGCGCTACCGTAGCAACATGTATAAACAAAGTATATTTCTTACACTTCTAAAATGACACAAGCAAACAAATATCTCTTTAACTAGAAAGTGAAATTAGTGCAGTAAAATGGCTTCGCCATTCTTGGAAGAAGAAGAACCTGAGGAAAAGGATTCTCTTTTTCCGATGAAGAATCAGAAGGTAGGACATGGATAAGTTTAATATTGTCAAAATTGTTATAAACACAAGTAGAATTTAGACTATTCATGCATCTTTTTGTACATACGGACATAAGTAACGATTTTAATTGCTTCGCTATTAGTAACTTTATTATACTATATATGTACATATGAAAACTATATATTATATACATATATTGTCTAGTTTCTTTTTATCTAACATGTTAGATATTTCAATTATTTGACTTGTAAGAAATCATCACATTGTATATACATATGTATGTTTATGTATATAGTAGTGGACAAGTTTAATTTTGTATTCGAAATAGCAAAAAGAGAGTGAACGCCTAGCAGTGAGTCTTTAGTAGGCATGAGGAGTACTATTCAATTAGCTATCGTTTTATGATTTGGATTTTCTTACCGTACACTTTAGAATCGATTGCAATATGACAATTTGACACTTGTGACAGTAAGACGTTGGGTTGCGTCAAAGTACTTGTTGAATAAACTTATCACAGCGTACCTATTAGCAAATACTATGTAATAGTTATTTACGAACGATGAATGTTTCCACTGCACTTTTGTAATGAATTGCCGTTGTATCCGGCTCGAAGGACCATTTATTATGTAGTTAATGTTTACTTTTATGTGTGTGAAACTGTGCTTACATGTATCTTACAGCCATCTTGTTTTTCTTATATATTTTTTTTACAATAAAAATACGCGCGAAAACATCAAAATTTAATAGTTATTTACGAACCAAGTGCGTGAAATCATATTTCGCGAATGAGTGACCAGTTTAAAGCGCGAGCCGGAGGCGAGCGCTTTATGGACACGAATTCGCGAAATGTTTCACGCACGAAGTTTGTACACTATTTTTTGTACGAGAATTATAATAATAATACATATTAGCCCTTTTCCTTTGCTAAAAAAGTGTAGCACGGTGCAGCACTGAACTACACTTTACGCCATATTCTCGTTCCTTTGCACGGTGTAAACAAAACCAGTGCTGCACCAGGACTGTTTATCTGCACCAGGGTAATAGCTGGTGTAAATTACACTATTTTAAATGTCAAGCATATGTCAAAGTGATTAATGAAGGTACTTTTATTCATGCCGTTTACTTTATACTACGAATGATATTTATTGGAATTTGTGCAGTATATATTGATCAAAAAACGTTAAATATCTATAAAACGCATGTAAAGAGAAGACAAAAAGAGGTTATGTATTGACTATAAAGTAAAAAAATTGTTGTGTTTTAGTTGAATTACAGCCGGCAATATTATTGGAATTTTTGACGGTTCACAAGCAATTTTTACCCAATTTTCTTTTAAAAAATGCCATTGAATAAGGTAATTAAGTATGATTTGTAAATAAATTAGTGAAAAATATTTTTGAATTAATCCATATTGAAATTTTCATGCTTTAACGCATAATTTATAATAACGGGAATTGACAGTTGTTTTTATAAATATATGCAAAGAGACTGCGAAAAGAGTTTATCTTAACTAAATTTGTAAGTATGCTTGTACATAATAGCTATTATAGCATTATATAAAGGATTAGTAAAAGTGCTACTCGTTTCTTCTCATGTCAGGTTATGATAAGTTGATTGTTGAGGTTATGTTATAAATCCATCTACACTCAATTCGTTCCTTTGTATTGTCGCCTTCGTTACAGCACTGTAAAAATTGTAGTGTAAATTGCACTACACTAAAAAGCAAAGGAAAAGGCCTAATGTTAAATACGTTATCGTTTATGACCATATATACAGTGAGGTTTTTATAACACCGTACATAGCCCTATGTTCGATTTTATATGTCCCATGTCAACTCATGGGCAGTTATGCAACCAACATTACTCCTATTTGATTTCTACATAAACAATTTTATCGATAACTGTCAAAGTCGTGACAATATAAAATAATTCATGCAATGTATTCTAAAGACGAAAAAGTTGAAATTATAAATTTGTATCAAGCTGGAAACAGTATTAGAAATATACGAGATCTCTTTGCTGCAAAGTATCCCGACAGACCAATACTGGCTCTATCAACCATCCACACAATTATTAAAACATTTAATATGGATGGTTGTATAATAAGCACACAAAAAAGAAAAATAAACCTTCCCTGTACTTACCGAAGAACTAAAATTAAATGTTTTATGTTTCATCGAAGAAAGCCCAATAACAGCAACAAATAAGATTGCACAGCATTTTAACATTTCAAAAACGTCTGTACGTAGAATTTTTAAGATGTATAAATACAAAGCGTATAAATTTAGTAATCACCAAGAACTCTTCCCTGAAGATAAAATAAAACGCATAGATTTTTGTGAAACCTTATTTAATATCATTAATGAAAATGACAACATTTTAAAAAAAATATTGTTTACCGATGAAGCGTCTTTTTCTTTAAATGGTTCAGTTAACTCTCAAAATTTTCGGTTTGTATAAAAAGTATTTTTTCACTGAAATCTAATTGATTCGCTTCAATTTCACTATTAGGTATTGGTCACGGACTAATGATCATCGTCAAAATTTAACACATACACAATATAATGCACGGGTCAATGTTTGGGCAGGTATCATTGGTACTGCACTTGTAGGACCATACTTCATTGACGGAAATCTCAATTCAACAAAATTCTTAGAATTGCTGAGAACACGAATTGTTCCTCAAATTCAAGATTTGAATATTGAAAATCCCTGGTTCCAGATGGATGGGGCCCCAGCACATTCTACTGCAGCTGTTTCACACTTTTTAAATGTAACTTTTCCTGATAAATGGATAGGCAGGTTTGGTCCGATAATTTGGCCGGCCTGTTCACCAGATTTATCGCCTAACGATTATTTTCTTTGGGGATACCTGAAATCAAAAATTTATAACAATATAAATATAACGAATATTGAAGACTTAAAAACACGCATACTTACAGCATTTGAGGAATTGCAAACCAAACCTCATTTTTTATCAAACTGTTTGCAAGAATTTCATAATAGACTTGCATATTGTATGGAATGCGAAGGCGGACATTTCGAACATTTATTAAAACGTTAAACTTAGATATAATATTTGTTGCTTTTCTATTCACTACTTGATAAGATCTTTTAATTTTATTTGACAAATAAAAGGTGATTTATTTACGAGGTTATGTTTATTACGTAGTTATGTTAGTATCAACGAGATTAGATGTATGTACCTATACGACGAATGTTTGCAATAGGAGTAATGTTGGTTGCATAACTGCCCATGTGTTGACATGGGACATATAAAATCGAACATAGGGGCTATGTACGGTGTTATAAAAACCTCACTGTATATTATTCAGGTTAGGGATTTATGATTTTAAAATGTCACTGAATTAATCAAGTTCCAGTAAGTACCAACTTTACTTTTACGCACTCGTGCTTAAAGTGACTTTTTACGCACGCAAATCGAATCGTGAAATGACAGGTTTTGATAGGCGAGTACAAAAATATACATATGTTCAAAGAATAGTTTTTTAAGTGAAGTATAGATGTCGCCGACAGTAGAACGTTAAGGATGCATATGACCAGACAAATATTGGCTGTCGATTGTGGCTGTCAATTAATTTCA
This sequence comes from Holotrichia oblita, assembly GCA_023690525.1. Taxonomy (NCBI): domain Eukaryota; kingdom Metazoa; phylum Arthropoda; class Insecta; order Coleoptera; family Scarabaeidae; genus Holotrichia; species Holotrichia oblita. The sequence goes on from CM043015.1 coordinate 212,188,275, forward strand.
AGCCGAGACATCTGTCTGACAGGTGTCATAGAAGCAATAATTTGTCTGGTCCGCTGCTTGTTTACGAACGTCCCTTGCCCCTCTACTTTAAAACTCTCGCCGTTCTGAATATACTGTGGCGCGTTCTCTGTTTCAGTAATGGAACTAACACATCTTTGACCATATTAATACGAGTATTATATTTGCTATTAGTTATTACCTTTATTTCATACACTACTACTACAACTAAACTAAATTATTTCGTGCAGTCACAAGTTGAACTGCAGAAATGTTCGTCTACTACATACATGTAACATTATACACGTAAATTCAGCCCACAGTGGAACATAGGAAGTTACAACATACGTATGGAACGCAGTGCGATGTGGCAACGCGCTAATCATGCGCTACAAGTTCGATCGTCGATTCGCACAGAACGAATATGCCAACGACTGTATCCTGGCTCGGTTTAAATTCAACTGAACTGTGCATGCGTCTGTGTAGCCAGACACAAGCTACAACGCGAAGAGAGGAATACGCTGTTGCAATTCATACTGCCTATGTTCCATTGCGGGCTGAACCTACGTGTATGTGGTTGCACAACCTCAGGTATAAAATTCTTGTTTATACAGAATATATTAACATCACTCCTTGTAAACAAAGACTTTTATATGTCTGAAAATATCTTAAATATAATAAAGTATTATGCATATGTTTACAAATAAGAAAAATTACAATTCAATCATGAATTTTTCTCTTAAACTACTATTAAATTTTACATGATCTAAGGGCTTTGTAAAAATATCTGCAAGTTGCTGTTGCGTACAACACTAATTTACATTAATAACGCCTTCGTTAATTTTTTCGTTTATGAAATGATACCGTACATCGGATTGTCTATTCTTAATGTAGCACACACTTTTTCATTGAGTAATTCTTCCGTCAGTAAATTAGTTCTTTACAGCAATCTATAGCCGCTATGTATTATGCTTCCGTTGATGACAGGGCGACGATTGGTTGTGTTCTAGCACACCAAGTTATAGGACCTCCGTTTAGCATGATTGATTGATGATGATCCGGTAGTACTTTTACGCGTTTCAGTGTCACCAGCGTAATCTGGATCAGTATACACGATCAACTCATTTTTACATTCTCTATTCACATCGAATTTAATACACCAAGATTTGTGTCCGTCTAGACATGTTAGTATGTGTTTAACATTGTTCACGCCACTTTTGCTAGGGTTTTCTGTGTGTCTACTTATGAAGTTCATAGAGTAGCTTAAATCAGGTCGGGTCGTCTGCATTGAATACAATAGATTTTCCACAGCTTCTCGATAAGGAAATAAATTGTTTCTTTCCATATTAGTGCGGTCTGTATCACTTTTGCTTTTGTTCCTTTGCAGGTTTACAGTCTATCATATAGAATTTTTTAATTACTTTATCTGTAATGCTTTGATGTAGAATTAACGTATTATTCTTCCGTGTGATTGAAATTCCAAGGAATAGGTCAGGTTGTTCCCACACTTTTAATTTAAATTCGGCAGTTAATCTATTTAACAGTAGTTTAATTTTTGCTAAGTCCTGGCCAATGATTGATCATTAATATAAAAGCTATAAAATTTGTAAATATCTAGTTCCATTTTAGAGCGGCTTGTTTTAAACCATAAAGGGCACGATTTAACTTACAAACTTTATTGTCAATTTTGTAGCCATCGGGAATATGCATATACAGGGTGACTGGTAATGAAACGGTCATACAGCGTGTTAATAAAGTTCATTTGCAATCTCAATTTGCCTTATTCAAAAGTCACCCGTTTTCGAGATGTCTTTTTTTTTCTAAGTTCACTACTTACTCTCACTTAATATTTACGAAAATAATGTAACTTTTTCTTAATTTTTCAGTTTGTCTGGCTAGAGGACATCTCAACACACATTATTTATCGGTGACAATTACATCAAATACTTGGAAAAATTAAAAGCAAAAAAATTAAAACTTCTGCTTTTGATGAATCTGTAGACACAATCGCTACCTTTGTGACCTGTGTTATTTAGCGATTATGTGTCTACAGTGCCACCAAAAGCGGAAGTTTTAATTTTTTGTTTAAGTTTTCCAAGTATTTAACATAATTGTACCGATAAGTAATGTGTGTTGAGATGTCCTCTTGTCAGACAAACTGAAAAATTAAGAAAAAGCTCGAGTACTTTCCTAAATTTTAAATTTGAGTGAGAGTAAGTAGTAAAAAAAAGATCTCGAAAACGGGTAACTTTTGTATACGGAAAATTGGGGTATATCTATTGTAAATGATTTTTACTAACACGCTGTAAAGTATGACCGTTTCATTATCAGTCACCCTGCTTATATTTGCATCCAGTTCACCGTATATAAAAGCGGTTTTGATGTCAAATATCACTATAAAATCGGTTCTTTTAGCAGCTATTGAAAATATAAGTCTATTGCACTATTTCTGACTACCGGGCTAAAAGTTTCTTCATAATGTTCACCATATTTTTGTTCACATCCGCGAACAGTTGAAAAGTGTGTATAGTCATCCAAAAAGGTTATAATATATTTCATATCATCCCATGTAGCCGGTTCTATTGGAGCACATGCATATGTCTGAGTGGACGAGTTGCTCTTTTTCTTGTTTCTGAAAAAAGTTGTCTAGATTGCCCTGCCTTAACACATACTTCACATACTGTGTCTTTAAGGAATTTAAAATCATCTTTCAAGTCCATACCATCCCTTAATTTTGTCAGAGTTTTCAGATTGTCTATGCCTAAACGGCCTAATTTTCTGTGCCAAATCATTCCATCTAAACTTTTACTCATCAACACTTTGTCAATTTTTTTTTTGATAGATCAATAACATATATAGACCTTTTTCATTTTTACGTTCTTCCAGGATTTTATTTTCATCTTTAAAAACAGTTCATTATCTTCTTTGAAAAATACTTCGCCTCCATTCTTTGTAATTTTGCACACAGATATCAAGTTTTTGCACAAGTCTGGTTCATAGATCAGTTCTTTCAGTGTACAATTTTCTGTTTCAAATTTGCCAGTTCCGCATGCCTTCATTTTTTCAGTTTGTTTTGCAGTACCAATTTCGATATCCTCTATTAGATTTTTTTAACAACTGTTTGTCATTTGCCATGTGCGAACAGGCACCTGCGGGTCTACAATCCACTCAGCAGTTTTTAGTTTGCTGATTGAATTTTTTACATATACATACTTATTACATTTGACTTCACTATTTTTAGCCTGTCTTGCAAAGTGTTCTGGTTGAGCACATTTAAAGCAGGTTTTTTTCCCCTTTATTATTGCAACTACTTTCTTTGTTCATATAATGCAATAATGCATTATATGTACTTACATACGCCAAGAAAATAAATACACTTCGGTGTCAAAAATACTTTCTTTGTTGCTTCTGCAATTTTTATATTCGTTTTGTGTAGCTGAACTGACAGGATGAGTTGTTATTCGAAATGCTACTTGTTCATTCTTTTCATTCATATTTCATCTACCTATTCTCTTCTCAAGTTAGTTTTACTGTTAAATTTCTTTCTTCTTTAGATGTAGATTTCCAAGCACTAACGAACTACTTGTAAACTTCAGGTAGAGTCGGTATAATTTTAGTTATTAACATTATGTCACTTATTTCTTGCTTTTATTCTTAATTTGTGGGTTAAATTTTCTAAATCTGATATGTATTTTGTCATGCTAACATCGTTTTTCCATTGATTGTTATAAAATTCTCACAATAACGCATATTTTTGTCGTTCGGTGTCTCTTTTGTAAAGAATACATAGTTTGTCAAACATCTTTAGCTGTATCTATTGCAAATAAGTAAATGCATTAGTTGTGCAATTGCATCCTTTTTTCCCAATCATTCTTCTCAGTTTCTATTTCTGGACATGGTTTTTTCCTGATACAACCTCATATACTTGTTTCGCTTTCAAGATTTTAATTGAAATTTCCTTACATCAAAATTTGGGGCATCCTTTAGCTTTAGCACATCGAGATTTATGTTTTCTTCAGTTATTGTTGTTTTTTTTTATTTCTTTTTACCTTAACCTCACTTAGGTTTTAATAATCAATGTTTCTCTTTTAATAACTGATAAATCACTTTTCGTGTGTATTTACTTACATGCCTCGGCCCATACCCTGTTGAATAAACTTAATCACTACAGCGTTATTTTGTATTATTACCCTTATTTCACACACTAGGTATTACTACAACTAAAACTAAACTAAACATTATTTCGTACAGTCACAATTTGAACTGCAAAAAATGTTCGTCTACTATACATGTAACATTATACCGGTAAGATCTCTGCTAAAACAACGATGAAAGCGTGTCTCTGTCCCCACTATAACTCCCTGCAGTCTTAGTGAACTTATTTGCACAGCTTGTTTAGCTCGGCTATTAGTAGTTAGTCAGAAATAAAACAACTCATATTTATGGAAAGAATTCATTTATATTAAAAAAAATATGTTTTCAGTGTATAAATAAAGTTGTTGTTTAGTTCGATAGCCTATAGGTATTTCATTCCCTTTTCAAACTTCATACTTAACACAAGTATATGATGCCGACAAGCCTGATATTAGTGTGTTTAGTGTTGATGTTCTAAATTTGCTGGTCGAATCACATATCCTTTACATTTTAAGTATCTCCACAAGATATAATTCAGATAAGTTAAATTTTGGGTGGCTACTCAATCGTCCTTCACCTATCTATTTAAATGATATGGGAAAACTTGATTCAAATAAGCGCGAACAGGTAAAGCGTAGTGACAGCGTTCCATGTTATTGAAAAAAAGAGGCTGGTGTAGATCAGGTTTTTCTACATCTAGATTCAAAATTATTAGAGTGATGACTTCATTTTACATAAAGTTGAAATATCAATCACTGTCTCTTTAAAGAAGTAAGGAACTCTTCTGTCAAATATATCGCACCATACAATAACTTTTTGAGGGTTTCGTGTCTGAAATTCTGAGAATCACTGAGGATTTTCCGATTTTCTAATAACGATAATTTTGCTGGCTCATCAAAAAAAATGATTCTCTTGACAAAATTACCGTTATCATTGTATAATTGTTGCATTTGTCACAAAATTTATTTCGCGATTTTTCGCAACATAACTGTAGTTGCTATGTACTCGATAAACCCATGATTATACTGCTTTTGCCTAGCAAAAGTACTAAACATGATTTGCTAACGTGCAAATTCTTATCATTCTTCATGACATTTCCAAATACATTTCTTATGTAGTAGACGTTCGAAGATAATCCGTATTTTTGCATTTTACATACATACATATGTATATACCTACATATATGTAGTTCATCCAAAGTTTATCTGTACTTTCATCATTAATACGAGCGACCTCATGTCCAGCACCAATGCCAAATGTGTTTTGATCTACATAAATATTGGTTACACACCACCCCACGAGCACCACACAACCCACGAACTAGATCGGTATCTGCTGTGTACCGACTTGTACCACTTGTGTGTACCGCCCATTGAGCCAGTACACTAAGGAGACACTAGGAAGCATATTTCCTGTATGTTCAAAACGGCGCACTGGGCGGGGCTAAGTGTAGCACCAATATGGCTACCTCACCAGGTGCGGACTACTGAAAATTATAAGTATAATTTTAAGCCTCCACTTAACAGTTGGTTTTATTTAAAATTAATTACGTCATCCCACACCTGTTAGGCCCAAGGTCGATAAATGTAATTTGACAATATAAACGCTCAGTATGTAATAGTTTATTGATGTACCTATACATACAGGCGCACCAATTGAAATTTTCCCATTACGGCCCTGCACATTGTTCTTGTGTCATACACCATGAAATGTTATTTTAGACGAATTCTTCTTGTCATCCCTGTTTCTACTGTTGCAACTACGTAGAGCACAAGAAACCATAATGTCTTCTAATAGTTTACTATATCATATAACTGTAATAATCAATTAATGCAAGCATACATGACACATACACTATAATCTACCTGTTTTATGTAAATGGAGTACCAATATGGCCGACGTGCGCCGTTTTAGCCACGTGATGTCGTCTCCCTACCTATTCTACCTCAATGGCACCGCCCTTGCGGTGTGCTACTTCCTACCTTACTCACTAGAGGGCCCGAGGTCGGAATTAGTCCATTGTTTGGAGTATCATACACAAGCTGGTGGCTGGTGGCTTAGTGGCTTGCACACTTGCCTCGCAGTCCGGCAGTACCGGGTTCGAACCCCGGTGCTTCCTTTCTGAGTTTGGTTTTCTGTAGTTTTCCAAATTCCACGGCAAATGCGGAAAGGTAACATCTTAAGTCGGTCTACAGCCGCAGGCGTAATAATAACTCATGGCCAGCCGATGCCCCCTGTAATTGGCGCAAGCTGTTGGGGGATGCTAAGGCATGGATTATTATTATTATTATTATAAGTTGAGAGGCGAAAGGCAGTGAGCATGAGCGCCTATTATAGGCATTTTTTTGGTTTGTTATATAGGCATTTGTCGACGTTTTCATATAAATATTGGTTATGTATACTTATTTTGACAGTTAGGTTATGTATGTATATTATACACTTAAAAAGTAAGCTGATATTTGTCATTTAAAAAACGTGGGACTAAAAAATTACCTTTATTTATCAATAATTATTACCTCTATTTATTCATTTTAACGCCAAATATCTTTAAAATACTTATTTTTACCAACATAAGTAATGGTAATTAGCGTACCTAATATAGTTAATTTGTATAATTTTGACAGATATAGCAATATCTTTTCCCGCGTGGTTTGTGTAGTTACTCCGGTGTTCTGCTGTCACTTGCTCCAATTCACACAATATTTTTACACATCATAAATGCTAATATAGTCAAATATTTGTTCCAAACAGAATAGTTTTTTAGACGCGATAATGGAAATAAATAAAAAAAAACACGCTACACACAAAATATGTTAATTTATTTGACTGATAATTACTGATGGCATGAATGATAATTGACGGTAATTGAAAACACGCAGGCAGCAACGCTTAACTAAATAACATAAAGGCATTAAAATCACTCAATTACCCTTAAAAAAACTTTCTATTTGACTAAATTTAATGTGGTACGAATGTGACGTCACGAATGACGTAAGTCCAAATACACTTTGGATGAATGTCTTTGCTTACACAGTTTTTTTTTCTTTTTACACATATTTATCGCCTCAATTCTTACCTTAAAATTTAAGAAGCTATTTTTGTTGTGATGTGGTTAGTGCTAGTTGTAGCTGCTTCTTAAGCTGTGTGGCTTGTCTGACTACCGCTGAAATGTTACAGCACTATATTGTCGTTTATACTACTGCGCTGACATTTACAATGACAATTAAAATATAAAGTAATACTTATGAGATAGTGCAGATAAAACGGATTTTTCTATTCTGGTGCTATAAAGTTCTCTTTAGGTTACGACACCCGTTTTGGTTGCATTATCGCACGCTATTTTTATTTTTTTTTTAGTTTAATTTATTGCATAAATCAGACTAAATTTTAAACATATATATATAACACCGCCGATATTCAAATATTTAAATTAATATTTTACTTAAAAATCCGAGTAACCAACTTCAAAAAAAGAAAATTTCTAAAATGTTCGAACAAAACATGTCTCGCATTGTAATCTTTTTTTAACTTTTAATAACCGAAATAGAAAAAATAATATAAAATACACGTATCATAAGCCATTTTTGCGCACTTGTCGCCTAGCGGCTCATTTTCTAAACTTGAACGCGTGCGCAAAAATCGTGTCTTATGAAACTTGTATCGGGTGTCTGTAAATGTTTGGAGCTGACAGCTACTGTCAAATTTTGGCTAAGTTTGTCACACTTGATTTCGATCGCAAAAATTAAGATTAGCGTCCCACGCGGTAGTTACTTTTAGCATAATTATTAAAATTGTTTCTTAAAATCAAACACAATATGCTTCCTTTTGTAAACGCTTATTGCTAATTAAAATTAATGATTATAAAAAATTATACCTATAAAACCATTGCAATGACGAAAAAACAATCCCAGCAAAAATACAGACGTGCGATTATGGTCTTAGAGGAATAAACCAATTAACATTCTCATGGTGGTAAACTTTAAGCACACATATTGCATACATTTTGACAGACGTCAGCTTCAAACATTTACGAACACGGTGTATCTTATATAATACATTTCCTCTGTGACGTAGTTGACAATTAGTAAATGTCATTCTTATTACTAAGTCACGTAGACAGCTTCAGTGTTAATATGGCTGTGGAGAAAAGTAATTGTAAATTTTGTATAATTATTTATATAAAAACAAAGAGATTTATAAACAATGTATAACCTACGGCGCTCAGTGAAAATAATAATTTTTTGTGTTATCTTTATGAGCATTTTACTTCTTCTGTTATCTTTTATTTTACTTTATTTTCTTCATTCTCATGTATATTTTATTAGTTTAACGTATTATTAACAGTGTAGTCTACGAAATATAAAGACATACAGTTTTTAATAAATAATAAGTGGTAATAATTTTTAAAATATGATTTGAATAACCCGAGCGCTGTCTACATGCATTTTACCCATATACATATGTAATACTTCTATATTGCGGGTCTCCTATACCAAGCCATGCATGCAGTGTTCGCCAACAAAGAGTGATGGAAGAGAGGGTTCCTTGTCTTACAACGTTCTAAGGTCTTTATACGCAGACGCGATGCGCTTGTTTGGAGGCAAATTTAATTGGAATAAGATTGTTCATTGTCATTATTGTAATAGGTATATTTTACAAATTATCTACATGTGATAATAAAAATACAATTCTCTTAAAAATTTTAACAAAAATATACAAAATTAGTGTCTAGACTAAACTATCGCATTGTTGCTCTACTAAAAGTACACAAATGTGCCCAAGTTGTGTATTTCAAGATTTTAACAAAAGTAACTTCATGACAAAAAAAGCTTTTGTTGAATCTGTATAATTTTGCAATCGTTATTTAACTTAATGTATTTAAATAATTGTTTTGCAGTTCATAACAGTGAAAAAAACACGAACTTATTTTATTGCACATCTTCTATTGACCTACAAAATAGATTTAAACATTTTCTTTTACTATAGCAAGTGTTTGAATGTTTTGATTTTACAAATAGTTCTAGCAATAAAAATTGAACGACAAATTGTTGTTGAAACATATAAATGTGATAAAGTTATAACTATCGGACTGGGTAAAATAAAATACATATTTTTATCCCGTATCACATTTTATTGGTTTTTAAATAAAATTAGGCGAATATATTTTTGTCGAATATTTACATCTTTTGAAGAAATTAAAGAAGCTTCGTGGAATGACTAACCTACAACATGAACATATGATTGATCACGCGCTTTCACTTTTGTTCCCACCAACGATTCACGCGATTTCATTGGTGGACATGACGGGCATGCGTAAATAGACGCTAGAACTTTAGTTTGAGAGGACCGATGTAGTTATGTATCTCGCTTTGATGTCTGAATTTCTCCAGGACTACCCGCAATATAGAAGTATTACGTATATGATTTTACCTTATCAATGAGTGAGACAGATATACAGGATGTCCCATGACATGACTGCCAAAATCTAAGGATGTGTTATTGAGGCAATTTCAAGTCAAAACAATTGAACATGTTTAACATTAAAATACTCCTAAAAGTATGTTCACTTTTCCGAATGAAGAATACGTCGATATTCACTTTATTTATGGCTTGTGTAATGGAAGTACACGAGCGGCACTTCGTGAATATCGTCGACATTTCCCACTCGTAAAGTGCCTTGTAAAACTGTTTCTAGCAATGTCCATCGATGTTGAAGAGAAACAGGTAGATTTCCTGCAACTACTTCTGAATGTCCCGTTCAACAGGAACTTGTTCAAGAAGAAGCAATCCTTAATATGGTAGACGGTCAGCCTTCTACTAGTGTCCGAAGAATAGCCAACACACTTAAGTCTTAAGTCGCATGAGAGTATGGAGAACTTTACACAATTTTGGTTTACACCCGTACCACAACTTAATTGTTCAAGCTTTAAAACCTGCCGACTACGCATCAAGACTTGAATTTAGTCGCTGGTTATTGAGAAATCGAAGGTTTTGTCGGAATATATTGTTTAGTGATGAAGCGTCCTTCACCCGAAACGACATCAATATCACCAGGAATTCACACTGTTGCGCACTCGAAAACCCACGGCAAGTAAGAGAATCACATTTTCAAGATAGATTTTCAGTGAATGTTTAGTATGGTGTTATTGACGACCCTCTCATCGGTCCGTTTATTCTGGAAGAACGCCTCACGGCCATTCGTTATTTACCTTTCTTAGAACATAATCTTCCAGTTTTACTGGATGATGTTCCTCTTAATGTAAGACGACGAATGTGGATACACCACACTTTTGAAGACAGGTAATAGATTTTCGTAATCAAAATTATACAAACAGGTGGATTGGAAGAAGATCAGCAGTTGCCTGGCCAGCAAGGTCACCAGACTTTAATCCACTCAATTACTTTGTATGATGAAGGCTGAGATTTGGTTTATACACAAAATATTGAAACCAGGGAACAACTTGCTGCTAGAATTCTGGATGCCGCATAAACTATTCGTACTGCTCCTGAGACTACTATAGCAGAGCTTCAATGCTAAGAAGAGCTATAGACTATGTATACAACAATCAGGTGGGCATTTTGAACAACTAAATAAATAAAGTGACTTCTTTCAAAATTAATTACCTATTGTTTGTATTGGTGGGATTATCTAAAACTTCAAATGCTTGTAGGTCAGTTACGACAGAGTTTTGGTCATATCTTCATTAGACATTTTTGACTTGAAATTGCCTCAATAACTCATCCTTAGGTTTTGGCAGTCATGTCATGGGACACTCCGTATATAACAGAACCGATTTTTGCGTTTACTCAGTAAGCTGGCGAATAGTCTCTGTCTTATTCCATGAAAGAATATGTTAAGTTTCCGTTGTTATGAAAAGTCGTTCAAATTTCCCTGGCACAGACTGATTGCACTCTGAGTGCAACATATCTTGTTACTTTGTAGTGGTATTTCAACAACTATTTTCTCAATCGCATACACACTGATTTTAGCTGCTTTGTTTGCTTGCTTGACGCACCCTCTTCATATGGTACATTGTAGTACAAAATACTCATTTGTATCTTTCTAGTTATCGAAAAAGCTGATACCGAAGAGGTAATAGATGAAGAACCTCTACCCGAATATACTGACGAAGAACTAGAGAAATTGATTGATTATGTGAAGAAAATAACCACCTTATATGATTTAAAGGAAACTGATTGGAATGAAACAAACCAAGCTGTCATTAAGGAATTTTTCATGGATCCCTCAGAACTCGTGTTAACGGTTTATTTTGAGGAAGATACTTTAAAATGCCTTTTGGATTTCCCAGAAAGTCCTGTTGTAGACATGACATATTTTGTAAGAGAACCAAATGAAATTTTCAGATTGAAACATTTCACGATAGAATATCGTTCGGAACCATTGATGACAGCGTGGAAGGATCCATACTGAAAATATTGGAAAATATTTATTCACCTATATTTTTTAATATTACAACATGGCCTGATAGTATCCTTTTATATACACCGCGTAAAAAAATTTAAGAAGGTGCCATTAGTCCACAAGCAATCTTGGAAAATTGCTAAGGAACATTGCTTATCATAGATCTAATGTTATTTAACAGTTTGTTGTATTTTATTCATTTGACATTGTATACTCTCTGCGTAGCAACTCTTTTTTCAAACTCTAACTCTGTTCAATGTTATTCAAGTGAAGCTTTCCAATTTTTTACTGACTGAACCAGAAATTGCGCGTATTATATGAAAGTTTTTCTTAACAAAATATAGGTGTTAAAAGTGATTTTTGTGCTCGCTTTCATATGTTTCTCGCAAAATTAACGGATTTACACCATAAAATGCTTGGATTAACCGTCATTTACATACCTAAAGAAGGCCTAAACTTATCAGTTGAATTTGCTAGTAAAGATAAAGAATTAGTCAAAAGATTGGAAGGTATTGTAGTGTACTGGACGAGACAGATCAGGGTCGTACTTCAAGATCAAGATCAAAATACACCAGATGATTTGCTATGTCCAGTTGATGAATATGAATTTTGGGTTTATAGATGTACTTTTATATTTTTTATTATTATTAATGGCTATTGAAAATATTACTTGCAGATGAAAATTTGAGTGGTTTAAACTATCAATTAACTAATAAAAATCTGAGACATATATGTGATATCTTAGCATCAGTACAATCCATTTATGTTAAACAGTTTATGACACTTGCTGAAGAAATAAATAAAAACTTAATTGAAGTTAAAAGTAATATAGAATATCTACAAATCTTGAAAGAACCATGCACAGAATTAAGACAAATCCACTCACCTGAAGATATTCCCCCTAAATTGAGTCGAATATTGAATATGATCCGGTATATATGGGAACATAGCCCGTACTATAATACTGAAGAAAAAATAACCACTATTTGCCGAGCGTTGACAAATCAAATCATTATCCAGTGCAGCGAGTACATAGATTTAGATATTGTATTTAAAGACAAACATAGTACGAAAGCTATCAAGATGTTTCAAGTTTGTATAGATTGTTGTATAAAATATATTCAAATATATACACTAGTAAGTAAAATCTAACTTGCACTAGTTAAGCATTAATTGGTTACATTTAGGTATCTGAAGCTCATACAGAACTAACGCCAAGACCTTGGAAATTAGATAAAGCTCCTATTTTTAATCACTTAGATTCATACATTCAACGCTGCAAGGATATGATTGAAATTTGTGAAGCTATGATAACATTTGGAAGGTTCAACGAAACTGAAGAGATACCAAAACCACGATTCAGTGGAAGTAGAGGAGTTGAATTTGAAAAATGGTGTGAAAAAGTCGAGAGTATGTTTAAGGAAAGCCTCGAAGATGTCGAAATGGTAATTTTTTATTTAGCTTAAGGTATCCACAATTCAGTAATTCTGCCACAATAAAAATTTACAGCAAACTTGTAATGTTAAATATCGTTTTAGTAATTGTTAGCTTTAGCATGGTCTATTAATGAGAATTTCAGAGCACTCGTTTGCGGTCAAAAACTAAATTCTCAAAGCATATGACTGTAATAATAGATTTTCACAACTATGCGGATTAATTAATTAGTATTATTTCTGTATCCATCTAATATAATTAATACAGAATAGTGTTTCTACTAAATTTATACAGTATTAGCTTATTTTTACGTGTTGCAATTCTACCAGTCGTTTCCATATTTATCGCGGATACTGTATGTATTTCTAGGTACAATACTTAATTCTAAATGTCCAAACTTCTGAATGGTATGATGAAATTTTAAAATTTCGCGGAAGAATGAAAGATATTGAAATCGTTATTGAAAATTTGGTTAATAGTGTATTTGAGCAGATCCCTACATTAGAAGACGGCGTTGAAGCAATGGGAGCGTTCTATAATTATTCTCAACGAGATAGTCTTAAGGGATTGTTTGAAAGAAAGACCTTATTTGTAAGTTGAACAGTATATAAAATTAAAAAATTTGTACGATCACTGAAGTTTAAGCAATTTTTCTGTCATAGGTCTTTCAATTATTCCGTCAGGAAATTCAGAATTGCAAACAAGATCTTGTGGAAGAAACCGAAGATTATCCAGCAAATACGCCTTACTACTCTGGAAGAGCAATGATGGCCCAAATGAAAAAGAGTCACTTAAAGATATCAAAGAAAATTCTCGAAGCAGCAGCGTGGCTACCACCATGCAGTATAGCGGATGATGTATTTTTACAATACGATAATTTGATCACATCCATTGATGAATTGGTTATGGGCATTTATAGAAAATTCATTGATAGCATTGGCGATGACATAATGTCCCGTCTTAATTCTCCTTTGATGTGCAGAAGCGCTACTAAAACTGGATTACTTGAATCCAATATGGATAGGTATTGGAGATGCTTAGTGTCGATAAGTTGATATTCTAAATTAAAGTATTTTTAGGTCATTAATACAAATACTTGAAGAAATTAAAAACTGGTCAGCTATGAAGTTTGAGATACCTCAGCATATAGCAGCACTATACAAAAGGCAAGAAAGTCTTCGTTTCATATATGAAAATGTTCTCCAAGTGGTCATGGATTATAATAAAATCTTGTCGTCGCTCTCTGACGAAGAAAGATTACTTTTTAAGCAACTCTTATACGTTGTAGAAAAAAAAATAGCCCCAGGATTATCTAAACTGACCTGGGCTGCAGATGTCGGAGACGAATACATTGCTGAATGTAGCGCTTGCACAGCCGAATTACAAGATTTTCTTGATGATTACAAAACATGTAACTATCAAATTGTTGCGATTTGCGAAAAGATGTGTGATACTCCCCTCATAAATCTACAAATAAACCAAGCCTATGATTTACGGGAATTAATTCTGGAAATGTACACTTACAGGAACAAGATCATATCACAATTGGTCGGATACTATCAGGATATTGTCCGATACATTATTGTAGTTTATGAAGGATTTGAATCCCACATGGCAAATGTAAGTTACATTTTATTTTTTTTACAAAATAGTATTCTGTAGTTATTACTCTTTCTCCTGTTTGTTTAATTGGTCCAGTCTTGTTTGTTTTCAAGTCACACTGACAGATCCTGCTAGTACAGACGCGTATACTTTATGCTACTTCAAAGTGATTCTTGAAAAAACTTTATTACATTCCCCATAAATGATAAATAAATTTAAATAATCATCGTCAATCGAAATTTCTTCGACGACTGACAATTTATAATTTCATAAACATTATCATGGCTAATTAATGAAATAAGAACTAAATACAAACAGTACATACGTATTGTAGAAGATAAAAATACTAACTTCCCAATATTTCTAAAATTATCAATTTTTATTATAAACAAATTTTATACAAAGTGACGGTTATTTATAATGCCGAATAAGATAAAATTATAAAAATTGCCGCTTCCCATTAAAAAAAATGACTTTCGACAACTTTTCCGATTTCATTTTCAGGCGTATAGTACCTATTTCGCACGCACGTATTAATTAACAGTTTTATACAAATAGTATTTAATTAGCCCATCTACTTGAGAGAACTTACTTCGAAATAAATATGGTGACTATTTTTCAAATAATAAAAGTATAATGTACATAGCTTTACATTTCTTTATTTTAGCTTTCGGTATTCTCTACACTCATCAGAAATTTGCTTTCATTCATTTCTATTTTAAAACTATTACTGCATATTTAGCAATTCCTCTTATTAAATTAACTAATCAGTAATTATATGTTTGAGAATGCACAGAATCAATATTTCTTTATAAAAACATTATTATTCGATAATGGCGATCTTGTCAGGCGAACTTATCAGGATCAATCGTCCTATTTTTACGTTGTCATGTTTTTCTAAAGCTTTTGAGAAACATATGTATACCCGATAATTAATGTTAGGATCTCCATCTATTCTCCCATGTTCTACGTCACAATAAAACTCAACACTTTACTTTTTCTGTTATATTTTACCTTTTACTACTTTCTTATCACAACTGTACCGTCTGTCATACACACACTTCGCTACTACTATTCTTTTCCCTTTCCACTATTACCAACTTTATTTTTCTGTTTTACAAATTGACGGTAAATTCAAATTTAGATACTTAGTCGCTAACACTCGGCCTATCCTGTGGTTCTTGATCTCCAAGAACAATTTTACAATTAGATCAATATTAAATACGCATGATTATGTGTTTCATTACTTAGTACTTATGCTAGTGCCCACCACAGAACCATGAATAAAAAACGAGAATAAAGTGGTCAT
The DNA here is from genome assembly GCA_023690525.1 of Holotrichia oblita. Lineage (NCBI taxonomy): Eukaryota > Metazoa > Arthropoda > Insecta > Coleoptera > Scarabaeidae > Holotrichia > Holotrichia oblita. The sequence goes on from CM043015.1 coordinate 212,204,174, forward strand.
TTGACTTGGAAGTAGCTTTATTAGATATACGGCAGTGCAAATTAAACGAACTACAAAAACAAAAGCGAAATTTCCACGTACATATACATATGTATAATGAATGAATATAATATGAATGAAAGATTTATGGCCATTACTGTTATGGCGATGTGACACACGATGAAACTAATGGCCATTGTACAGTTAATGGCCATTACGATTGCCCGTGTGTCGCAGGTATAACATTCTATTTGTCTCTTTACACTTCACATTTTCTCATCTTCTACGTCCGAATTCTTCATCAATTCGTCGTCACTTCCATTATTATGATGCCTCCAGACTTTCATTTGTCACTTGCCCTTATTATACAGTATGTCCGTATTTTCTTTGGATAAGCAAACGTGTTCTGCACGCGCAGACTTATTCTATAGGATGCATAATGTCGGGGAGTCTCGGTATTGTACGTTAGTTATCACCTCCAATTCGTCTCATCATTCGACATCAGCGACAGGTTGGGCTCTAGTTCTAAATGCTCTAAACTAATTTTAGAAGGCTTAACAATGTCTAAATAATTCTGTATTATTCCTACCCGGAGACTTTAAACGAACATACAATCTATTGCACCAATTACATTGGAAAATAAACCAATTTCATAAAATGCTCTTTTAATGGTAGGTATTTATGGTCTGCTCTTGAGGCATATTTATAAACATAGGTTTCAATTTCACTATGTGGCTGGTCATCTTCTCTAAAATTCTACAGAGGCCTTACTTATATTAACATGGTCCCCCAAACCAGTTTGAAAAGTACCCGTTCCGTAAAACCAGGTTTATTTCTTTCTGTGATTGTTTTTAAAGTAGGTTTAATATGTTCATATAGAAAGTGTACAGTAGCTTTATTAAATCTGAATCTTGATTTAAGATCAATTTCATCATATATATCAAACGGATTTGTTCTGTCTCTAAATATTCTGGGACGCCTGACAATTAGAATTGCGTAATCTATAATTTCATCTTCAGAATTAGATTCTTCTTCCCACAAAAAAAATTTCAAATTTTTTAGATTTTATTCATACGATATTGTTTATAATTATAAATACTTACAGGTACAATTTAAATCAACTTATGTATATATGTACACATAGGTATATTTCGTAATAGTTGTCAACTTTACTTACGTCTTTTAAAACAATGCTAAAATTTAACAGAGGTTATTACGTCTGCTAAATTAGCATTTGATTTAACAATATGTTATATTTAGCAGTTGTTGGTGAAACGCAAAATTGGAATTTAACAAAGTGCTAAAATTTAGTACCTCTGTTAAAATTTAACATCCCTTTATGAAACCAACCACTAAACCATTAGATTAAATTAATCGTTTATGATGAATTTAAGTTTGGAGGAAAAGAAATCCGTAATACTTATTTATGACAGCATTTGAATGCGAAGTACCGTGTAGTTCTATGCTTTATTTGATAAACCATTTCAAAAATATGGATGTTTACACTCGTTGTAACTACTTTTACTTTAATACTTGTAATTAGAATTTAATTTCAGTATACATTTGATTTATTTTGTCTTTTGTTCTTAATTCTGCAGATATTTAGTTCAACTTGGGATTGCTTATGTTTCTACTATACATCTTTTTTATATTTGAATCGTTTTATTGATGATATGCCTTCATTACCGATAGCATGAGATTTAAATGTTTGTCGCTCACCGTCGACAATAAGAGATGGGAGGCGTGACTTAGTACTAGTAGGCAAGAGTTTGAAGTTATTACATGCGCGATTTTCAGGTTTTTCTCAGACACACTGTATGTTCGGAGTAAACTATTCACCTGTAGGTATCTGAGGGTAGTTCGGCAATTATCGTATATGGTCCTTTGTACCTCAACTTTGTACCTAAACTTTGTGGTTTCTCCGGCAGCTTGAGCGGGTGCCTTGATATACACGATGTCGCCCACATTATATCTAATGCCTTGGTATCGACGTTTATCATAACGGTCTTTGTACTTGATCTGCTTTACTCTTATGTGGGTCTTCATCTCTTCACGCAACTCTGCTGGCAGTGTACTCGTATATGTCTCGTTTTCGATGGTAAGTTGTCGGGTGTTCCCGTCCGCGAATCGTGGTATGTATCCATAAAGTAGCTCAAGTGGACTCCTATTGGTTGTCTTGTTTATGATCGTATTTATGTTTCTCTCCACGTCTTTTATAAACTTATCCCAATCTCTACCGTCGGGATCTTCAATACTAGTTCGCAACATCGACGAAAGGGTTGCGTTCAATCTTTCGACCAAGCCGTTAGCTTGGGGATGGCGACTGGAGTTTAACGTATGTTTAATACCATGTTTCGTGCACATTTCTTCCAATTTCTTCATAGTACAACTTGTTCCTCGATCTGATATTATTCGAATTGGTGCCCCGTATCGTCGAATAAATGGTTCCAATTTCATTACAGTAGTTTCTGCCTTAACGCTCTTAACGGCTTCTAGATGTATATATTTTGTGAGGTTATCTATCAAAGCTAATACGTACTTATTACTTTTCTAGTAGTCACTAACGGTTCCATGTGGTCAACATGTACTATTGCAAAAGGTCGGCTTCCTGGTGGTATGGAATTTATTTATTTATTTCATTTCATATATATAGAACAAAAACGGGACAAGCCCAACACATTATTCATTGTAACAATTAAAAAAAGAAAGATAGGAACAATATTAAACATAATTATTATACAAAAGCTGGAAAGCTAGGTACCATACAGATACATGCATACACATGTATACATACCGGGTGTCCAGCCTAAGACGCAACGGTCCGTAGCTGACTTATTATTAATTTTTTGAAAAAGTGTTTCAAATAAATGTTGCCTCGAATCAAATTCTACACATTTTAAAATTAGTATCAGTAATGGCGGACTTCCGGTTCTACTGTAAGTAGATACTAACTTTATTATTTTAAATGGAACATCCTATATATTATTGCACTTTTTGATTCCTTATTAAATTTAAAAGGCACTTTGTTAAGCTTACATTGAGTCTAAGTTGTACCGTTTCCGAATTACGTGGCGTTTTTCGAAAAAAATGACATCCGCAGCATCTTCGATGTTTGGAAATATCTCCGTAACTGTAAAAATTGCTATACCATTCCATTTAAAAAAATCAAATTATTCATGATCTTAAAGTTGGGAAATTACAGATCCTTATTTAATTACCCTGTAACATAAAAATGCAACAATTTTGTAATGAAAGACGAGCCCTCTTTTATGATTAAGTGAAATCTGAAAACCGCATGTTTCTAACTTTCGCAGTTACGGAGATATTTCCAAACATCGAAGACGCTGCGGATGTCATTTTTTTCGAAAAACGTCACGTAATTCGGAAACGGTACAACTTAGACTCAATGTAAGCTTAACAAAGTGCCTTTTAAATTTAATAAGGAATCAAAAAGTGCAATAATATATAGGGTGTTCCATTTAAAATAATAAAGTTAGTATCTACTTACAGTAGAACCGGAAGTCCGCCATTACTGATACTAATTTTAAAATGTGTAGAATTTGATTCGAGGCAACATTTATTTGAAACACTGTTTCAAAAAATTAATAACAAGTCGGCTATGGACCGTTGCATCTTGTATGTGCTCCTATACAGGACATATGGTATTTTTTATGTGACGCTTAAATGCGGCAAGGCTATGATCGAAAATATCGACAGAACACCGATCGTTGTGCGTACGGGAAATTCGAATTACAGGCGAATTCATTGTGCTGTTCGTATACCCAAATGGAATGTGTAAAAGGTTTGCACTTCTCGTGGGGCGTTGAGGAATATTAAAACTAAACAATGACAGTAAATTAGGAAAATCTAGTGTACCGTTCAGTATCTTATGTAACAAAGTAATGTCGGAAACCACTCGTCGGTCGCGTAAGGTAACCATGCTGTAGACTTTAGTGTTGTCTTCGTAGAACTCGAGATCCGGTAATTTAGTTTTCTTGTTTAGGAAATATACAAATTTTTTTGAACACTCTCTAGCCTATTAATATGCGAAAAATATTGCGGGTTCCAGATTGAACTGCTATACATGAGTACACTGAGAACATACGCATTAAATACCTTAATTATGCAGTCAGTATTATGAAAGACATATGTTGTTCTGAAAATAAATCCAAGAAGCTTATATGCTTTTTTGCATATGAAATCCACATGAGCCCCGAAGGTCATCTTTTCGTCAAAAATAACACCAAGATCCTTAACAGTAGGTACAGGTTTTATGACATTATTAAAGAAAGTATAGTTGTAACTGATCTTATGCAGGATTCTAGTGAACGTAATTTTATGACATTTATCTATATTTAAAACCAATTTGTTAGTGATGCAGTATTCACTGAAACGAGCAATCCTTCATACTTTTAACTGTAGAGTAATTTTTCAAGTCATCTGCGTATAATAGGAATTTACTTGTTTTAAAGCATTTGCTAATGTCATTGATATAAATAAGAAATAACAAAGGACCGAGGTGTGACCCCTGGCGAACCCCAGATGTGACATGTACACTCCTAGAGAGATATCCATTCAGTTTAACTAGTTGGTAACGATTTTCAATGTAACTACGGAACCATCTAAGTAAGTCACCATCCACACCGATCCCAACAAGCTTATCCATTAACATGACATGGTCAATTTTATCAAAGGCTTTGCTGAGATCCGTGTAAACGGCGTCCACCTACTCACGAGAGTCCATTGATCGCAATATATAATCGCTATATATCAACAAATTAGTTTCTACATTTCTATTTTTAAAGAAACCATGCTGCTCAGGTCGGATAGCATTTCGAACAGTGCAAAATAAGCGCTGGTAGATTAATTTCTCGAGCAACTTCGACACGCAAGATAAAATTGAAATTGGTCGGTAATTCGCCGCTTGTGTTTTATAGCCGGATTTAAATATGGGAACTATGTGACTGATTTTCCATTGCGCGGGGAATAAACCATCTGCGATGGATTTATTAAAGATAATGTGCAATGGTTTAACTAGTGGAGATGCGCACTTTGAAAAATAAAGCGGTGGAAGATTATCTGGGCCTGCGCCCTTATTACAGTCTAGTGCGTTAATGGCATCTAGTATTTCGTACTCGGTAAACCACACGCTGTTTTGGTTACCTATGTCCACGTTATTAGTGTTGTTAATAAAAGGATTACTATTCTCAAAGACAGAGCTGAAATAATCCGAAAACAACTCAACAGCTTCCTGGCCATTAGACGCGGATTTGTTCCCATGTGTTATTACAGCTGGAATATCCGGAAGTCGTCTCTTGCTAGATAGAAAAGACCAAAGCTTCCTTGGGGTAGTTAATATTTCTTTTTGGGACAGATCAATGTAACACTGATAATCCTGATTTATTAGATATTTACATCGACCGCGAAGTAACGAAAACGTTAAATAGTCATTATCAGATTTATAGCGCTTCCATTTGGAGTTATATTTCCGTTTTTCCTTAATAACTTTAATAGTAGATTTAGAATACTAGAACGGATAGCGGTTATTGGATAACCGGAAGCGCTAGAAATCTAATCATATTTTCATTAAAAAGAACATAATCGACTATACATAATTCTAAATTTTCAAATTTATATTTTTACCAGAACGCCATAAACTTCTAATGCACGGTCTCGCTGAGACACCCTGTGTATGTGCTTTAATTCTTAATACTTCAATAATTTTCTATAAATATACAGGGTCCGGCAACGAAGCGGGGGCGGAAGATTACACGCTCATCTGAAAGTTAACGAAATATTTACTCACCGGATATTCTTCCGCACGATCAAGCGCACGTTTTAAAAATATTTTGTTTATGCAGGGTGTTCCAGATGGAAATGCCAGACTAAAGTTGCATTCTTTTAAATGTAACGTCCTGTATATTAATAGATAAAATGATCCTCACTTGAAAGCTGGTTACATCGATATAATGTTGTACCGGTCTAAAGTTGATGGTTTCTGTGTAAATAATTATTTTACTTGATAAATTGATATATTTCAGTAAGCTATTCTGCATAGGGAAAGACAAAATATTCGAAACCGACAGAGTGGAATATAATAATAGAATATAATAATACGATCGCAAAAAATATAGTAAACATGATCTTATCTCCAGACTCACGATTTTTTTTGTGTAGCTGTGTAATATTTCAGAATACTATTACCTTCACCTCGTACGTTGCTATCAGTAGCTCATTCACAAAAAATACGAAATCCTTTTTTGTCATAAAATATGACATACATACATACATATGTATGTAGGTACATGCAGGCGAAGGTAACTCTTCACGTCAAAGCATATTCAATATTTACAATAAACATGTGTGCAAATAAAAAAAAATCTCATATGGTATATCGTACTGATCATCATCGACGATCTTCTGTAAATTATAGTGTAATAAATAATTTTTAATAATAATTTCTTGTATTGCCGGATCGCTTAAAAGGGGAAAGTTATTTCGCTCTTTTCTCTTTTATATGCTCTAAATAAATAGTAGATTAACTATTTGCTATATGCATTTTTTCAGTGTAGTAATCGCATTTACGTTTTTTTTTTTTTTAGATGACAGACAACTGGGTAAAATACATGTGTAAATTTGATATGCTCTTAGAAGAAGCTATTAGAGTTTGTGTTAAAAATTCACTGCAAAATATGTATGAAGCTTTACATGGCGATGGAACAACTGGTCCAAATCCTATTCTCCGTTTGGAAGCAAATCTTAAGCAAAACAGGGTATTGATAAACGCATTTCTAACTTTCACTATTACTCTCTGTAATTTCAGATTAACTTTGAACCATCCCTAAGTGACGTGGCCTTTTTTATATCTGACATGTTACCATCCATAACCAATACTTTGCGCTCTCTACCTAGACTTATAGATAAATTTCAAATATCAATTCCTGAAATTTTGCCATTCTTTCATATAATCGAAAACGACGCTGATTGTATATTGTTACAAGATTTATTGAACGACGGTATGTTCCGTATTTTAATGACTTTCAACTACTTACTAGTTTTAGTTTAGAATTTCAGAATGGTAGTAATTCGCCGTTTGTGTCTTACATTGTACTTACTCATACGCGCTTCAAATCCATAATTAATGTTATTTTACTTTTATTGTAGAAGTTAAGGTAAATGTCTTTGAAATACAAGAGTATATGAAATCTTGGGAACCATTCAGAGACATGTGGGAAGTGGACAAAGACAAATTTATTGAAAGATATGAACTAGAAAAACCTAATGCTACCCAATTTGACGCTAATATCGGTAGATATACTGAAGTTATTAACAATGTGCAGATACAAGAAACAATAACTCCCGTCCATTTTATTTTGGTAAACTGCAGTGATCTGAAGAAATCCATAACTGAACACTGTACGCAATGGCAGGCAAAGTTATGTGAGTTACTTTACAAATTGACAGTAAACAAGATTAATCATGTATATGATTACATCAAAACTAACGGAACACGGTAATTATCTACTGGCCTTGAAATTCTATTTCATTGTTAGATCTACGATATTAGTTAAGTCCCCATAAAAATTATGTAAATTACATTGTTCGATCAAACTGAAATGCAATAGGCTAATAATCCATGCTATGGTCGGTGCTCTGTTTTATCATAGGCAAAGTGCTAACTTAATATTTGTCGTATGTACATTTCTAATTGGCATAACTCGAAAACAGTTAGCATAGTGCTCATCCGGACATTATTGTAAGAAAATTTCATACTCTATACAAAAAGATATAGTAAAATTGTTTCTGATAATACATATGCGTCAGTATCTGGGATTTATTTTAAGCTGGTAGTGTCATTTACTTCCAACATCTTCATCCGTCATATCATGAGCAACTTGTTACCCACAGATAAGCGTTCTGTAGTAAAGGAAGCCAATTTTCGACATTCGTTGGTAATTTGCATTGTATGATTGATTATAGTTTTACATTGTCAACGGATTATTGTTTAATAAGTACGGAAAATATTTTTTTTGGTTACGCATTTTAGAAAAGCGCTCTACTGACATTCTTTCACTGACGGATTACGCACAAATGACTGTATACTTATACAGGATGTGTCAGCGAGACCGTTCATTAAAAGTTTATGGCGTTCTGGTAAAAATATAAATTTGGAAATTTAGAATTATGTATATACAGGGTGTCCCGGATTTTATTTTACAGACTGTAACTCCACATCCGGTATATTTACGATTAAATACACTGCGCGTCAGAGAAAACGGGCCACCCTATAAATTTACGTTATTATCCACATTGTTGAATATTGCTTGTTTTTAATAAACAAAACAAGTTAGTATGTATACGGCGAAGACAGATGGCCCTGTAAACAATAGAAACGGTATCACCGCGGTCACCGTTTGACAAAAAACCCAAACGAAGTAAGTCAACGGCAAGTGGCAAGACAAATAAATGTTAGACGTTCGACTGTGCAAATAACATGCGAACGTTTCATTACCACTGGGTCTTATCAGAGAAAATAACCTAACGAGAATGGTATCTTCCTAGTTATTAAGTGGAACAAGTTTGCGCCATCTATCGAGAAGTTCACAATTAAAATTGTCGAGGCAGCTAATTTGAATATATTTAATAGTTATTGGGATACTGGCCGAGTTTTTTTATTCAACACAAAGATGTGATCGATTCAGATACGGATCGAATTGAAATATTAGCCAACAGCAATCGATTACTGGATGTCATCACAACTTTTTGTTGAATAAATGAGCTCGCGCCATATTTTGTTACATTTTAAATTATTTAATGATTGTAATTATATACATATTTCACTACCTATTTCATGAAATAAATCAAAATATTAGTTCTAATAATTTACAGGTAAAAATATATTTAACTATATGCGTAAAGTTTATTAATATAAAAACATCAGAAAGTATTAACAATATTTCAATGCAACAATATAGAGAGTGTACGTAAATGATTGTATGTACGTGATGTCATGCATTAGTACAAATAATAAAGTATTTATTATGATATTACAAAATTACTCTTCATTTGATAATGTCAAGCACACGGTACGTTTTTTTTTGTTAGGATGTCTAACGTTTCATGTTCATTAGCCCCTATAATTGTATATATATAAATTACAACTGCTTTCTACAAATACTAGTCTTCAATTTGCCAAATAAATTGTAATTGTGGGGTATCAAATTTGAGAAGTTATAAGACTGCAAAATACAACCTATTAGGTGATGATCACAAAATTGATTTGAAATTTTACTCACAAACAATATTAGTACACTTCAGCAGTTGACTCAAAAGAAAGTGGTTGAAACTACGTAATGAAATAATACTATGTTAAAAAAAAACACCTATGAACACGTATAGTCATTTACGTACACTCTCTATAATGGAGATCATACAAATAAATACCGAATCATCTTTTTTTGTACATTTTTTTTCTATATTCGATGGCTTTTGTATAAATTATGTCACCCTTCTTTATCCGTGCATCTTTGCCCATAAGATCGCCGTTAATACCATTCGCCCAGTTATAGCAGCATAATTTACTAATTTGTCAATAATTTCGTTTACAATGATAGGTGTATGTATACAGTCATTAAAATTAAAATTAATATTCTGCTTGATTATATTTAATAAAATGTCATACGATGATGGTAAATGCGCTATATGTGGCAATATCCATGTCATAAATTAGACTTATCCCATCCAAAAACTTGATGTGCAATATTTAAGCTTTGCTGGTATATTTGGTACAAATTCTTTTGAAAGTGTCAAATTATGCCAAAAATTTAACTGGTCTCCACTGCAGAGAACATTTTCTTTGCATATATTACAAACATAACATGTTTTTAGATTTTTGGCAATCCATACATCCTCCTACATACTCTACACTTATTTTATCAATATAAGACTTGAAAATGGGTCTCAATGAATGTACTATCTCTTGTACTACTCTTTCTTCTGTTATATTTGTTTTTGAAATTGGTAAAATTGTCGTGTCTTGTGAAATAAATCCTTTGATAGAAGAAATAATACAATGCGATTCATCTTCTTCACAATTTGCATTCAAAGAATGATAGGACGCAAAATTATTAATTAATAAAGTCTTAAAATAAGATACAAACATTCTTGTGGAAGGATTTGTATTCCTACCAGCATGTCTTCACAATCTCTCACACTACATCTTCTATATAGCACCATCTGAAGTAAATAATAAGTATATTTGGTTAATGAAAATTAAACTAAAATATTACCATGTATTTTTCTTCTGCACTTAATAAATTTAAAATAAAGTAAAAATTGTAGGTCATAAACAGTGTTATTAGACAGTTCTAATCAGTTATAAACGAAAACGTCAATTTAAGTGACTTAAATCACTTTACCGTACTTTCAAACCTGTTTCAAACAAAAAAAATGCGTATAGCGCCATCTGACGAAAAGTTCAGATTTACATCATCTTGCATCTCTGTCTTACAAATTTGTTTAACAAGTCTCCATTTAAGTTAACGCGCCGTGGGTCTTATCACCGATGACCCGGTACGGGTGCTAAAAGAAAAACTACAGCGAGAGAAGATCGTTTTGTCACGATTTCTGTGTTGAGAGATCGGATGCAAACCGCTAGAATGCTCCGAAGCAGCTCTCAGCAAGCTCACGGAACAGCAGTCAGCCTTTCCACTGTTCGTCAAAGGTTAAGAGAAAGCGATTTAACAGCTTGCAGACCAGCTACAGTACCTTTGCTTACTGCAGTTCACAAAAGATGTAGGCTTGCTTTTGGCCGAGAACACATAAAGTGGACAATGGGCGACTGGAAAAATGTATTGTTCACGGATGAGTGCAGAATCTGTCTGTATGGCAAAGACGGTCGAAATAAGGTGTACAGAAGAGCTGGCGAACGTTATGCAGCCTGTACTCGGTCACCTCAGGTTGCTTTTGGGGGTTGCTCAGTAATGTTTTGGGCAGGAATTTCCTATGAGGCACACGCGGATCTCGTTCTGATTGACAGAGGCGCTTTAACAGCCCGACGATACTTAGAAGAGATTCTACAAGCGCATGTGATGTCTTATGCTGGGTTTGTTGGAAATGGTTTCCTTTAATGCAGGATAATGCGCGACCACACACTGCAAAGATAGTAACAAAGTACCTTAAAGAAGTTGGTATTCCAAAAATGGAGTGGCCTCCTCAAAACCCAGATATTAATCCTATTGAGCATATTTGGGACCAGCTCAAAAGGCGTGTAAGACGTCGCATACGTGTATAACACGGGAATACCTCCGATTGGCCCTTATTGAGGAATTGAACAATTTTCCCCAAGCAAGCATACAGGACGTGCTGAACTCTATACCAAATCGGATGAGGAGTGTCATCCAGTGGTGGCAATATTCCGTATTAACAAATGATTTTTGTTACTTCTTGCCTCTTCACTTGAATTTGTTGTAGTGTGAATATTCAATATTATTTTTAGTATTTTCTCAATAAATTTCAAAATTCTCCAATTGTTGCTTAGTTTCTGTTTTTATCTCAAGAAAACGTCGAACGCTAAGCTAAACCCATTGATGATATAATATACAATAAATTTATTGCACTAAAGACAAGCAATATTCAAAAATGTGGATAATTACGTAAATTTGTCGGGTGGCCCGTTTTCTCTGACGCGTAGTGTATTTCAAATAAAAGTTACTTTACCTCTTAAAGTCTACGAAATGACAGTCAGTTTTACATTTGCTTATCGTCTTGAAGGTCGTTTGAAGGTCAACTTTTGTTTTTTTTTATGGAAACCTATATTTTTGAATGCCGCGTTATATTAACCAGAAACATACAAATACCTCTTGTCTGAATAGGTTTTTAATTACATTTGCAGTTTTTTTTTAATAAATACTGAGAAACTTGTCTGGATACTACTGGGAAACGTTTTTTGAACGAAAGGTATTTTACTAACTATTACTATATTCACGTTAAGAAAACAGTGTTAGGTAAGATAGGCAATAATTTCTTGGATTCTGATTAGCTGATAGCCCAGTTAAGTTTACTTTGTATCAAATTTAAGTTGGATAAAATGAAAAAATCACTGTTAGCTATTATTGAATTTGATTCGCTGTCACTTGTCAAATTTTCTTATTTTTGTTTAGTATTGTGTATTGCTTGGTATTTTCATTGATAGTTTCTCTTTGTATTTTGTTCTGTTATACACAAATTTGACTAAAAACAGTTGTTATTACATCTAACTCATCAGATATTTTAAATAAGTCCAGGTAATGTTTTACTAATGCTATTTTTTAATCGTACTTAAATACGATTCATAGTTCAGGTTTGATACAAGCATTGGTGACGACGAGGTAGTTGGTCGAAATGCTTCCTGCATTCCTGCTGGTTCGTGAAACAATCCTCAAGGGAAACGTATTAGTAGTAGACAAAAGCAAATAGCTTACAATTTATATTCACAATTAAGAAGAAATTTATCACAAAATGTTTGTTATAGGTGGTTATATGACATTTATATGACAGTTGATTTTACAAACACAAAAATTTTTCGCTGTGATACGGTCGCCGATTGCAGCGCTAACTACTGTTTTAAATCATACAATTAACATTATTTTCTCAATAATGGTAAACGTAAAAGGAACATTCTTAAGACAAAAACTATTTGTATCTTTCTGGTTAATATAACGGTGCATTCAAAAATATAGGTTTCCATTAAAAAAACAAAAGTTGGCCTTCAAACGACCCTCAAGACGATAAGCAAATGTAAAACAGACCGTCATTTCGTAGACTTTAAGAGGTAAAGCAACTTTTATTTGAAATATTTAATCGTAAATATACCGGATGTTGAGTTACAGTCTGTAAAATAAAATCCGGGACACCCTGTATAGTCGATTATGTTCTATACAATGAAAATATTATTAGATTTTTAGCGCTTTCGGTTATAGCGGAAGTCGCCATCCACTTTATTATTTTTAATGGAAATGTAATTTGATTCGTGCGTTTTGTAGTTATTCGTTTTTTCTGAAAAAATTGCTGTAGCAGACATTTATTCCAAAAATCAGAGGACACTCGTTTTTTCGGATATCAATTGCCCTCTGATTTTTTGAATAAATGTCTGCTAAAGCAAATTTTTTCAGAAAAAATAGAATAACTACAAAACGTACGAATCAAATTGCAAAAGTAAAGATATTCATAAAGCTTAAAAATAGGTGAATCCAAATGTGTAAAAATATACAGGGTGTTCCATTACAAATAATAAAGTACAGTTCATGTAATGGATCTTTAGACACACGTCATTGTTTGATGACATAAGCAAAGATTGTCGGTTAATCTACCTATCCTTATTTAATATCGATGTCGCATATTCAAGCGCGGAAAATACGTATGTCTGCAATACAAATCATATCTAGACTACTGCCTTAATCAAGTGTCAGATTGTACATCATTAGTATTCATTGTCATAACTTATTTGCAATATGACAGTTTTATATAATAGGACTTTATTAAAAAGGCAAAATTCATCATTAGATGCTCTTCCATATAAACGTTATAATCAAACGTAATGCGTGTATTAGGTTAATGCTCAATTGGCAGAATCCTAACCATAGAAAAATTATAACCTACTTTGTGTGTATGTTTACTGTCAGAAATGTGTATTATATTTTAATGCATTATGTCTATAGTGCTTAACTTGAACTAGAAGTACCGATTTGATTCGTACGCATAAAAATTGATGACGTGCGTCTAAAGATCGATTACACGAACTGTAGATGACGACTTCCGGTATAAACGGAAGCGCTAGAAATCTAATGATATTTTCATTGAAGAGAACATAATCGACATAATCTTCTAATGAACGGTCTTGCTGAGACACCCTGTATAGAGTTAAGAAATATTCATACTGAGTGAGGCATTAGTGTGTCAAAGCTTAATATATCCATGAATATTGAAGATACCAAAAATGTTAGGTACAAAAATCAGACAGTCTTAAGCTACAGGGAACCAAACATACATTTTCTTAAATGGCACATACTATTATTTCAAATTTAGATTAAGCGTATCTTCCTCATTCCTTCGATATAAGGTTTCATTGAGTTATATTGAATATTTCAGAAGTTATGGTCAATTTTGTCTGAAAATTATTGCGTGTTCAACGTCCTGTGTATTCTACACGAAACAGCTTAAAATTGTTTTTGTACTGGAATAACCTTTTTATATTGCTACAGTTTTATAGCAAAGTGATATTTTGGCAATATTGTGAAAACTGTGTACAGGGTGATTCAAAACACAAATGCATTATTGTCTTACCATTTAAATGGATCACCCAGTATTTTATATTAAGAAAGACAAGGAAACTGTATGCATTTCATTTTTATTAATCTCTCCCTATGTGTAAAATCGTTAATTTCTGAGATATTTAATATTTTTTTAATAAAAGGTGAGCTTTTTTAAAATAAATGTCATATGTCAAATTAGCCATGAAAAAATGACAGTAAAATTCTGTTAAATCATCAATTAAGATAAATTTGTTAAATATAACACTACAAAATATTAAACTTATACCGGTAATTAGTATTTAATCATGTTCGCAATATAACAGATTTCACAATAAATTTTCAAAATGTCGCAAGAACGCTACAACGTTGTTTGATCTTTTTCAAACAACGTTGTAGCGTTCTTGGAGTGATTGATTTACATTTCTTAAGGGTCAAATTTGCGTCACGTAATTTTTAAAACACTTTATGTAATTTGTCCAACACTTTGGGCCACTTCTTTACGAATACAATTATATCATCTAGGTATGACACTGTTTTTTAACGAACTAAGTACTTTCGTCATCAACTGACAGAGCCCGTATGGCGCCTTAACTAAATCAAATATTAGCCTTTCGAACTGTCTCATGCAATCTAATGTACTGAAGGCTGTCTTCTCCTTTGCCGATTCACTTAGTGGAGCTTGTAGGTATCGGTGCGCAAGGTCGAATATCGAAAACAAGGTTGCAGCACTCATGTTATCAAAATGCTCAGCGAGCGTTGAGATCAGCTAACTCTTCTTAACAGCTTGCTGATCAAAATGCCTGTAATCCACAAATAAAGACGGTTCTCCACATTTTTTGGGGCCAACAGAACTGGAATAGAATACTTAGAGCGAATTTGTTTGCGTAACAATTCCATGTTTTTCAATCTTTAAAACTTCTTGAGATGGTTTTCCTCTCGTGCAAACTAGCTCACTAAGATTTTGCGTGTACTGTTTCACCAACAACAACCATATATGTGTATCACAGGTTTCGCTATACAGGGTGCCCAGATTTCGTAGGGACAACATGGGTAACATTTTTATTTGAAGACATAGAGAGACGGTTAAATTAGCAAAAAGGTGTAGAATCAAAAGCTCACTAAGAATCCATTTTCAAATTTTGCTTGTCATGCTTCATTTGTTTAATATTGAAGAAAAACTGAAATCTCCTAACTTCCTTTATTTGCCGTAACTTTTTCGTTACTTGAGAAGAAATTAGGAGATTTCAGTTTTTCTTCAATATTAAACAAATGAAGCATGAAAAGTAAAATTTGAAAATAGATTCTTAGTGAGCATTTGAATCTACACCTTTTTGCTAATTTAACCGTCTCTCTATGTCTACAAATAAAAAAGTTACCCATGTAGTCCCTACGAAATCCGGGCACTAAGTATACCCTAATTCTCCGATGTCAAAAGCAAAACGGCCTCTAAATTTCTTGAATGACTTGATCGTTTTTTCCATTATCTTGGGTTCAGTGTCTTTCTACATCGCCACATGTATAGCATGAATGTTTGAAATCTCAACAACCACTTTTTATATTCACTTGAAGTATCTACCCATTTTTTACCCGTTTTCCGTTATTATTTGTGTCGAATTATTTTGGATTGGCACTTGCTTTATTGTTTCATCTTATTGGGCGTATACGAACTTGGTTGATATTGGTGGTAGATCGAAATTTTCGGCACAACCACAAGCACATTAAATTTTGTACCTCGCCCATTTTAAAGATATACTCAATTTTAGATGAGGGGAAGGGAGGGTGGGGGAGACATGCAGCCCCCCATATCGGAATTTCATTTATGCCATCGTATTGTACTAGATTTATACCGCTTTTTACCACAAACAAAACATTTTGTACCTCGTTAGTTTTTGAGTTATAATCGATCTTAAGTAGAGTGCTAGCCCCCCATATCAGAATTTCAAAATTTCACTTATGCCATCGTATTGTAGATACTAGTTTTGTACTGTTTTGTACCACAAACCAAACATTTTGTACCTCGTTAGTTTTTGAGATATAATCGATCTTAAGTAGAGTGGTAGCCCTCCCCCATATCGGAATTTCAAAATTTCACTTATGCCATCGTATTGTACTAGTTTTGTACCGTTTTTACCACAAACCAAACATTTTGTACCTCGTTAGTTTTTGAGATATAATTAATCTTAGGTAGAGTGCTAGCCTCCCATATCGGAATTTCAAAATTTCACTTATGCCATCGTATTGTAGATACTAGTTTTGTACCGTTTTGTACCACAAACCAAACATTTTGTACCTCGTTAGTTTTTGAGTTATAATCGATCTTAAGTAGAGTGCTAGCCTCCCATATCGGAATTTCAAAATTTCACTTATGCCATCGTATTGTACTAGTTTTGTACCGTTTTGTACCACAAACCAAACATTTTGTACCTCGTTAGTTTTTGAGATATAATCGATCTTAAGTAGAGTACTAGGCCCCGCTATCGGAATTTCAAAATGTCACTAATGCTAGCGTATTGTACTAGTTTTGTACCGTTTTGTACCACAAACCAAACATTTTGTACCTCGAGTTATTGAGATATAATCGATCTTAAGTAGAGCGCTACCCCCTTCCCTTCCCCAATTCGGAATTTTAACATTGCAGTAATGCTATCGTATTGTACTAGTTTTGTACCACAAACTAAACCAAACATTTTGTACCTCGTTAATTTTTGAGATATAATCGATCTAGTACGAACTAGTACAGTACGTCAGCATACTTAAGATCGATTCCAGATAGCACTTCAGCTTACAGCAAGCTCTACGCTTGAAATTCTAGCATAGTGCAATCGCTTACGCAGCAAAGTTTAGTCAAGTACAGGGTCCGGCACTGAAACTTTCTTTTTTTAAAGGTAAAAAATAAAAGTATACATTGTACATTTTAAGATTCTCTTTTATTACCATTATGCACTAACATGGGAAGTTTGATATTAAAGAGTTTTAAAAACAATATTTGGCAAGTGTCCACCGTTGCTGTCGATGCATTGTTGTAGCCGATTTCTGAAGTGCAAGTGGACTCTCTCCAGCATAGCAACCGGTATGTCGGCTATTTAATCACGAATATTGTTTTTTAATGCTTACAGAGTGGGCCCATAAAAAATCACATGGGGCGAAATCTGGCGAGCGTGCGAGCCTACAAGTTGGTACCTTTGTTGGAGATAAGTCGCCCTGGAAAATTCTCACTCAAAACACGCATAGAATTTCGTGATGTTTGGGCAGTCGCCTCATCTTGCTGAAACCATACTTCGCCAACAGCAATATTTTCAAGCGCTGGGAGAAAGGAATTGCCAATCATGGCCACATAGCGCTCCGAATTTACCGTTACCATGCGATTGTTCTTCTCGAAAAATGTGGCCCAATAATCCCTACACTTGATATCGCAACCCAAACTGTGTCCCGATCTGAATGAAGAGGCTTCTCACAAACTTCTCTGGGATTGATATCGCTCCAATAACGCATATTTTGTTTGTTAACACATCCTGAGCTGTGAAAATGTGCCTTATCACTGAACCAAACAATTGCGTCAGGAGGGAAATTCTGAATGAGCGTTGTGCATGCTGTTTATCGTGAAACCAAATCACGTCCGGAAAGTTGTTGTGCGACTACGATTTTATACGGATGAAAGTGAAGGTTATCATGAAGCATTCGACGAGTGACTACCCCAGGGCAGCCGCATGTTTTGAAACAGAGCGTCTAGGAGATCGCAAAACTGAATCTCGTACTGCCTCAGTGTTTGCAGGTGTTCTAACGATTCGTGCTGCTCCTGATCTCTTACGGAACACATTTACAACTGCCTTAAAAGCTTCAACCCATGATAAGATGGATCTCCTGGCAGGAACAGTATCCTGAGAAGGAATATTGTACTGTAAACGGAACGCCCGCTGCATCGCGATGTTCGACTGGCATCGTGAAAAGTAGGTTTCTGCTGCCAACCCGGGTTGCTCACTCACCCAAAGCATTTTGACAACTGATGACGTTTGACAAACAAATTCCCACATCAACGGTCTTGGCCAAACACTTCAATGCCGGACCCTGTATAATATAAGCTTAAAGTTCGAGTTGGTAATGCGTAAAATGGTCGACGCAAGTTTACCATAAGTTTGCGAAGCAAGTATACTTTAAGCTTGTCATGTGTAAAGTAGGATGCTTAATTCAAGTTGGATACAAGCTTGCAGCATTCGGCGACAGCTGGAAGTAAGCTGTCACCGCTGTCATGGCAACTTTTATTCCAGCTTAATTCAAACTATTTTTGCTATCGGAGATTATATCTCAAAAACTAACGAGGTACAAAATGTTTGGTTTGTGGTACAAAACGGTACAAAACTAGTACAATACGATGGCATAAGTGAAATTTTGAAATTCCAACGGGGTGGGGAAGGGGAGAGGGGCTGGCATGTCCTGCCTCCCCCATTTAAAATTGAGTATATCTTCTAAACGGGCGAGATATAACATTTTTAATGTTTGGTACAAAATAGCCTACAAAACTTTAGTCCAGAAAGAATTTTAAAATTCGGTTATGAAGGGAGGAGGGAGGGAGGGGCGAGGGGGGAGGGGGCTGGCGACATGCAGCCCTCACTTCCACGTTACTGCTTTTCACAAGTGCAATTTAGCCATTTTCGTTTTCAGCCTCCAGCCATTTATGTAGTGTAACCTGGTGTGTCCACCGTTCCGCTTCTATTTCACGGTTACTGATTTTGATACCCGGCAGTATTTGGAATGTCCGTGTTGTCAGTGCCAATGCGCTTCATCTCGTATTGTTATTATTATAAAGTTACTTAGCTTCTAATTTTCATTGATCTCACTGCTGGCTGGTTTATCGTCTATTTTGTTGTTCTCAACGTTCGACATTCGATAAGGTTAAACTTACAATGATGTTGTAATCACGCTTCTGAAGAAACCCTTTCCTAGTTCGTTAATAACGAACTTTTATTGAAGCTTTTTTGCAAACGTATTTTTTAAATGTCACATCCTCTCCGCCTTGTTGTCGCGTCACATCCACGTCACATACGACTAAGAATAGGTTATGTTTTTGTATTGATTTTTATTGACATGATCGCGTAAAAATTAAGTAGTTATTCATGAAATTTAAAAGTTGTTGAAGTGTTTTTCAACTATATACATAAATATACCGGGTGTCCCAACAATGCGGTGTCGGGCGATATCTCAATACCAGTTTGATACAAAACAAAATTTGAAATAGAAGATGTTTAATTTTTAAAGGGGTATAACCTAAAAATGCTTTCGTTTATACAGAGTGTCTCAGAAAAGCAGTACTGAATCGAAGTTTATTTTTTCAAATGGAACACCCTATATTTTATTACATTTTTAGAATCTACTATAAAATCAACATACTTTTCATATACCATTGTCTATATCTAATCCTAATAGTTTTTGAAATATTTGATATTTTCTCTAATAGATGTCATATGCAGATACTATTTTTCTAAGTCATATCTTACTTCTGTTTGACCCCAGAAACAAAATTTTTGGTATGCGAGTAGTCTATACTTGCAATAATTTTTACAAATTGCTAAAACTATTTTATTTAATACAGAGTGTTCAAAAAGGGAAAGCAACATAACAAGTTTCAGATTAAAAAATCTCCATTTCATTAAATGGAATACCGAGTGTTTTTTCATGCTATTTTACTCCTAAAGGAAAGCGCTATATTTTTCCTTAAGCATGTCATATACCTATCTGCAATAGATTTCGAGATATTTTCGTTTTTAAATTCGCTTTATAAAAGACTGCATTTCAAGATAGCAATATGTTAAAACTAAGATGGCCATGGAAAACAAACAACATTCATCATAACTCTAAACTGTCAGATTGTTTAAAGCAATATTTTCTATATAAGTCAATTACGTGTTTATGTATTCTAACATGTGATAAATTTTTCACAACCAGAACTTATAAATATGGTTTACGCATTGGCATCGAGCGCAAAGACAAAAACGGGTGGCCACTGAAGAAAATGAACACCTAGTATTGGAAGCTGTAGTGGGAAATTCGCATACGTCAACACGTACGTTAGAAAGCGAAATTGGAATTGAGTTTGTTTTTATTTAACGAATCCTGAATATCAAACTTTTTCCACGTAGATGTTGGGATACTTTTTTCAGTAACACAATGGTACGGTGCATTATCCATGATTATCAGAGATGGCTGTTCTAGATTTTTAAGTAACTGTTCTTCAAACCATAGTAGAAAGCTACTAGAGTTCGTTTCTCCATGATAGTCAAGATCATTTCTTTTTGATGAAAATGTAATGGATGCTCCAGATATTTCGGTTACCGGCATGTACAATGACATGTCTAGAAAACATAATATTTTAATTGTTACACATTTGTAATACAAATCATTCACTAACCTTCGACTATCAACTTTACTCCGTTTGACACTTTGGATATTCTGATCTTGCCAGGATCTACCTATAGTACCATTTTCAAAAATCCAAGTTTCATCAAGAAAAACAGGCTCCCACAAACGATTTTCATTTTTATTTTTTATGTAACACATCAGAAAATCCACCCGACCAAGAACAATATGAGATTGTTCAATTAGTGCTCTACGAGGATCATCGTTTTTCCAACGAAAACCAATATTACGTAAAATAATTGATAAGGAGGTTCTACCACCATGATATATGCCTTTCTCTTGTAGGATGTCATGCAAGGTGATAAGCGCAACATGTTGTTCTGAAAGATATATGATGCGATTATGATAAAGGTATGATATAACGAGATACAAAGAATGAAACTTACTATTTCGATACATAACATATATTGTATTCCGAATAGACATTTGATCAAAGTCATCAATATTAGTGAGTGGTTTCTTACGATTCCGTGTTTTCTTGGGACTACTCAAGGATCTACCTTCCTTGACGTCTTTGGATATAGCCCAAACAGTAGGTAGGGTGAAGTTACAAAGCATCAGCAACTCGCTGTGAATATATTCATTTTCAAAACAAATGTTTTTTTAGCGCATATTTTACCTTTCGTACGTTCTTTGGACCGCCATTGTCACGTTCTTTCTCAAAATAGAAAATCAAAGAAGCAACAAGCTTCTTTGATTGAGAATTTAAACCTTTCGGCATTTCGAGGTTAAATCCTCTTCGACACTGGACTTTTCACCGGATAAGAGAAAGATTACCGATTACTATCTCGATATGAATGTTGTTCTCAAAAGAACAGATCTGATTGTTATAAAAATACGAAGTTTAAATGAAATAAAGAATAAATACGCAGTAATAAGGAAATAATCGGTAGCAATTAATTCAAATGTCAATTGTCAAAGTATGTTGTTCAACATTTGGCACATATTTGGCAAATGTGCAATTTGGAGGGGATAATATGGAAATACGTTTGCTTTTAGTAATGGTTTTATCGTATTATGTAGTTAGTGAAATTCGATCTTAGGATGCCTCCCTGAATTCCCTTAATTTAGTGAATGTCGGAACTTACACTGAATGGACTATACATTTTAATTTACTAAGACACAAATACACCTGTCCGTTGCTCGTACAATACCTCTTCACTACTGTCACTTTTCTTGTTCCTCCCATCGCTCGTAATATTCGCGGGTATTTTAAAATTGTTAACACTATGGTGCTCTATCGTGGTCTAGTGGGCCCTGAACATATGTTAAAAGATTCGAAACACTGCAAAATCGAGTTTTGAGATTAGTTATCGGAGTTCAGTGATTTGTTAAGAACATCCAGCTCAAAGATTTGGGAATTTCTTCTTTTAAGGAATTTGCATCCGAATTAATAGCGAAAACTTTTGATATGGTTCAGAAATCATGGAATTCTCGCCGGCCTACTAAAACGACAATAAACAGAGTATCTGAAATGAAAGACTAGTAACAATCTTATGCAATGATTATCCCACGTATACACTTTAGGAAATTACCTAATTGTTCACTTTTTCCATTACATCTCGGCGTGGAGGGTTAGTTTCCATTGAGAAAAAAAGACGAAATAACATTTAGCTTAGCCTTAGTAAAGAGATGCACGACTATAGAGAGATCTTGGTCACAGTCATTTCCCGATTTAAAAGCAATCTTTTCTACATAAGTTTATTGAATATCAACTATTGTTAAGAATTATGTATTTTAATTAAATTAAATATTTGCCTTCCAATTTTTCTATTAACGTGTTTATTTAATCAACTAACATCGCAAGAAATATTCCATTGTTTCTTAGTTTTATATATATTTTAATATTAAAATACTAAATAAATTACATTGCTTTATTTCTTGTTTTATAATATAATCTGTTTATGTAATTCTACACAATATGTGCATCTCGAGTATATGCTATACGCAAGAGTATATACGCGAATCTTCTCATACATTGGCTGTATTAAAGTGCCATATTACCGCCAATTTAAACATCAACTAACACATATTTATATTTGTGTAATATTGTGTGTAACCTATGTCTTGCTAAGAATTTCTAATATCGTAGAACTAAATCAAATTAATAATTACTAACAATGGCCTAATAACCATTGAAAATTTTAGTATAATGACCAGACCGACTAATTTAAAAGAGATGCAAGAATCTGTAGAATTATTTGAACGTTTGCGTCAAGAAATAGAATCTGAAGAAGAAGAATTTCCATCAATTATCGAAAGAATCAGTGTTTTAGAAAAATATAGAGTATTTGTACCGCCTGAAATACTTGAACTGCAAAAACATATTCCAGAAGAATGGAAAAAATATTTGGAAACATTAGACGAAGCAGAGAAAATGATCGGATACGCAAAGGTAGTTGTCAATAAAATGAAAGAATCATCGAAAGAACTTCCCACAACTGATATGGCAGCTTAGATATACGTCATATTTCAGAAAACATGAAAGAACCCTTTGTAATTCTATGACTTTACTTTATTTTGTTTACTTTATAGGACGAGTTTAGAGCTGGTTTGCTAGAATCAGCGGACGTTCTAAAAAGACGGCGCTATGCTTCTGGATTCCTTCTTGCTTCAAGGTCCGTTTAATGCTGAATGGACGGCCGCCGAGGCTATGGCATATCTTCAAAGTATGCGACAACAGCTAAAGGAATTAAGAAATAGAGAGACACAATTAAGAAATGATCTGCAACTTTTCGATTTGAGCTTGTTTGAGTCAGCTGAAATAGCTAGATTGGAAAAGGTGCAAAGTTTATATTTTCTTTTATTTATGGATAAAGAAATAATTTCCGTCAAATTTAAAAGCGGCTTTTATTTACCACATTATATCACATTTCCTATTCGCATGTCCTTCCATCGAATCGATTTCCTTTTGTCAGTAATATTGAAGCTAACACGCATTTTGTCACTCCAATCGCGAATCACGAATCTTGGATCACGACACAAATGAGCAAACTATCACACCCATTGCGTTCACTTGAAAGCCTGACGTTCTTTTCAAGCATTTTATTATTTTTTACATCGTACTTTCACACAATTAATAACACGACTATATTTTATTTAAATAAAACTCTTTTCATTTAGTGTTTGTCATGTGATGCAGTTTTAATATATATTTACATATCTTATTAATGTATTTTGGGACAATGAGGAACAACACGAAGTTTGTTTACATAAAAATACAATTTCACACTAACACTAAATGATAACAGCGTATAAAATAAAGCCGTACAGTTGCTATTTTTTGGCACTGTAAGTTTCTGTTTTTTTTCACGTTAATAATTCATCTGAAGTTTTATCAGTTTGAAAATTATGAGGTGCTTTTTCTATATTGATAAACGCTTTCCTTTTAATAATCATGAATACCCAAATGTATGTGTGTGGAAACAATAAGGAATTTAAACCAAACAAAATATATTATATGTATCTGCATATCCCATGCATTTATACTGAAGTGAAGTAGTTTCAGGCACCGAAGCGGTGTAATGTTTCATTATTGTTTAAACTATCCTACATGTTAGCGACCACAACGAAGGCTCTCGAAATCATCATGTATATGTCGTAGGCATACTGTAAAATCCGGCATATTATAAAATGCCTAGATAGTTTGTAAAAAGCCGGCATATTGTACACGAACGTGTTAGTTTACAATTTCACTAGAAAATTTCAGGCATTTCATAAAATGACGGCCATATTGTAAAATGGACATAATTTATATGTAGTAAGACCGACTGGTGGCTAGGGAGGTAATAAAATAGCGGCAAATTTTGCTCCGATTTGCTTCCACGTGGTGAGAGGTATACATAATCTTAAATTAGTGAGGGTATAGTACTGTGTTTTGCATTAAATAATATTGTTAAAAGGTGTTTAAATCGTTCTAAAAATGGATGTAGAAAGCAGCGATCAGAATAGCAGTGTGGTAGAAGTGATAGATAACGAGAATTTATTAAAAGCGCTCTTTATAGACAAAATGAAAGCATAGAGTTCAAACTAAAAATATGTTCAAGAAGCCATGGGATGTAAACAAAGTGCAAAATGTCATAAATGAATTAAAAGCTCAAGACTAGTTTTTTCTAAAGGAGAAAAAAAGACATGTAAGCAGTATCATTTGTTTAAAAAATACGATTTAATAAATATTGGCGGTACAGAACACTTATAATCCATTCACGTTAAGAAAACAGTGTTAGGCAAGATAGGCAATAATTTCTTGATTCTGATTGGCTGATAGCCCAGCTAAGTTTACTCGACAATAAAAAATCCTATCTTTGTATCAAATTTAAGTTGGATAAAATGAAAAATCACTGTTAGCTATTATTGAATTTGATTCGCTGTCACTTGTCAAACTTTCTTATTGTGGTTTAGTATTAGTGGCTTTCGATTTGTTCATAGGGGTTACGCGGGAACAGCTTCGGAGCTACTCCTGTGTGTGTACAGTGAACTAACTCAGTACAGTTCAGATACAGATAAGGTGTAAACAAGTAAAGGGTGGTGGGGTGGCGGCCATGTAATCACAGATGTAACATAACCTTTCAAGTTTTCGTTTTGTCTACAATTCATTCAAATTGTCAACACTTTTTTGTAAACAAACGCCAGTGCGCATGCGGGAGCATATCGCCCCAGCCGAAAGGCTGGTGCACTAGGGGTGAGGGGGAAGCAGAAACGGGGCTGTACAAGTGCGAATCACATGGCAAAATAGAGCGACAGTTAGGTGACCCGGAACAGCTCCCGAGCTGTACGGTGCACAAATCGAAAGCCACTATTGTGTATTGCTTGGTATTTTCATTGATAGTTTCTCTTTGTATTTTGTTGTGTTATATACAAATTTGACTAAAAACAGTTGTTATTACAGCTAAATCATCGATTATTTGGATTAAATAAGTTCAGGTAATGTTTTACTAATGCTATTTTTAATGGTACATACTTATATGCTTGCGATTCATAGTTCAGGTTTGGTACAAGCATGGGTGACGACGAGGTAGTTGGTCTAAATGTTAACATTTTTGCTGGTTCAACAAAGAATCCTCAAGGGAAACGTATTAATTAGTAGTAGATAAAAGCAAATGGCTTACAATTTACATTTGCAATTAAGAAGAAATATATTACAAAATTTTTGTGGTTATATGACAGTTGACTTTACAAAACACAAAAATTCAGTGTGATACACTCGCCGATCGCAGTGCTAACTACTGTTTTCTTAAAATGAATGGATATAGTATTTAAACGAAAAAATGTAGATGATCCAACAATTTATATAGTACCGTTTGAAAAATATTTCGATATTTTACGTGATTACCATAGCAACACGGGCCATGATGGGCGCGATTAAATGTTGCATCAATGAAAAAGTAAATACAATATTCCCCGAAGAGCTGTCGAAGTTTTTGTTTCTTTGTGCAAAGAATGCAATTTAAAAAAAACCACAGAACCATAAAGGCATGGTCGTCCGTCCGATTTTATCTAAAGTGGACAAGTGGATCTTATCGATCTGCAATCTTCTGTAGATGGCGCATATAAATAGCTCCTTAAATATTAGGACCACGCTACAAAATATTTACATCTGCGTCCTCTACGTACTAAACGTGCCGCTAAAGTTGCAATAGAATTAGTCAAAAATTTTTTTGGAATTCGGCGTACAGCATATATTGCAAAGTGATAACGGACGGGAGTTTACGGCATCAGTTATAGAGGAAATAATGGAATATTGGCCTGCCTGGAGGATAGTTCACGGAAGATCGCGTCATCCACAGAGCCAAGGCAGCGCGGAGAGAAGCAACCAAGACGTAGAGAATATGCTGCGTGCTTGGATGGCCGATAGCAACTCCACTCACTGGTCATTTAGTTGCTACTTTGTACAGTGGCAGAAACATGCCCCTTTGCATCGTATAATTGGAAGAACGTCGTATCGAGCAGTGTTTGGCAGTGATCCCAGAGTGGGATTAAAGTCTACTAATTTGCCTGAATCAGTTATTAAACAACTGCGTACTGAAGAGGATCTAGAAAATATTTATAATAAAGACACACTAGACGAAATCAAGAACGGTAGTGAACAGAGACAGTTATCTGCAGAGGTAGAAATTTCACAAGAAGTCTCGGCAGCAAACCAAATACAGAACGAAATAGACAGAAATGTAGAAAAGATTTGCAACGTATGCAGCGAAGAGGTTCTGGAAACATTTTTATGAGCAACCTGTAAAAACTGTGTACATCTTAAATATTGTTACGTATCCAGTGGTTCGTCCCATACATCATCAGAAGTCATCATTAGAAGTCGGTACTTGGGTCACAGTTAATGTTCCAAAGTTTGACAGGGGTCCCTTGGATTCTCGAAACATTTTGGGTAAAGTAATTGAGATGAAGAATGGTCTATACAAAATAGGAACTGATAGAGGAATTATAAAAAACTGGTTATCGAGAAGTGACATTAAAAAATGCCAGGACATATACATATGTATGTATATAGGCAAAATTCCACAGTCTGAAATCACTCTTCGAAAAGCAGTTGCCAAATAGTCTAAATTTGCAGGACAGGGGATTCATAGTGTTTAAAAAAGATATTAAAGGGGGTGATTGCCCAGTTCATTTTATACAAAAAAGTTCCTATAAACATAGGTCCGCAAACGCTTCGTTATCGATCTACAGCGTGTTGAACTTTAATTTAAAAAAAGCAGTAAAAATTAGATTTTTCCAAAACGACTTGAACAAGATTACACGCTTATTTGAACGTTTTTCAAATATTTAGTCATCGGATATTCTTCCGCACCATCAAGTGCACGTTTTAAAAATATTTTTATATACACAGGGTGTTCCAGATGGGAATGCAAGACTAAAGTTGCATTTTTTTAATAGAACACCCTGTATATTAATAGAGAAAATGATCCGCGCTTGAAAGCTGGTTACAACAATGTAATGTTGTATCGGTCTAAAGTTGATAGTTTCTGTGTAAAAAATTATTTTACTTGATAAATTGATACATTTCAGTAGGCTATTCTGCATAGGGAAAAACAAAAGATTCAAAACCAACAGAGTAGAATATTTTTTACTAGTATGGACTGTCATTACTATGTGAAATAAATTATGCAACTACTCGCTTTATACAGGGTGTTCACAATTTTGCAAAATCGAAGATATTTCGAAATTTTGAAATGGAACATCCTGTATATTGTTAGCTCATTGGAAAGCCCTTTTACTACGCTTTCTATTGATACCTCATTTGATGCACCTAGGATAGATCATTTTCTAATTATTTCTTTTTAAAGTTGAATTAATGAGAAATGCTTGTATTTTTAGTAGCTAATTTGCACTTCAAACCTACTGTAAGATTGGATATTCAACAAATAATCCATAAATGGTCTATAACAAGAAGAAACTCCATTTAGTATGAGAAACAATTGATTTTCACTCAGCGGTGAAAGCAAACATTAAATTAATATAAAGTAATATAGCATTTTCAATAGATTCACTGCTGATCAAGTTATCTGGTGTTTTAAGCTTGTATACTTAATAACCCAGTTGTAAAAAATTTCGTTTTGTGTTATACAGTATTTCGTTCAATCTCTAAAAGCAATAATTGTTGCAATAATAGGTACCTACTCAAGAAATGGTAAATATGATATTTATTCTTGAGGAGTGTACAAGAAATTGTCTCCTAGCAAGTAGAGTATATGCAGAGAGAAAACCTTGAAAGAAGACCGGAAGCATTTGAAAGATTATTAGAGTAATTTATAGAAACTGATGGTGTAACCTACAAGAAGGGAGAAACAAATAAACCGGTAATCAATAATCAATGCGAACTGACTGCATTATTAACAAGACAGGAAAATCCACATACAGAACATTTAGAGCGAGTAAGGCCAGCTAGAAGAGAGATAGATCTAAAGTGGGGCGGTTATAAAACATATACGAAATTAACGCATTGGCGAGCGTGCTATTCCGTATATGTTTTACAACCGCCCCACTCTGGATCTATCTCTTTTCTAGCTGGCCTTAGTCGCTCTAAATGTTCTGTTTGTGGAGATATGTAAGTATAGATGGTATTTCAAAGGTAACCGCTATTGAAGGTAGGAACTTGCGTTTGTTGAGTATCTACTAAAATTAGTCATTCTAACAATTTCTTTTAGATTGAACGAAATACTGTATAACACAAAACGAATTTTTTTACAACTCGGTTATTAGTATACAAGCTTAAAACTGACACCTTTACTTTATATTAAATTAATGTTACCTTTCACCACTGAGTGAAAATCAATTGTTTCTCATACTAAATGGAGTTTCTTCTTGCTATAGACCGTTTATGGATTATTTGTTGAATATCCGATCTTAGAGTAGGTTTGAAGTGCAAATTAGCTTCTAAAAATACAAGCATTTCTCATTAATTCAACTTTAAAAAGAAATAATTAGAAAATGATCTATCCTAGGTGCATCAAATGAGGTATCAATAGAAAGCGTAGTAAAAGGGCTATGAGGCCAATGAGCTAACAATATACAGGATGTTCCATTTAAAAATTTCGAAATTTCTTCGATTTTGCAAAATTGTGAACACCCTGTATAAAGCGAGTAGTTGCAGAATTTATTTCACATAGTAACGACAGTCCATACTAGTAAAAAATATTCTACTCTGTTGGTTTTGAATCTTTTGTTTTTCCCTATGCAGAATAGCCTACTGAACTGTATCAATTTATCAAGTAAAATAATTTTTTACACAGAAACTATCAACTTTAGACCGATACAACATTACATTGTTGTAACCAGCTTTCAAACGCGGATCATTTTCTCTATTAATATACAGGGTGTTCCATTAAAAAATGCAACTTTAGTCTGGCATTCCCATCTGGAACACCCTGTATAAAACAAAATATTTTTAAAACGTGCACTTGATGGTGCGGAAGAATATCCGATGACTAAATATTTGAAAAACTTTCAAATAAGCGTGTAATCTTCCGTCCCCGCTTCGTTGTCGGACCCTGTATATTGTACGTATACCTATTTATGAAGGGCTTTGTTATGTTATATAGACACATCAAAAAAAATCATAATTAGAGTAGGCTATGTGAATGGATTGTTACTTTAGCCACTTTCACATAATGACATTTATTCCTTGATATTTAATTTGAGGTTATAAATTTGATTACAATAAAATGTCAAATAATAAATGTCATTATGTGGTAGTGGCTAAAGCAACGATCAAAAGCATTTTCATAGCCTACACCAATTATGTTTTTTTTTCGATGGCACGTTAGTATTAAATAATTAAATCAATTCATATTATAATATGTGAACCGAAATACATACAATTTGTCTGTGTTTTATAGCCTCTTAAACATCAGTTCGTTTTACATACTATATCAATTACGTGTCCGCTTAAACCCAGTTCCCAATATGCCTGGTATTTTACAAAATTCCTGAAATTTTCTAATCAAATTGTAAACTGACGCTTCCGTATACAATGTGCCGGCTTTTTGTAAACTGCCTAGACATTTTATAATATGCCCGATTTTACAATATGCCTACGACATACAGGGTGATTGGTGAGAATGGCCTATTGAAAGTATTACACAAACGGAACGGAGTTTTGAAACAAAACTTTGCAGTTGGATATGGTTGAATATGAGCTATAACGTGAAAATATTTTTAAATAAATATCACTTCCGGTTAACCGGAAGTAGGCATCAACTTCGATTTTTCAAATAGCATTCTATAAAATAAATTACAAATTTAGCTTTTATGATAAATTTTACAGATATTTCATGTATCACACCCTATACCTAAATACCACTTCTTCTAATTTATTCGCAATTGACGAAAGAAAGTGACAGATATCGATCTTACTTTATAGTGGTATTACGTCACGTAGGAGTAAGAGAGACGAATGAAATTTTGCATACACTCAGCTGATTTTGTGTAGTTACACAACATTTGAAGTTCTTCTCTGTAACATTATATAGGGCGTCTAAAAACTTAGTTGCTTAGAAATAAGTTCAATCTGCGCAAAGTAGATTTTTTTAAATGCAAAGGTATGATTTTATTAGATATTGTGATTCTACAAAAGATTCTCTTTTAATCCGCATTAGGTATTCCTATACCTAAAATGGGAGGTGAATAAGTTATAACGATTTAATTAACCTCCGTATGTAAAATGCTCAGATATGTCAATTTACTAAAGCAAGGGTGCTTAGCTCATTTGTTTTAGATAGTTACTTCTCAGTTATTTTAGTTATTTTTTATTTAATTTTATTTATTTACATAGTTGTTCTCGCGTACATTGAGAGAAATAGATCTGCATCAGTACAATAATTAGCGTAAACAATTCATGAATTTACTTTACAACAACCAAAAATTATTGTATTGGTTACAAAACTTACAACCGACTAGCAACCGATATATTCGTAGAATAATGGTGAAGAACAGTATCAGTAAAAAAAATTAGATTATCTAAAAATTCTCCTAGGAACTCCCAACAAACGATGTTTGAATAATTAACATAAAATAAATTTACATTAAAGGTCTAAATAATTAGATATAACAAATTAGGTAAAATTAAAATAATAAAAAATATAATGTAAAAGGTACAATAGAAAAATTATAAGAACACCAATAATAATAACATAAATAAATAAGTTATCTAAATGGTTCTATATGACAACCGTTTCTATTCAGGTATTCCATATTCGGACACATTATTGCTCTTATAATAGCATCTGGTGTTATTTGCCTAAAGGATCCCTTATTCCTATAATTCAATGGGAAGAATTTACGAAAATACCATTGACAAAAAGACGTCAAAATAAGTGGCAAGTAAGTATGTAAAAGAAATGAGCTAAGCACCCTTGCTTCAGTAAATTGACATATCTGAGCATTTTAGATACGGAGGCTAATTAAATCATTATAACTTATTCACCTTCCATTTTAGGTATAGGAATACCTAATGCGGATTAAAAGAGAATCTTTTGTAGAATCAGAATATCTAATAAAATATATACCTTTGCATTAAAAAAAATCTACTTTGCGCAGATTGAACTTATCCCTTCACCGTGAAGGGATTGCCATACCTATGCCTTACCGGCATGTGGTCGGTCCGTATTTCCAAAACCCCTTTTCCACATGATCCGTTAACGACATGTGTTTTGTATTGACCTCTTTCGCAGTCGCTTGTCGCCTGTATGTCCCCATCCTTGCCTCCCCCTGTATAACCAGGTGCAACGGTGGCAAGTCCAAAAGTGCCTCCATGGCTGCAGTCGGTGTCGACCGCATTGCTCCCGTTATTCATAGGCGGGCAAGTCTTTGCACATTGCTCAGCCTCTGAATGGCATTTCTTTGATGCGTCTTTGTCCACCATACCAAAGCTGCATACGTCATCATTGGCTTAACCACCATGCTGCATATCCAACTCAGCATGTCTTAGCCCCCATTTCTTTCCATATAAGCGTCTTACCAGTGTTAACGCCGTCACCGCTTTTTTGGTAATTCTATCCAAATGTTGGTTCCAGGTAAGTTTGGAATCTAATGTTACTCCAAGGTACTTTACCTCTCCCACCATCTCTGTGGTAACCCCCCTTCAACGTAAGCGGATTTAGACCATCCTGCTTTCGTCGGCGAGTAAAGGCCACGATGTTGGTCTTATCAGCACTGATGCTCAGTTCCGCCATCTCCGTCCATCGACTAACCAAGTTCAGAGCCTCCTGCAATCGATCTCTGACCGTGGTATTGTGCCTGCCTCGCGCTATGATGACCAGGTCATCCCCGTAGGCCAGTACCTTGTGACCGTGGTCGTTAAGCACCTCCAGTAGCCCATCTTCGACTAAGCTCCACAGGAGAGGGGACAGCACCTCACCCTGCGGACAACCCCTAGCCACCCGGGCCTCCAGCGTCTCACTTGCGACCGAGGCTGCCACCACTCTCTCCCTAGGCATAGAGTCTATCCAGGCGATACACGTGCCGTCCACACCTCTGCCTATGACAGCTCTAGTAATTGAATCGAAACCCGTGTTACTGAATGCCCCCTCGATATCGATGAAGGCCCCCAGCATCACTTCCTTGTTTTGTAGTGTCCTCCACTAAACTTACTAGTTCGTGGAGTGCTGTTTCTGTCGAAACTCCGGTCCGATACTATACTGGTCACGGTGTAATGGTGCAAGCACCAGTACATCATCCCTAATATACCTGTCCACCAGTTTTTCCAATGCCTTCATAGTGAAGGGCGTTAGGCAAATTGCTCTTAGGGATTCTGCCGTAGCCTGTCCTGCTTTCCCAGGCTTCGGTATGAATGCTACCCTAGTAAACCTCCACGCTTTTGGTATGTAGCCAAAAGCCAAACTAGATCTAAAGATCTTGTACAGTATCGCATACAGTAGTTCCGCTCCCTTCTACAGCATGATCGGATAAATGCCGTCTGGTCCCGGCGATTTATAGGGTTCAAATGAATCGATAGCCCAGCTGACTTTATCGTAATCAACTATCCTTCTGGAAGTCTGCCACTCGACACCCTCCTCTTCCGGCGCTCCTCCCAGATGTTTCTCGATTGATCCACGATCTCAGAGCTAGGGAGGTGTACCCTAAATAATTCAGTTATGGTCTCCTTCCTGCTGTGGCGTACTCTCCCAAATGGTTTTTGAGAGTAGTGATTGATGCATGAGGTTCTTTGGCAAGGATTTTGCAGAGTCTGGCGCTGTTCTGGGTGTTTTCAATCCCCTCACAGTGCTCCCTCCACGACCTCCTTTTTGCCTCCCTCAACTTTTTGTTGTAACCAGACAGAGCGGCCCTGTACTCCTCCCACTCTCCTGACCGTTTGGCCCTATATTTTTCTTAACCCTTCAGTTCCGCAAGTTCCTTACTCCACCAGGGCACGTTCCTGGAGGGTTGCTTTGCAATAAGGGGGCACTTGTCATTATAGGCTGAAATGATTGCGTCATTTAGCTGCTCCACAACCATGTCCAGCTCTGCTGCATTTTCTATCCTCCTATTGATCCCGGCTCGAAAGGCCTCCCAGTCCGTCTTCCGTGCATCCCGGTAGAAACTCACCTCCACTCTGCCTGCCATAGTAAATCTTATGTGTCTGTGATCCGAGCAGCTTACCTTCTCAGACACATGCCAGTTTGCGACAAAGTTACTCACATATTGTAAGGCTATAGTCACATCAATAACCTGCCTTCTATTCCGCGTAACGAAGGTCGGGTTGTTACCCACATTCAATGTATCTAAATTATTTGCTACAGTGAACTGTAAAAGTGACTCACCTCTTTCGTTGGTGTCCGTGCTTCCCCAAGTCGTGTGGTGCGCATTGGTGTCGCAGCCGATGATCAGCTGCACTCCTCGCTCCCTGCAGTATCTCACCAGCTGTTCCACATCCCTGGTAGGTGGCGGATTAGGGTCATCATATGGTAGATAGGCCGATCCGATGACGTATTCCCTCGGTCCATATCCACCTCCACCCCCAATTCTTACCGCAGTTAAGTCTCTAGAGCAGGACTCTGTTAGCGGTGGTGCTTTTACCTCCTTACCGAAAAGTATGCAGGTGCGAGGGCCGTTGGCCGTTCTATCGTATATAACGTCGCAGCCAGCACCGCTCAGACCCAAGACGTTACCTTGTCTAATCCAAGCTTCCTGTATGAGTGCCACGTCACAATCCTTCATGGCCATGTTGAAGGTTGGCTTGTAGTACCCTTGTCATTGCTCGGTCGTTTGATCACCCAAAAAGTTAGCCTGCCCATCTTGTAAAAAGCTTTGAATTGGCTTTTCTCCAGGACTTTAAATGAGGGGTCATCCGCTGAGTAGACCAGGAGCTGTCCTTCCTTCTCAGTCTTCCTGCTCATCAGCATCCAGTTCTCTCTCATCAGGCCAGGATTCTGCTTCTTGGGACGGTCTCTGATTGTACCCTCCTCCACATTATGTGGTTGTGGTACGGATGCTACAGTATTTTCCAGGCATTGGACCGTTCCGTGGTTTGCACAAGTTGAGCTATTTGATTTTTAGGCCATAATCCACTCAGTAAATATCGAACTAAAATTTTGCATACGGCGGTATTTCGTAATTCTGAACAACTTGTTCTTATAACATTTTTCGATTGGAAGCGAATTCAAGATGGCTGCCATAAGAGATGAAAAGAAGTAACGACATAATGACCAGGCTGTATAAAATTTTCGAAATCTCTTCAGCTCACAAAGTAGATCATGTAAATTGGAACAACTTTTATTTGAAACACTTTTTTATGACGACTATAATACAGGATTTACAAGGCTGTTGCCGACATTTTGGGCTACCGCGATAGATAATACATGGGAAAAATAAATATTTGACGATCAAGTTGAAATTTTGCATACGGCGGTACTTCGTAATTCTGAACAACTTTTTCTTATAACATTTTTCGATTGGAAGCGAATTCAAGATGGCTGCCATAAGAGATGAAAAGAAGTAACGACATAATGACCAGGCTGTATAAAATTTTCGAAATCTTTTCATATCACACAGTAGATCTTGTAAATTGGAACAACTTTTATTTGAAACACTTTTTTATTACGACTATAGCACAGGACTTACAGGGCTGTTGCGGACATTTTGGGACACACGGTATATTGGCATCGTTTATCCCTTAGCAAGCCCTTAGCCACGACACGACAGCTGGGTCGGGGGTATCTTTCTTAGTCTGGCACTTCGCCTTCGACCTATCCGGCATGGGTGACCCTACCGGTAGCAATGCTACCGTCGGCTTAGCTGTCAGGTTCATTAGAGCACGCAAGCTCCCTCGCCCGGCAAAGCAAGTTTGCCTACGACAAGGTGAAGATACACGAGGGAGATCTCTTAGTGTTAGTAAATTGTTGGTGTTATATTGTTACTACGTTATTATTATTAGAAATAAATCGTTGTTTTTACGAATATATATTTTACAATATTACTTGCACTTCTTTGGTCATGTAACGAAATTTCGTATATTTATCTAAAATCAATTCAAGCATTTCCTTGCATTCTTTCATATTTGGTGATAACCACTCGTAATTTATCTTTTCAATATTACCTTACCGTTGTCCAAGTTGCTTTTGCCATTTGATCGCTTAATCAGCCAAAGGGAATTTCAATTCAATAACTCTTTTACAAATTTTGTGTTACAGAAATGTTAATGTCTTTTACGCTTTGATTAAACATGTGTGGTAATGTAATAATTTTTCATTCATGAACCAATGCTTTTAGATTCATTATAATATTAAAGAATAAAGTAGTAGTAATACATATTGAACTGTATATAGTGAACTAAGCAGATTTATATATGCTGAATTCATATGCTTGAAGAATGTTGGCAAAATATAGAAATGTGCGCTTTAGAATTCTAATGACTATCAATATTACAAAGGACTAACATAATCAGATCAGGTTTGTGGTCATTTAAAACATTGAATTCGTTCCTTTTCAATGTCTTTGTGTTTAACATTTTTTTGAAGTTTTGTATTGATATTTTGCTTGGTCATTTGACATAAATTTGGATATTTACCGTTAAATATTCGATAGATTCTATCCACAATTATGTTGCATTCTCCATGAATGTAAAATAAATCTAAAATATCGTTTTTCTTCTGTAATGTATTTAATTTACCATTCTGCTTATAATATAATCTACGTGTATAGTTAGTATATAATTTAATAGATACAATATCAATTATTTTGACACTCACGGGTAACTAATATTTTAAATACATACATACTATAATTTTTTTTTTCGGATTTAGAAAAGTCGTAACTCGAAAACTGTAAAAAATATTGACTAATATATTTAATAACGATTGATACAGAATTATTAAGTGTATTTAGAAATGCAATAATATACAGAGCGTTCCATATAAATTCAGTGATTTTCAGTAAGGTGATCTTTGTTAATGAACGCTAATTTTACATATGGACACAATTTTGAAGGTGTAAGTTTGATTTACAATATTTCAGCTAGCAACACGCCAAATATGTGATATTCAGCTGCAATGCTTTTACAAATACAGGATTTTAACATAACGTTGGAGTTTGAAAAAAATCTGAAAACTCAAAAACAGCTAGTTTCAAAACAATTCCTGCTTTTCTAGCGAACACAGATTTGTATTTAGCTGTCTTTCATTTGTATTGTGATGGACAAAGCGCAAATTGTATTTTTATCGGTGAAAAAACGTGTGCCAATAAAAGAAACATAACGACTTTATTACCTACACTAAAATACATTTGACAATATATTTAAAAAATTCTGTTCTTAAAAATTCAATTGTATTTAGGAACTAGCAAGTTTAGAACTAGTCTGGGAGCTGACAAATGAGTGGAATAATGCTTGGGAAACGTACAAGTCTGGTGAGTTTTGGAGTATCGAAACAGAAGATATGGAAGCGACAGCACAAACATTGTTCAGGAAACTTACGAGACTTGCAAGAGAACTTAAAGACAAAGGGTATTTTATTTTATATTTGTTGTTTTTTCCTTTACATCTTAATTTTATTTTATGAAGTTTTTATGACGGAGTATTTACAATTAATTTCTCAGTTTTTCTGTCTATCGTGACATATAAAATATTCAACAATTCTGTGCATTCAATGCATTTTAGCATAGGGTTCATGCCAAGATTTGTCCCACAGGTATTGATGATGTTTCTCTTTTTTTCTGAATAACTACACAAGGATTTATCTTTTAACTATTAGGTAAAGTTTTGTTCCAATTCTGGACACATGACTGAATTTATTATTTATCCTTTAACTCGATTATGAATCTGTTATTTTTTACATGGCATGTTTCTTTTTAGATTAAAAATTGCTAAAATTCTTCCAGTGTTTAAAAAGGATGGGAATAGTACGCCGAACTAAAGATCTGTATCGTTGCCATATGTTTTTAGTAAAATATTTAAGAAAATAATGTATAAAAGACTATGAATTTTCTTTGAATGCATCTTTAATATCGGGCTGTAATCACTTTAGTTTTGTTCAGTTTAGATCTACTAATAATAGATGGAGGAAATTTCATTAATGGAATTTACTGTGATCTATTCCACGCATTTCACCGGGTTGATTATTATATACTGTGTGATAAACTATTACTACGCTGTAGGTGCAATTTGTCTTGATTGAATTAGACCATATTTATCCGACAGGGGTTGAGTATCATTCTACTACTAAACACACAACTGTGAAGCGTGGATTGCCTCATGGCTTTTTAGTTGAACCTTTACTCTTTTATACATATAATAATGATTTACATTCTTCCTTTCCAGTGACAACACAGTTTGTTGACAATACTTCCATGTTAGTTTCAGGAAATTTCCACGGCATGTCAGTCTTAGCCGATAGCGCTGTTTTTTTTGTTCTCTTCAGTTCTATTGTACTGACGGCCTCGGATTCAATTCAGATTAAAATTAGTCTGATGAGGGCTTCCTGGTTTTGACCGCCTCATAGTAAAGTAAATACAGAGTAGTGTAAAATTCTTATTTTCTTTGCATACTGAATATTTTTTTATGGTTTGCTTATTACTAATTACATGTGTCATTGCATGATGACTTTAAATCGTTAATTGCAACAAATCTCAAAATATTGCATTTGGGGTGAATTTGCTTAAAAATCGTCAGTCAAAAGAATAACATGTAAGTATGGCAATAATATACATGGTGTTCTATTTGAAAAAGCCAAGTCCGAAATGGATTTTCACAACTTGATCATTCTGTATAATGGCGAATAATTTTAAATGAAGTGAAGGCCATTCTTTTACTCAAGAATTTAGCACATTTAGTGATACATTTAGCTTTTTAATATGCATTTCCGGTTCAAAAAATGGGTGACGGAGCGGTTTTTCAACTTTAATCGCTTTTCTCTCAGTAACTATGGGTTTTAGACCCAACCAAAGATATAGGAAATTGTTTATAGTAATTAGCAGAACCGATTCTAATATTTTAA
The DNA here is from genome assembly GCA_023690525.1 of Holotrichia oblita. NCBI lineage: Eukaryota > Metazoa > Arthropoda > Insecta > Coleoptera > Scarabaeidae > Holotrichia > Holotrichia oblita. The sequence goes on from CM043015.1 coordinate 212,242,791, forward strand.
TACCGAGTGTCTTATTTTAAGAAAACGTAGGTTTGGTTCGTCACTGATTACTTCGATCACCCTGTATAAAGAAAATATTTTTAAAACGTAGCCCATGTAGCCCTCAATCGAATTCCAAAAAGGTTTTTCGAAATTCCTTGCCGTTTAGTTATAATAGTTCACCCCATCTTGGTTGCACCAGAATGTAAATATACGATACAGAAATAAAACAAAAACAAAAATTATAAAATAAAAATAGAAAATATATGCAATAACTTACTAAAATTCGACGTTTCGCCACTAATGTAATTGCACTAAAGATTTCTAGTGTGGTTTACACGTTGAGTTATCGTGTCCTTCTGCCGCTCCTCATTCAGTTTTTTTTTGTTTAACAAGTTTTTGTAAATGTATTTTGTATTTTTATTTTATAATCTTTCTTTCTGTTTTATTTTTGCTTGTATATATTTACATTACTATGACGCGATCAAAACCCGTAAGCCCTCACAATATAAGGAATATGATATTATAGTATGTTAAGAACTAACTAGCTAAGCTAGCGACCTGTATTCGGTCATGCCATAAACTTCGATTGTTAACAATTTGCTGCCCGGCTATATTCTCTTAGTAATTAATTATGTTCCAAGACTCAATAATAATTCTAGCTAACAATTCACAAATATAGATAATAATATTACTATATTACTTGGCGGTGAAAAAACACATATACAGAAATATAGAGGTTGGCCAAATGTTCCGGAACCAGGGCGTGATATCTTTTCATAAATATCAAACAACAATTTTGAATGACATTTCCAGTCATGACGACTGGAAATTTCATCGAAAACAGCGCCATATTCAAATCCTTTGTTTATATAGACTTGTATTATTTTGATTTTGGTTATCGTATTATCTTCAGTCATCACACCAAAACATGTGTTACTAGAGGAACATTACACTCGTTTTGGAATAACGTTTGGAGATAATAAGAAATAACGGCAACGAACCGTACCTAATACTGCAAATATGCTAATAATGCAATCTACAATACAGGAAAATATTGATAGATTGAATAGCAAAAAAATACTAAGATGCTCACAATATTAATAGATAGTCCAAAATGGTATAACGGTATACTCGTAAATACACCAGGAATTGTGGGTGTGGAGTATATGCGTTAGCATATTGTTGATTTTGGTGGCATAATTAACGACTGAATTACAAGAAAATTATAGATAATTCTAGTTTTAAACAATCTCTATGACTAAAATTATACTGTTTTTATGCCGTCAATAAATGAGTGATCAGTTGTCAAAATATGGCATTTGTCATTTTTTAAATGAAACATCCCATATATACTATTGTAAGTCCTACGTTAATTTAGTACTCGTATATTTTTTATTATAGTATCTTATGTCCAAATTCAACTGGTTGGGAAATACAATAATCTTTTAATTGTAAAAAGTACAACAAATAACAGGTAAGAATAAAACTATTTAAGAAAGTATTCGAATTGTTTTCCGTAAGCTACTTGGCAGTGTCCAAGTCTTTCTGTAAATTCGCAAAGGGCGTTTTAGTATTAGATGTTATGACAACTAAAATACATTTCATAAATGCAACAATCGGCCGCGTTCGGCATATTAAAGTGTTTAACGTGTTTACTTACAGTAACTATTGCAACATCGTGCTGGATTGAAACAAGTACGGAATTTTTCCAATGAGGTATATTTATGAAGTTTTTACAATGCAATACAACATGCCTAATTAATTGAGGATAATAAGCAATAATACAGGACAGGAAGAGGTACTACAGCATCTCGTAAACATAACGAGAAGCAGTCTCGCGTTGGGATATGTCCCCAAAAACTGGAGAAGGGCGAAAGTCACCTTCATATCAAAAATAGGGAAGGAAGATGGGACTGACCCCAAATCCTTCAGACCTATTTGCCTGACATCTTTTCTATTGAAAGCAATGGAAAAAGTAATAGATAACTATATAAGAATGGAGGTTATGAAGAAAGCTCCACTTCACACAAGTCAGCACGCATACAGGGCAGGCAGATCGACAGAGACTGCCCTGGAAGAGCTAACAAGGACCATTCAGGAAACCTTGAATGAAAAAGAAACAGCTATCTGTGCCTTCCTAGATATCTCAGGTGCGTTTGATAACACGTCGCATGATGCGATCAGACGAGCACTGGAGACAAGAGGGGTGAGTAAAAGAGTAACCAAATGGATAAGTGAGGTGCTCTCCACAGGGACAGCTGAGACAACGGTAGGTCAATACACTACGAAGATCAGAACTACCCGTGGAACACCTCAAGGCGGCGTGTGCTCGCCTGTGATGTGGAGCCTGGTGGCGGATGAGCTGCTTAACAGGTTGACTGCGTTCGGCGTACACTGCATAGGATATGCCGATGACATTGTTATAATAGCAAAAGGCAAATTTGAGGGAATTCTTTGTGACCTGATACAAACAAGCCTTAGAATTACAAGCGAATGGTGTCGATCAGTGGGGCTGAGCATTAACTCAGCAAAAACCACAATCGTACCTTTCACTAGGAGGAGGAAACCACTGAAAATGAAAGATATACGTCTAGATACAGCAGTAATCGAATGCAAAACAGAAGTCAAATATCTAGGAATAACCCTGGACAAAAATCTTCTGTGGAACAAGCATATCGAATTGACTGTGAATAAAGCAACAAGAGCTTTAATGATATGCCGGAATTTAGCAGGCAAAACGTGGGGTTGTAACCCAAATATACTGCGATGGCTGTATACTAGTATAGTAAGACCTATGGTAACATACGGGGCAATAACCTGGTTCCAAAAGGTCACACACGTCACAACCAAGAATATCCTTGGCAAGCTGCAAAGGTTAGCATGTGTATGCATTACCGGAGCAATGGGAACCTGCCCAACCGCTGCCCTAGAGGTCATCCTAAACCTCACACCTCTACATCTAGTAGTGCAGGGAGTGGCCCGTGCGGCAGTGTACCGACTAGCCAGGGCACGGACGGGAGGGGGCGAGACTTTATGCCAAGGAGCTTTGTCATCCATGGCGGGACTCTCCCCACTTTCGGATCTGCCAAGCGATGAAATGGTTAGGAAATACAGCTTCGAAAAGAACTTTTCAACGAAGTTGAGCAACAAGAGAGAGTGGGAAGGAGAATCCTCCACCTACTCTCTAAAAGCAAACACCATCAAATGGTATACGGATGGGTCCAAAACTGAAAAAGGAACAGGTGTAGGGGTATTCGGGCCAGGAACCAAATACTCAGAGCCGATGGGAATATACCCCAGTGTCTTCCAGGCAGAGATTAATGCGATTGAAAGATGTGCTCAGGTGAATCTTGACAGGAACTATCGGAAGGAGAATATTGCAATCTTCTCCGACAGTCAGGCAGCCTTATTGGCGCTGAGTTCTAACACCATCAGCTCCAAGTTAGTTTGGGAATGCCGGGATAAACTAAACAACCTGGGCAAAGAAAACAAAGTTGCATTGTGCTGGGTACCAGGACACACTGGAATCAGTGGCAATGAGAAAGCTAATCTATTAGCAAAGGAGGTCGCCACAACATCGTTTGTGGGACCGGAACCATTCTGTGGAATAGGGATGAGCACCTATAAGAAAGAACTTAAAGACAGGGAAGAGGACGTCAGAGCTTCCCTTTGGCACAATCTTCCTGGTCTGAGACATTCCAAGGTATTCCTTGGAAATTTCAACAAGCAGAAAGCAAAAACCATGCTAGAACTAAACAGGAACAGATTACGCATTCTCACAGGTTTCCTTACAGGGCATTGTCACCTCGGGGAGCACATGAAGAGAATAGGTCTGAAACAGAATAGCGACTGCAGGTTCTGCGGGGCGGAAGATGAAAGTCCGGAACACCTGATATCCAACTGCACAGAAATTGAAGAAATTCGCGCCAACTATCTTGGCAAAGGCGTTATAGACGAGGAAGAAATACCCTCTCTGAAACCATTACATCTGTTACAGTTTATTAAAGCTCTCAGGCTGGATGGGTAGCTGTGACTGCGGGCAAAACCCAGCAGCTTACACCTCATGTAAGGGGGCACAATAGACCCACGGTCGCGGTGCAATATCACCCTTATATCTAAATCTAAATCTAATCTAAATCTAATAATACATACCTAGTGTTTCATTTTAAAATATTATGTTTGTTGTTGTTGTTATGATAGTTTCATAGCTGATGACCTCAGTCACTTATTAAGTAAGTAAGTATTTTATTAGCAAAGCTATTATTACAACTATAACATTTCTTACATTTTACTTAATTAACTATTTTGTGGCAATTCATTAAACAATATGAAACCATTCACAAAAACGTTTCTCGATATCTGAACCCTGTCAAATCGCTCTATATAAAGGTCTTTTACATTTCTTGTATTGTGTTCATGTAGATCCTGTACAACAGCTATTCTATCGCTTAAATAAGATGGCAAAATGCAGTTTTCCATTTTAAAAACAAAAATCATGGTTTTGTAGACTATAGCTATTGTTTTATATTTAACAGGTCCAATACCTCGAGCATAAGCTTGATTGGTGTATACTTATTGCACTTTAATATAATTCTTAATGCCTTATTTTGCAGCTTTTGTAATTTTTGCATTTCACCATTGTTTGTGCTGAACAATACGGTTGAACAAAAGTCAACATATGGTGATATAATAGCCTTGTACAGGGTGTCTCTCTAGTGCGTCCAAGTACCATATCTCCCATTGTAAATATTTTTACGGAAAAACAATTACACGGAGGTCACTTGAATTGATATGGCACATGTTCCAAAATTACTTTCACTTATACAGTGTCTTCCATTTTCACAGAACAAAATACAACTTTGTTATTTTAAGTATGGTATAATTTTTTTCAACACAATCAATTCTACGCATTATTTGCAAATGTTTTGTATTAGAGTTCCCTATTCCTAAATTCAACTGTTTCGAAGATATTTACAATTTTCCGTAATAATTTCTTATTGCACCATCTTAAAGAAAAATTAATATTGTAAAGTCCTTTGAAGCGTAAGGTAGCAAACTTCTGCAAACGAAACTAAAGGGTCATAGATACTGAGAACTGTCATATTTTTCAAAAAAAATTATACAGGGTGTGCAGAAATTAGCAATCAATTCAGATACCTTCAAACATTAAAAATTCCTTTTTTTTTAATGTAGTGCCTAATTCAGTCAGAAATTCTACATCGATTCGTATTAAGGTCTCATATACCCATTTTTATTAGTTTTTGAGTTATTAGAGATTATTGGTTCCATCTACGAAAAGTATACTACTGATGTTTTTTGACCGTTTTTTATGTTAAACAATAAAATTTCTACAGATTTTTCGGTCCTTTAATAATAAAAATCTTTATTTTCAATATTTCGTCACAATTCTGTGCCTTCTTCGGGAAATTATATTATTTAAAAAGAATTTAGCTTAACGAGTTTTAATCTAAATTCTAAAAAACCCGTAGAAATTTTATTGTTTAAGAAAAGTAAAAGTAAAAGCTTCACCCGCTGTGACCCTCCCTTACGCTCCCTTTATCACTAAAGATTTGAGTAAAATCTTCAAAGAGCTAGATCTCAGAATAGTTTACAGTTCTGGGACTAGTTTACGAAGTCTCATCGGTAACCCTAAAGATAAAATACAACCTCTAGAAAAGTCAGGTATTTACTTTACTTATTTTATTTTTTAAATCAATTGTAAAGATTGTAATCAAAAATATATTGCGCAAACCAGGAGAGCAGTCTCAACTAGATTCAAAAAGCATATGGCTAATCTTAGATTTAATAGAATTGAGAAATCGAGCGTTGCCCAACACATTTTTGAAACAGATCACAACATCGATCATATGAATGTTAAATTAATTAGACAAATAAACAATTGTAAGTTTCTAAATGTTTTCTAAAGTTTAGAAATATATGAAAATAAGACATGTGTAATGTGACAATGGACCTATACCACATTCGTCATTGTTTTCGTTAATCGGAAATTAATGATGCGTATCAGATTGACCGTGCATAACATTTCGGTTACCTGTGTTTGTAGATTTTATTTTAATTTAGTTTTATTATCGCCTTGATAATGACAGCTTTGCTGTTGAAATGCGTCGGTGTTTTAGTTAAATCTTGTTTGGTGTTTAAGTGGGTTAAAGTGTTTAGTGTTCTAAGAAAAGTATACTCATATCTGTTTTTTTTCTCATAGTTAGCTATGAAAATAAGGTAAGAGTTGCCAAATGAGTGACAGTTTTGTTGCTTTTCATTTACACCAAATCTCACTGCGACTGCTAACTGACTAGTTAGCCACATATTTAGTTAGTATGGTCGCATTTTGTGTCGTTTCAAAATTCGAAAAATGGTCTTTTGATAACTTTAATAGTTCCATGATTTAAAAAGTTGATTTCAATTCTTTTAAATTTCGCTACGGTCATAGGTTGTGGATATTTCTCATTAAATGCACGACATATTTTTGCTGCTATCCTATATCTTTACCATGGATATAACATAAATTTAATGTATCACTATTAGTGTCATTTTGGTGATTAATAGTCATATTGCGCGGATCAACGAGTCTACTCGATAAACTGTCACTCATCTGACAACTCTTACTAAGTATATACATACTTTCTGTAGTTGGAACCAATAATCTCTAATAACTCAAAAACTAATAAAGATAGGTATATGGTATGGTACAGGTATTACTACGAATCGATGTAGAATTTCTTGCTGAATTAGGCGCTACAATAAAAAGTACTATGTGCCATTAAAAAAAAACAATTTTTAATAATAATAATAATAATTCATGCGTTAGCATCCCCCAACAGATAGATATCTGAATTAGTTGCTAATTTCTGCACATCCTGTATAAATTGTTTTGAAAGTTATGACAGTTCTCAGTATCTATGACCCTTTACTTTCGTTTGCAGAAGTTTGGTACCTTACGCTTTAAAGAGCTTTACAATACTAATTTTTCTTTAAGATGGTGCAATAGAAATATATTACGGAAAATTGTAAATATCTTCGAAATAGTTAAATTTAGGTATAGGGAAACATAATACAAAATATTTGCAAATAATGCGTAGAATCGATTGCATTGAAAAAAATTACACCATTCTATTTAAAATAAAGTTGTGTTTTGTTTGGTGAAAGTGGAACACCCTGTATAAATGAAAGTAATTTTAGAACATGTGCCATATCAATTCAAGTAATATCCGCATAACTGTTTTTCAGAAAAAATATCTACAAGAGGAGATATGGTACTTGGACGCACTAGAGAAACACCCTGTACAATAGTAACAAAGTATACAAAGATAAATTCTTACTTATTCTACTTAGAAAGAAAACTTTTATGACATCTTATTTAATAAATATTGCACATGTAATTTAAAATTAATGTTAACATCAATCATCACTCCTACATATTTAATATTATCAACCCTTTCTAATTTATATTGATTAATAGTTAAATTTATACTATCAAAATGGATAGCTGCAATTCGAAATTTTGACCCAATCACCATATATTTAGTTTTATCCAGATTAATCGTCATATTATTATCACATAACCAGTTGTATAATTTACTTAATTCATTATTTAATTTTTCTACCATAACGCAATATTTTTACCAGTAACATAAACCATGGTATCGTCCGCAAACATACGTATCTCACAGTTGTCTACGCATTTCACCATAGCATTGACATATAATTAAAATAAAGCGGTCCCAATACAATTCCTTGGGGTACACCATACTAAAAACTGATTTTATTTAGTTTACACCACAGCAAGTTTTTGTCAATAGTTTCAAATACTCGTCTAAAGTCCAAAAATACAGTCAATACTACATTTCCATTATCAATCTCTTTAATCCATTTATCACATACATCCATTATTACAGATTCACAAGAATGTTTCTTCCCGAATTCTGACTGATTAGGTACAAGTATGTTGTTTTTATCACAGTATCCAATTAGTTGTTCTTTCACACACAATTGCAAAACTTTTCCATAAAGCACATAAGTCTGAATTCACTACACTTTTTTTCGTTTGGAACTTTTGATACCGGTGTTATAATAGTTTTCTTCCAATCTTCAGGGAATATACCTTTTTTCATAAAGGTATTTATTACATCCAAGAGTTTATTTGCAATAACTTCACATACATTTATTAAAATAGTTGTGGATATTCCATCACCAATATCAGCAGAGCTCTAAATTCCGCCCGATATTTCTTAACTTTCCCATTGACACCTTATTAAATTTACTCAACGGTGTATGATTATCAACTCTATCTAATACTGTCGAATAATTATACGATCTAATAGGTGTCTTACTCACTATTTCTTCAATGCTTTCTACAAATTATTTATTGAAACTGCAGGCAATGCCTTTTTCCCTGTTCATTTTTATATTATTAAACTGTATTTCTCCAACTACATTATTCTTCTTATTGGGCAACATTGCTTTTTAAATTTTTCCATAATCTGTATGTATATTATATTTGTTTTCGTCTATAATACTAATGTAGTATTTATTTTTCTCTTGTTTTATGAGATGAGTTATTTTGTTTCTTAAAACTTTGTATTCGTTCCATTGACGTTCTTGGTTTACAAATACGGTCCTTCTGTATTTAGGTCGCTTAGTTTCATTGCTTCTATAATCTTTTGATTCATGCATTTGTTTTCCGTACACTTCTTTGGTAGAGGTGTCTCCACAATTGGACACATTCTATCCAAAATCTTAGCGATGGTGTGAGTAAAATTATTCGACAGTTCTCTAACACAAGTACTTGAATTATTCCATGAAGATAGTAATATACTTTCCTGAAAATCTTCTTATATGTTGCAATTTTTCTCCTCTTTATCATAGATCTTTTATAGATTCTTTCATAATGATCTAGTTCGGCAATATAGTGGAGTTGGAGTTTGGTACACCACACACTTCAATTCCTTATATATATATAAGGATCCCTATATAATCTATTAGAGTTCTACTGTATTGGGTTATCCTTGTTGGGAAATTTATTATTTGATTCACTCCATTTACATAGAATAATATCTTAATTTTTCTAGTATAAATTGTGTCGGTATTATAATCAAGATTATAATCCCCCATCATAATTACATTGTCAGCCTGAATATTGTCTAAATAATTCTCAATAAATTCAATAAATAAATTATCATTCGTTTGTGTGTGGTATAAAACCTTAATGGGATATTTTCTTTTCTAATATTTAACTCAAATTCAACAGTCCAAACCTAGTCCAACTTTAAGTTCAATGTTTCTTTGAATTTAATACACTCCATTAAATAAACCAATATACCACCAGTGCATCAGTTCTACGGTTATTTGCATTACACCTAATGATATTGTATCCAGCGATATTCAATGCAAAATCCCCAACAGTATGGTCTACATGTGTTTCAACCAGACATAGAATTTGTGGTTGCCAATTCTTGATTACATCTATTATTAGATCTTTATAGTGTAAAAACCTTTGGCAATTTAAATAGACAACAGTTTTGTAATACTTATTATCATTTTTTATGAATGAATTCATATTTCACTTTTGTTCTAATTTTATCAATTATTCTTTTAAGACATGGACAGTTTTTATCATAAGCTGTATGATTGGAATCTAAATCAATTTTTAATTTTTGAGTCGTTCTTACGCAGTTTACACATTTCTCTGTAAGATTATTATGTCTGGAGGCGGTACGGGACGGGCTGGGACACGGGGGGTAGTACCGGACGGGCGGGACGCGGGGGTGGTACACGAAACAATAAAACAGAAAAATAGAAAATAAACTAAATCAATACTTTTCTAGGCAGAACGAAGTCTGCTGGGCCAGCTACTAGGATATAAAATTGTCAACTACATTCAATTTTAACAAATTCGATTGAAATAAATTTAATAAGTTCTTCTCCAAAAAATGTCTACTTTACTAAATTTTGGTTAAAATTTAATAAATATCAATAAATTATTTAATGAAAAAGATTGTAGTAGATGTTCATACTGATTGGCCATCCTATTCTATGCATAATGTTGTGGGCAAAAGAAGAATCGTCTTCCGTAAAATGTCTGGAGTGATTGAATGAAATACATTTTTGTTACCATTATTTATAATACAGATCAAAATCGGTAACGCCAACACCACAACGCTTAATTAATTCATTCAGGACACACGTTTGATACGACACTACAGGCTTTGGAACAACATTATTTGTTTTATTTTAGTTTCATATCTTCAGGAATGGTAGGTGGAGTATTGTTTGTTTGTTTTATTCTTCATCTACTAGATGTAATAATTGTTTAAAGTATACGATTTATACGTAGGAATTAATGACAGTCGCAACTGGACATATGCTAATTTTAAAGCATTTAGATGCATTATTTAGATGAAAAAAAACATCCGTTTTATGAGGTTTTTGAAGACTTTCGTTAATAACATTTTAATCGTAAAATTTAGACATAGTTAGGAGGTTTAATGTGCTTTCACATAGGATGGATAAATACAGGTTGTTCTATTTAACTTAAAAGTGCTATTGATAGTTAAAAAAATATAAAGTATAAATTGTTTTTCTGAACGCCATGTAGCCAATATCAAGATACTCTACCAGTTTATTGAAAGCACGCTCTGTCAAAATACCTTTTAACAAATGCAAATCAACCAAGTCATACAGTTTTCCTGTTACTAATTGTTTCGCGAAAGCCGACATTTTCATAAAAATCAAATTTTCTCGAAATTGGCAGCATATGGGTATAGGGAACTATCAACAAAGTTATCCTAATTTATGACGTAGAATCCAAAAATGGTATGCAATATAGGGTGTTCCGTTAAAAATAACCTAACTTTGATATGCTGTACTTTTTTGAATCACGCTGTATACTTGCAAATAATTTTAAAATGTCCTCCTTATTGTTCTACATATTTGAAATTCATGTCTTTTAGCGTTTAGACACAAGAGACCGAGGGAATAGTCGTGACTCACCGTGTATATGTAATTTTATTTTTACTCATGTCTTAGAATTCACATTTCCACAAGAGTCACATATTGTTACTCACTAAGTTTTGGTGAACAATTAGATGTAAGACTTGATACAGTAGGAATATCTTTTAGTCCCCAAAAACTAGTTAATAATAGCGCAACACTTAATGCGTGTACACACGTTTAACTAAAATTGTATAATTTTAGTCACACGGATTATTGAAACATCAGTCACTTGCACCTTTTGTTCTCGTGTAATTAAGCCATCCTGAAACATTTGCCCAACCCTATACGTTTTACGTTTATTTATCAGATCCAAAACCCAGCACAATTTATTCACTAAATTCGAAAAATTCTTGGCAATTTATTTGAACTTGTTCATCTAAGAAATCTTCTAAATGGTGATTTGATCCAGTCAATGCACGTTAAGACCCTTTCAGAAATTGATCCGCAATTGCTCCAAATACTGTCACAATTACAAAGTGTCGAAACATTTACTTTTTGAGAACCTAAGAACCTATTTACAGATTGTCAATATCTGAAGAGAAAATAGCTAATAACGAAGGTGGGTCCTGCTCTGTAAAGTAATCTTTTCGTACAAAACGACTTCTTAGGGATCAAAGTTGAGCTATATGAATGCTTGCATATGAACATATTCTGTACAGCTTTGTAGGAGTCACTACAATTGACAAAATAAACTAAAGTATTTTGAAAAGTTAGTAGCTGTAACGAGGGTTTGCTTAGAGAAAACAATCGCAGTACAGGTAATAATCAACAATAATAAGAGAAATAATGCAAGCTGTATATAACTTATTAGCATCTCTGTGAAGCTCAAGGAGATATCTGTCTACTCAAAAACGCTGCCTCAGATAAGAGTGTGACACGGAGATCGACATGTGATTACGGAAATTCCGGGTCAGATGTCGATCACCAGTGAAGACAAACAATTTCTTTAACGCTGAATAATATACCATATGGCCGCGTTCGTGTGCACTATAGCGGTACCTGTAGTATAAGCGAAACATACAGAGGTGTCCATGTAAAGGTAAAGAAGACGATAGATGTGGATTTTTTTGGCAAATGCGAGTGCATCATAGAGATATACGAACTACTACCTCTGTTGTAATCCAGTAGAACATTGCGTCTACTTCTTTACCGTTCTAAGACACGGACGCCTCTGTATGTTTCGCTTACACTACAGGTATCGCTATAGTGCACACGAACGCGGCCATTGATTGTGACAATATCTACACATGTTAAGCAAATACTTTTACAGAAATCAAAATAAAAGGGAGTGTTAGTGTGTCTATACTTAACTAAATAAATTTCTATTATACACAGTTGGACCATTGTCGAAAATACGCGATCGAGGGTTGACGCTTTTAGAAGAACATTACCTTTAATTTCTGACTTGAAAAATTCAGCAATGAGAAAAAGACACTGGGATAGAGTTCGTACAGCAATAGGTCAGAACTTTGACGAAAATTCTCCAGAATTTAATTTGGAAGCTATTATCGCGATGAATATGCAAGAATATGCTGAAGATATCAATGAAATTAGTAATGCAGCAACTATGGAGTTGGCAATAGAAAAAGGTATCACAGTAATTGCTGAAATTTGGAAAACAATGGCCATTGAAGTTGTACCATACAAAGATAAAGGGGTCTATCGCATCAAATCTGTAGAGGAATGTTTCCAAGCATTGGAGGAGAATATGATGCAATTATCAACAATGAAAAGTACAAGATTTGTAGAACCTTTCGCGAAAGAAGTTGACTATTGGGAAAGAACCTTATCGTACATAATGGAGTCGCTAGAATGTGCCTTGGGTGTTCAAAGGCAGTGGCTGTACTTGGAGGTATAATGTATGTTATTATTTAAATATTATTATATAAACCTACGTTTTAGAATATATTTGCTGGTGAAGATATTAGAAAACAATTGCCGAAAGAAACTGAAGATTTTGACCGTATCACGCAGAAGTGGAAAATGATTACTTTCGCGATGTATGATGCAAAAACAGCTATTGAAGCTACTACATTCAGACCTGCACCTTACCTTCTCAATCAAGTTACCAGGCTTAGTGATTTACTAGAACTAATACAAAGAGCATTGGAAAAATATCTAGAGACAAAACGCCATATTTTTCCAAGATTTTATTTTATATCTAATGATGATATGCTGGAGATCTTGGGAAATGCTAAAAAACCAGAAGCTGTCCAACCACACTTTAAGAAGTTGTTCGATAACATGAACAAACTTAAATTATCTAAAGTAATTTCTTATCTGATAAAAATTTCCACATTACATAATTCTATATTACAGAATGCTGTTTCCAATAAGTCGGAAGCATTAGGAATGTTTTCGGAAGATGGAGAGTATATGGAATTTCCTAAGCCTCTACTCTTGGACGGTGCGGTAGAACATTGGTTGTGTGAAGTAGAGAATATGATGAGATTCACACTACGTACCGAATTTAAGCCGTGCAGGAACGCACTAAAGAAAATGTTAAACAAACGAGATAAATGGATATTAACATATTGCGGCCAACTTTGTAATGCATGTAGTCAGGTAGTATTATTATTATTATTATTATTATTATTATTCATTTTACCATACTTAGATATAAGGCGAAATATTATATTAGAACTTCCTAGATTTAAGACGCCAGGGATTTTTATTACTGTTACAATGTAACTAAAACTATCCAACCAGTTCCATATTATTATGTATATTATTCAAGTGCTAGAATACACCTAACACTCAGAATTTAAAAAGGTATCACATATACTGCCCAAATTTAGTCTTTCACTAAAAATGCGATAATGCATTGAATTTTAATAATAACTAAAATTATTAATAATTACTTAATTAAAAGTTAACCAATCATTCACATCAAATAATCATAAAGTAAGAACAATAATAAGTAACTAACAAAATTGCGTACAATTCATGAGCTCTTATGAAATTAAATACGTATTTAGTTTTTTAATTTTAATTATTTTTCTTTCTTCTACTCATTCGATAAATGTATAGTAGAATTTCAATCTAACTTCTTAAAGGATATTAGAAAACTTATGTAATATCGTATTCAGTTAGTTTACACATAGTTTTAACAAGTTTTCGTATTTAAAGTGGTGCTACCGAAAAATGAAAGAATTCAAATATTGATGATGATAGGTTTTGATGAGAGAATGCCAATCCTTTCAAACGACTCTGCATCGCATATACAGTCGTTTGTTCATTCCACCCGTTAATCTGGGCTATCTGATCTACCTTCTTCACACACTTTTCGGTCGGTAAACTATCAGAACCAGGTTCGAAGGGGGGTATACAATCGGGCTTGATCTGGTATCTAGGCCTGCTGACCATATCGCTTCCTTCACTCGTAGAGTCCAGTCTGCCGCCAGTTCTCGCTAGACTCCGCATCATGTCCTCTAAGACCGCCAGTCTTTCGGCATTTGATTTGGGGGTATGGTCAATGCCAACATGTGATCCCGACTGCGTCCGCGAACGATGAGGCCGGCATAACGTCGTCGGGGGTGTACTGGGTGTCCAATTTTCGATGGTTTTGGGGGGTATCTCACTTATTCGTAAAGATAGAGAGTTGCGGTTTTCGCATTACTGTGCTACTTTTTTGTGAAACGAAAGATGCCGCGAACAAAATTTTCATAGCTCACTTCGTTTTCGAGATACAGTATCTCAGTTATCTCAGTTATCAAACTTATCGAAAATGTAAAAAATGTTTCTTATGCAGTTTTTTACGTAGACTCCAGTGGCGTAGATAGATTTCCACTGAAGACTGTAATTTCTTAGATATTAGTCAAAGTTATGTTTTTTTAAATGGGACACCCTATATATTTTTTGATTGTTTGGTTAAGCTTTTTACAAGCTTTTCAAAAATATATAATACTTTAGATATATTTGCATTTTAAATTAAAAATATAATTTTTTTGTTAGTAGGCCATGGCGAATAAAAAAAACAACTGCGTCTTATGTCAATTTACAAGTTTTAGGTGGTTTATGTCAGAATAGTGTCAGAATGTAGTTATTAATTAGAATTTTCATTAATGTAAGTATGTAATGCGAAAACCACAAATCTCTATCTTTACGAATAAGTGAGATACCCCCAAAACCATCGAAAATTGGACACCCGGTACACCTGGACGAGGATGGCGTCCGGTTCCGTCTGCTTGTTCTCGCGCGATGTCGTTCGCTGGGGAACATAGACTTGTTTAGTTTTCGTCAAATGTCTGCCTACTTGCGTATACTACTGTATACGACTACTATTGCGTATACTACTGTATACGACTACTGTTGCGTATACTACTGTATACGACTACTGTTGCGTATACTACTGTATACGCCTACTACTGTATACGACTACTATACTACTACTGTATACGACTACTGTTGCGTATACTACTGTATACGACTACTGTTGCGTATACTACTGTATACGACTACTATTTGACATACACCTGTATATCAGGATCAATCTCTCTGCGTATACTACTGCATACAACTACTATTGCCAATTTAAATAAAAAAATAAAATAGAATCTTAGTACCTCATTACTGCGATATTATGGCGTTATTCCAGACCACGGGCCACGCCCAGGCAAGTTCTATCCAGCCGCTGCTTTGTTAGCAATATTCGGTATTGGTAAGAAATACGAGGTGTTCGGGAGGGCACTACTTTAATATAACAAAACTAAACTTAACCACAAAGCATGTAAGACAAAATAATAACTTCAAACTTAAAAATAAAAACGAAACAATAACGTTGGAGTCCGACCGTACAGCTCTCGCCGCTGTCCGGGAATGCCCTGCCTCTTCGTGTCCCCGCCGGTGTCCTCCCTATCTTCCCCGTTATTAGAGATGTGCTTAGTAGTTCTTTTCAGTGAACTAGTTCCCGCGAACTATTTCACTTCTGCGAACTAGTTCGTGAACGAACTAGTAACCAAAATCATTCCTTCCCATTCACGCATTCACTCGCTTGCCTCGTTCACCAGAAACAGAATTGACTCGCTGCGCCCGTATCCGCACGTGTCCTTAAGCAATCTCCTAGGCCGCTATAACGCTAAATGCGGTAAACAGATGTTCATAATCCTTTGCAGGTGTTCAATAACAGACTAAATAATAGATTGAAAAACACTGGCAAATATAATAACCCACTATATCTAATACACAAATACACGTAATCACATGCGAATCACAGGTACATGCGAACTGCTCGCTTTATGTGTTTTGCTGTTTCGGCATGAAACCTTAATAGTTCGGCCGAACTAGTTCATTTCGAATCTGTGAACTAGTTCTTTTAGTTCAGCTGAAAGAATAGTTCTTTTTAAGAGTTCGTTCACGAACTACACATCTCTACCCGTTATACTACTTGAACTATAACATATGGCCACGGCTGTGCATATATACACACAATCCGTTTGAAATATTAGATATGTTTTAAGCAAATGTATCGACTAAGTTAAAATTTGGGTAACTATTTAATAAAGAATTTAGAACTGGGACAACATCATAAACACTCTGTACAACACATCAATACGCGAAGAAATGAGATGGAGAAATACTTAAACCATTATGATTAAGAGAAACACCTGCAACGAATCTTATTGTATCCATACCTCCCTAATCTGGCGGCTAGACTATTGAGTCTGTTTTTCATATAAAAGTGTATCAAAAAATTGGATACTATTTTTTAGTACAATGTAAAACGCTTTACAATTTTCTTATACCAGTTTATCGTATGAAATTAGAACCTGTCCTATTTTCTTACCAATAAATTGGATTTGGACATGCGCAGCAGGGCGCATCAAACTAACCACACTATTCATTTGTTTACATTGTTAGTCGTGCAATCGTATTATTCTTATATATTATATGTACTCTGATTGTGTTAATAAATTTAGTACTCTTTGAAAGTATCAGTAATAAAACTGTTTTTGTTATTTCCAAAGTATAAAAACTGTTTGAGGTTATGAACAAACACTGATAAAAATATATGTGTTCTTTGAAACATATATAGCGCAGAATCACAGACAAAATTTTTGTACAAGTTTATAGTATATATGTAATAGCCCTGATAAAGAACAGTGTTCAAATTCATACGATAAACTTGTACAAGAAAATTGTAAAGCGTTTTACATTGTACTAAAAAATAGTATCCAATTTTTTGGTACAATTTTATACGATAGTCTAAAACAGGCTTTAGACCAACTTCAAATCTACTCAATCTGTTTGCCAATTCTTCATATTTATTATTTGTGTTTGGAATTTATATTTAATATAAATAACTTAAATACGCCTTCTATTTTTATTCTGTAGAATATAGCTCAAAAAATTGAAATTGTACTCACTTTCTTCTAATTGAAAGATTACTATACAGGATGATTGATGAGAATGGCGTATTAAAAGTATTATACAAACGGAACGGAATTTTAAAACAAAATGTTGGAGTTAGATATGGTTGAAAATGAACTATGACGTGAAAATATTTTTGAATAAATATCACTTCTGGTTAACCTGTGTTGTTATCTAAAGTTTGAAGTTCTTTTCTGTAACATTATACAGAGTGTTTAAAAACTTAGTTGCTTACAAATAAGTTCAATCTTCGGAAGGGAGCTTTTGTAAATGGAAGGGCATATATTTTCTTTGATATTCTAAGTCTACAAAGGTCTAAGAAGTTTGTTTAACAAAGAATTCTCTAATAGAAATTATTAAGTGATAGTACTGCAAGAAGAATTTCAGATCGTCATGAAAATTTCATTAAAAAATTCTACGAAAACTAGCCATCTTATATAAATCACGTTTAATAATGGAGTGAATAGTAGAGAATCCTAAACTTAATTCAAACAAACTAGCATCGGATCACGAGGTGAGTCGAGCATCAATTCATAGGATTTTCAAAACAGCAAAAGCACATCCTTATTTATTTATTTATTTTAAACCAAGGTTTAGTATTAAAATACATTTACATTTAATACTTATGTACTTACATACGGAAGATAATTTATATATAATTTTACAAATTAATTAGTATAAGATATGTACTTACAAAACACACATCTTGTAATATTTTTACAAATAAAGCTGACGAATATTTGGGCTACCATTAAAAGCATGGTCTATGAGAAAAATAATAGTACATTTGTGTCACTCTGTACATAGTTTTCGCAGTATTGGCAAAACATCACTTTGCTATACTCCCGGTTTTGAACTTGTTAACATAGTAGTTTACAAACAAACATGTTTTCGATACATAAATAAAGTCACATAGATACTATAAATATAATATGTATATATTTATAACCCGTAAAAAACATTATTGCTTATGTATATACGATGTATACAATTAACAACGAAATTCAATCAGTCATTTATCCTTATGATAGAAAGTTGCCTCCACTTGCATTCTTAAAGGAAATACATATATACAATACCAGAATGTCTAGTATATAAAGATGTATCTTCGGGACAGTATGATCAGCGAAACGTCAAGTTTGTTACAACAACCACGGCAATACCCGAAAGATACATCTTTATGGAACAGTGGCCGTGAAAGTCTACATTCGATTATGTCTAGTATAGTCAGAATAATAATATTATATATTGTATACCAAGAATTAGAACTTATATGCCAAGAATTCATCCACAGAATGAAATGCCTGCTCCAGCAACACCTCCTTGAGCCTGCGTCGGAACATGTTTGTGTTAGGTAGCTCTCTTAAAGCTGAAGGCAATTTATTGAAAAAAGAGAGACCCATATAATATAGTGAATTTCTACAAAATTGAGTTTCAGGCCGTGGAAGTTGCGTTACCGTATCATGTTTTATACGAATGAATGTCTGATTGAAGTTTGAATTTCCTTGTATTTTTATAGACAATACTTAGTGCTTCATATAAAAATAGTGAATAAAGTGTTAAAATTCTATGTGTAACAAACAAGAGCATACATTGAGCTAGGCTGTCCTTCCCGAACACAACGCGAACCGCCCTTTTCTGTATCTTAAAGATCTTATCCAAGCTCGTTGCCGACGTAAATCCCCAATATGACAGGCAGTATGATAAATGACACTGAAACAGTGCGAAGTATGCCATCTTGGCAACATTTTCACCCAAATCACGTCTCACTACTCTCAGGGCAAAACATGCAGACGAAAGCCTGTCAGAAAGAGTACGAACATGCTGCGACCAACCTAGATCCGAATCTATTGTCAAACCTAGAAATTTTAAACTACTGTATGACACAAGTTGTAAATTATTGATATTGACGTTCAGATTTGATATATTTTGTTTATATAGTACGAGTTTAGTTTTACTCAAATTAAGGCTGATCCTATTCGCATCAAACCACAACTGTACTCTAGTAGATTCATTATTATTTATAAGGCTTTTCAGGTCTTCTAAACTTGGAGCATGTCAGGTCAAGGATGTATCATCAACGAAGAGGGTTAAATGGGATCGAAAATCTATTAATGCCAGATCGTTTATAAATGTAAGTAATAGGGTTGGTCCCAATACTGAGCCCTGTGGAACACCGCATGAAACTCGACTAATGTCCGAGTCGATGTAGGTGTCTCCAACTCTCACGCTTACATATTGACTGCGATCCGAAAACCATACCTTTCAAGTTTACAAAGCAGCAGGCAGTGGGAGACACAATCAAAGGCCTTAGACAAATCGCAAAGCACTGTTGCGACAACTTGCTAGTTATTAATTTTATTAAGGACATTCTGTAAAAAATGATAAACAGCGTCGGAAGTTGATGTTCCAGTCCTAAACCTAAACTGGCAACTAGAAAGTAGTCCCTCGGCTTCTAAAAATTTTTTAATTCTTATATTAACCACTTTCTCAAATACTTTCGCCCTGAAAGCACAGAAATAGGTCTGTAATGTATTAAGTAATGTATTAAGTCCAATTAATTCACATATTGATGGTAGATAATCTGGATAAAAGATTAGAATTTTGTCAGATTATTCAAAAGATGATTAGTAATAATCCTAGCATATTAAAAATATTTTTCTTCAGTAGGGTCACATTTTGTTTAAATGGGTTAGTAAAGGGAAACAATTGCAGATATTAATGAATTAACAACCATATTGGATTGGGAATCACCACCATCAAATTATTAACGTGTTACTGGGAACAGAACAGTAGGCCCGTTTTTTATTGACGACACATTAACATCTGAATGTGCGTCAGCTCTACTACAAAATGAAGTAATAGCCCATCCCCACAACATTGTCAATGATGAACAGCTAAACAACATTTGGTTATGATCAGATAGTGCTTCCCTCATTACGGCATGGAAGTTCAAATTATTTAAATCCAGTGTTTCTGCAAAGATGAACTGGAGGGCGAGGATTTATCGAATAGCTACCAACGTCGCCAAATTTGCAAGATTAGATTTCAGCATTTGGCAAAATTTTAAATCAAAAGTTTACCCCAATAAAATACTGTGGAAATAACTAATAAGATTTGCGAGAAAACATTACCTACTGTGAATCATTTAGAATACTATTGAAGTGAATTTGAAAGGCGTACAGTTCGAACATTACAATTAAGATCAGAATATAATTGTGTTAACAATTCTTCCTTAATTTTTTGTATTCTTCATTTTTTGTGCCTATTTTTACTAAATTATAAATAAATGCTGAACATGTTGCTGACAGGGTGGTTGACAAAGTAATTATTTTCCGTTTTAAACAGTGGTAACATATCTTCCTTCTTTCATTGATTTTCTTTTCAAATTGTGAATCAGCTGTTTGAAAATCCTATAGATAAAATTTAAAACTTTGCTCGCTTAAGTTTGGTCCACATTTATTAATAAACTAGCAAAAAACCAAGAAAATTGTTTTTCCGAGTATATCTACTTGGCAAAAATTATAAAGTACAAGATAGACATATTATCAATGTTTGTACTGTAGCAATATATCTTTATAAGAATTTTAAGAACAGTTTATTCTTACTTTTTGTTTAGATACAATGGACAACAAACTGTACGAGAGCTTTAATACATTGCAAAATACTAGAGAGTAAGAAGCCGTTAAAACGATTACGTAAGAAACAAAATCAAGTCTTATCGAAATTGTCCGAACTGAGCAGGAAAGATTTGCCGAAGTTGCAACGTTTGAAAACTAATGCGCTTATTACCATTGAAATCCACTCCAGAGATGTGATTGATAGGATGTATAAAGCTAGTAAGTATAAACTGTGTCTACTAATTAGCAAACAATTTCTTAGGAACCGCTGTAACAAGCTCTTTAACTATCTCTTACAAATTTATTACAAATATTATACAGTGTGTCCCAAAATGTCCGCAACAGCCCTGCAAGTCCTGTATTATAGTCGTAATAAAAAAGTGTTTCAAATAAAATTTGCTCCAATTTACATCATCTATTGTGAGCTGAAGAGATTTCGAAAATTTTATACAGCCTGGTCATTATGTGGTTATTTCTTTTCATCTTTTATGGCAGCCATCTTGAATTCGCTTCCAATCGAAAAATGTTATAAGAAAAAGTTGCTCAGAATTACGAAATACCGCCGTATGCAAAATTTCAACTCGATCGTCAAATATTTATTTTTCCCATGTATTATCTATCGCGATGGCCCAAAATGTCCGCAACAGCCCTGCAACTCCTATATTATAGTCGTAATAAAAAAGTGTTTCAAATAAAATTTACTCCAATTTACATCATCTACTTTGAGAGCTGAAGAGATTTCGAAAATTTTATACAGCCTGGTCATCATGTCGTTACTTCTTTTCATCTCTTATGGCAGCCATCTTGAATTCGCTTCCAATCGACAAATCTTATGAGAAAAAGTTGCTCATAATTACGAAATACCGCCGTATGCAAAATTTTAGTTCGATATTCAATGAGTGGATTTTGGCCTAAAAATCAAGTAGCAATATCGAACCTAAAACAGAGGTGATGAGCTTGAGTGTCAGAAGTGAGCCAGAAATAAATAGGTGACTTTAATTTCACAAAATGGCACTAAAACTTACATGGTTTTTGAGTAGAATAATGTTTCTGATTACCAAAAAGTAATAAATATTTGACAAAAATTAATACCGTAACAAATATTCAACGATTGAATTATTTGAAATATTTAAAAATGATGAGTCATCGCAAAACGGACATGACGTAGAAGTGCAGTAAATATTCGCCAAACTGTCAGATATCACGTCAATTAAAAGAAAATCTTATTCTAATACCGGTATCAAGCTGACAAGCACGGTTTGTTTACTGCAAATCTACGTGACAAACGACAGCCATATTGAACATTGCGTTTTCGCGCCGCTAATAATAATTTGAATTTATACATTTTTTATTTCTTAAATGACTTGTTATTTCAGCGAAACAATATATTTACGCAATTTTATAGCGCAAAAATCATTAAAAAAATGTTTCAAAAAAATATGATTTTCCCCTATTGCCGGAATACGGCAAGACAATTTAATTTGGGGTATCCTGGTAAGAATATACATTATTCAACGACAGCTCGTATTGTACAAAATTTTAAGAAAACTGAAAGTGTAAAAAATAAGTTTAAGAAGAACCACAGGCGATGGACAGTTACGGAAAATGCGGAGTTGGAAGTCATATTACGGATTACCGAAAATCCGCGCATTCCCATCCGGCAGATTGAGCGAGAGACCGAACTATCTCGTTCTAATATTCAGCGATTACTCAAGAAAAATGGTTTGAAGCCGTATAAACCTAAATTTATCGGCTGGTTGCAACAACATGACCATGAAAGTCGTTTCAATTTTTGTGCGTGGATGCAAGGAGAAATGGAAGCCAATGCTAACTTTCACCGGAATATTTTATTCTCCGATGAAGCGACTTTCTACACGAATGGTACGGTTTCATCGCAGAATTGTCGGTACTAGGCAAATCATAATCCACATTTCACAGTCAACAGTAGGGACCAGTATTATGAAAAAGTTAATGTATGGTGCGGAATTCTGGACACGCGATTAGTTGGACCATTTTTTTTACAAAATTGCATAGATGCTGCTCAGTACATTCAGTTCTTGCAAAATGTACTGGAACCGATTGTAAATGACTTCCCGCTTAACATTCGTCGCCCTGTACCTTTCCACGCCTCGGCTGGCATTCAAAAATGATTGGAAGTGAATTTCGGAGCCCATAAAATATTCACTCGGACATCCCAAGTTCAGTGGCCGCAGATATCCAGATTTGACACCGCTAGATTATTTCCTTTGGTGCTATCTGAAAAATCAGGTCTATAGCCATCGACCGTTCCGAGACCGCAACCATTTGAAAGATGTCATCCTGGAGTGCGCAAACGGGATAGGAGGCAATGTGCTCTACAGTGTTATGGACGAATTCAATCATCGAACAGTGTCATGTATGGCAAATGAAAGAAGTTTCGTGGAGTGATTGCTTTTTTGTCATATTCTTGCTTTGTTTACTTTCATTTTAAGCGTTAGCCTGCAATGTATTATTATTTATTATTTTTCGTATACGGTTGCTTCTTTATATTATCACACTTTTTTTTTAATTTTCATAATTACTGTCTTATAATATGTACATATTTCCCGTGATTTTTTTTTAGAAAATAAAAAGTTTAGTATTTCCTACGTAAATAAATACTTTGTTATTCTCATAACTACTTCAACTAAAAACATTTAAATTGAAACAAAATAACAGATAACTATACCTTAAGAGGCCACCGCGATAGATAATAATAATACATGGGAAAAATAAATATTTGACGATCGAGTTGAAATTTTGCAAACGGCGGTATTTCGTAATTCTGAGCAACTTTTTCTTATAACATTTTTCGATTTGAAGCGAATTCAAGATGTCTGCCATAAGAAATGAAAAGAAGTAACGACATAATGACTAGGATGTATAAAATTTTCGAAATCTCTTCATATCACAAAGTAGATCATGTAAATTGGAACAACTTTTATTTGAAACACTTTTTTATTACGACTATAATACAGGACTTACACAGGCTGTTGCGGACAGTTTGGGACACACTGTATACATCGAACAACATGATAACAAACCACTTTTACACTGTTTTTAACACCTTCAATGTTTCTATTAGAAACTAAAAATCAACATTGACAAACGTACCTGCTTTATTTGCCATTTTAGCATGCATATCTGGAAAATTTTGAATTAATATAAAAAATGTCTATAATAGGCACTCATGATATATTATAGGAATTTACCCTGCGAATGAGTGCAATGAAAATAGATCAAGCATTAGAACCGACCACGTGCTGTCGACTTTCTAGATCTCGTTAGCGCAACTACGAATGCAAGATCTAATTTCATCATCCTTCACATCACAACCTTAACTGTATAATACCTCCGACAATGGACAAATTCCAGTCCAATGCCCTCTAGTGGGCACTGCTATCAAAATATCGATCCAACCGCTTAGGATTTCTGCAAAAAGTAGATGAAGAACGAGGATGAAACACTGCGGCTGTGTCTAAATTGCACTTATCAGACTCAATCAATAACTCAAACCAGCAATACTCTTCCTCGTTGTCTTGCTGGTATAAAAGACTGTCGCGAAGAATATTTACTTTCAACAAAATCAAATGGGCTGTTAAGTCATTTAAGTCCTGCAAATCATCAGATGGAGATGGTACCTTCCCAGCCCTACTACAAGAGGGCATAGGGAAAATTTTATCAGTACTAATTTTTTCAGAACTTTTCAGAACTAGTCTCTACCTAAGTCACCTTCCTCAACCCGGGGGACAAGCGAAGGTGGTGTTTATACCAAAGACTGTTAAGCCATTTGCGTAACTAAATCCTACCGCACCATCAACCTATGGTCGTTTTTCCTCAAATCAAATGAAAACAGTAATCAACCTTCACATCAGAATGTTGCGGCGCTTGAGTACGCTAGTAAAAGCCAGGACCAATTAAGCATAACAGTAGGGGCACGCTCAATATCGGCAATCCCCGAAACGAATGAATCCCTAGCAACTCGCGAATCCATAAAAACAAAACCGAGATTTCGTAAACCTCGTCGAGGTACCTACCTGCATGTAGAACTTGCTATCATTTAGGGCTACCGGCCTGCTGCGGAGAAGGGCGCCGGTAAATACAAAAGTTCTTCTCAAGGCGCCACCTGGTCGAAAGGAAATTAAATTGTTCGCTATCCAGTAGTTTGTTAACCAGGAACACAACGATCTTATAAGGATAAACTACCACAACTCGGAAAACATAAGGAGGTCCCACAAAAATAGCACCGACTTCCCAGATCAGACAAGTTTTATTTAAAAAAACAAGTAAAATCATTCAACAAGACTAGATGTTGACCAAAATTCGTAATGTTATATATATAGGTAAGGAAAAAGGTAGCTCAATATTAAAAACTAACATAGAGCGTATCCCTAGAGGGCAATTACTGCGCAAGTGAGCAATCTAGAAGGCAGAGCTTTATCCACTAAGTAATGATTTAAAAGAAAAATAAACGCGCGGTAAACCGCTGACGAAGTCGTGTACACGCACCCGTTTACATGCGGCCGCTTACAGGATTTTCAAAACATCAAAAGGTCTTAATTACAATAAAAAATAATGCGCAGTATTTGAGTACTCTAACCAAAAATTATCAACAGTTCAACTGATATCTACCAAAATTTCTAATAATATTTACCAAAATTTCAAATAATATTTACCAAATTCCAAATAATATTTACCAAAATTTCAAATAATATTTACCAAATTTCAAATAATATTAACTTCAAATAATATAACTCAACTTTGCAGAAGCTTAAAATAATATAGTACAAAACAATGAACAAAACCGTACACAGTTCCTCCAATGAGGACTGACACAGAGATCCACGAGCCAAGTGCTCGTACTGTCGACGCGCAAGAGGCGGTTGCAGTAGATCGAGTCCGAAATGAAATGAATTACTCAAATCTCAGCGAGACGTCACGGAAGGTGAACTAGTCTCCAATGTTAATGACCAAAGAAATTTACTTTACGTTAAACCAAAATTGTACACGGCTGAAGGCCCAAAACGTAAATATAAAACAAAAAAAAATTAGCAACTAAAACACCTATCTGTCTGGTGCGGAGGTTTGCTCGCCACAGGAAGTCAAACGGATCTCCACGGAACCCCTACACCTCTATCCTCGTGCACCCAACAGCTCCTACGCAGCTAGCATCATTTCCTACACAAACAAATTCTACCGGATACCCTCATAATACGACCAAAAAAAGAAGAAATTCCACACAGCTTTAGTGCTCACCTAGATATCCCAGGCAATACCCGCCCCTTACACTAGAACTCCTAAAAATGCAAAAAAAACGACGGAAAATTAACATCAGAAATCGAACAACCAAGAAAGAACACTTATCGGCATAAATTCCGGGGAAAATATGGCAAATTAACCACCACGATGACCAAATATCAAGATGACGTAGGCCTCGTGCACTGAAAGATTTGCGGTACAATCCGTAACAAAGTACGTCAAATTTCACAAAATCCAAGTTTTTTTTTGTTGTTACGTCATTTAAGAGTTAGATAATGCCTGAGAAACATGGCTTTCTCCCAGGTAGGTCTGTTAAATCCAAACTATTAGTTTGTTATGTTTACATATCGAAGAGTTTGGATAACGGTGTATAGATCGATTCGATATACAGGGTTTCCACGGCCGAGTGGGACATAGGGAGAATACATATAAAATCGGTTTTCGGTGAATATTATCTCCCTAATACTACTTCATCCAAATTTAAGTATCGAATATTGTAACTGAGTTAACAATGAACATTTCCACAATCATAGTACAAAGAAAGTCATTTTAATAAAACCAAAAAAATTACTTATTATTTTTAAATCTATTGTACGTGAATTCCTAATAAAGCTCTTAACACGTGAGTTTGTGCAAGCGGCCGTGGCGTAGACGTTCACGCGACCCCTTAATAACGCAAGGCACGGATTGTTTAGGGTTCGAATCCGAGAAATGAATTTTTTTTTTTTTTTTTTTTAATCTTGATTAAGTTTTGTTGACTAATGATACGTTGTTAGTAACAATTAAAAATTGAATAATATAATAGCACGTGATCATTTTTGTTATTGTAAAAATTATTCATTATTTACCTTAATCCTAAAAAAATTGATTTTATAGTCTTCAAAATCTCTGATTTTTGTAGTGTTACCGAATTTGTAGTATTATTGTTGAAGATAAAAATAAAAAATAAAACTAATCTGCCGGGATTCGAACCCTAAACAATCCGTGCATTTGCGTCATTAAACTGTTGCGTGAACCATTACGCCACGGACGCTTGCACTAACTCACATGTTAAAAGCCTTATTAGGAATTCACGTACCTACAATAGTTTTAAAAATAATAATGTGTTGGCTTTATTAAAATGACTTTCGTTGTGCTATGATTGTGGAGATGTTCATTGTTAACCCAGTTATAATATGCGGCACTTAAATTTGAATGAAGTAGTATTAGGGAGATAATATTCAGTGAAAACCGATTTTATATGTATTCTCCCTATGTCCCACTTGGCCGTGAAACCCTGTATATTGACTTTAGTAAGGCCTTTGAAAAAATTGATCACAAAATTCTGGTAGATTAACTGAATAGCTGGGGAATACATCGTGATTTGGTACGTTGGGTAAATTCATATATGTATTTCTGATAGAACTCAGTTAGGTTGAATGGTTTTGTATCTGACTTTGTTTCTGTTACCTCGGGAATAGCTCCAGGTTCGCACTTACAGCCATTATTGTTTATTATGTATATCAGTGATACATCAATCTGCTTTCGCCATTTCAACTTCTTACTACATGCAAATGACTTAAAAATCTTTTATCAGATTAATGTATTATCTGATTAATTTGACTTGCAGTTAGGTGTATCTCGTCTTCATGAGTACTGTATTAAGTATGAATTATTTTTAAATTACAATAAACGTATGTATATTCCTTTTACCAGTAATCGAACCGTTTACAACTACCCATATTTATTGGGCAGTCATTTCTTGGAGTATAATGGTTGATATTAACGATTTTGGTGTAACTTTTAACAGACAATTACACCAAATTTAACCGCTATATTGATTTTGTTAAATCCAAATCTCTTCGATGTCTGGGTTTTGTTATACATTCGACTAGGTCTTTCATATACATAAAGTCTATAATTTTCTTGTTTTATGCAAACGATTACAGTATACTTAATTATGCTAGCGTCATCTGAAATCTCCAATACAGCATCTACACTACTAGGCTTGAATCTGTTCAAAAAAGGTTTGTTAATCATCTATTAAGGAAATACAATATGATCTGTTATAGTTACACCGCTGCACCTGTTGAATTCAGTATCGTACCACTAAGAACTTGTAGAAAATGTACGGACATTGGCTATTTGTTTAGAATTTCTAATGATCGCATGGATGCACCTGGCACACCATTGGCTAAAACCAGTTTACACAGAAACTCCTCTATATTACGACTTCTGCATAATTACAAAACATACAAACACACATTTTGTTCATTTAAACTAAATATTAAACTCCATCAATTGATTAATACACTTTGATTAGTAATGCAGCGATTTCCTCCGTTATGTGTTTTTTTTTAATTTCCTATACTGAAATTTTTCTCGTTTTCGTTAATTGTTTTTTCTTCAATTTTTTTGTCTTCAATTTTTTTTTGGTTTACATTTTGAAAATCGTTAATAGTTAATATAATAATGTATTTTCGAACATAAAATATCGTGAATTTCTAGATTCGTCCTGTTTGTACTCCAACTACTGTAAACATATGTATAAATAAATATATAGATGATAACATCTAATTTTAATCCATCAAAAACGTAGCAGAGAACACAGGCATTGAACCTGTCGACGTTAGATGCATTGAACCAATGCTCAAAAGCAAAATTGTATCTGCACACATTGGAGACACTACTACAAAAGTTGTAACCATGACGGGTTGCCCTCAGCAGGGGTACTTTCACCTTTACTGTGGTCGCTTGTTGTGACGAAATTCTCAGTAGGCTAACAAGCCTTGGCTTTGAGGTGCAAGATTACGCCGATAACCTATATGGCCAATATGGCCGACCTGTACCGTTTTAGCTACGTGATAGCGTCTCCCTACTTATTCTATCTCAATGGTCCACACTGACTTCTACATCAATGTTTTATATTATCAGGGGTCTTTAAATCATATATCAAATTATTTAAGTAATACATGATAGTGCATTTAGTTATTTGTTATCACCTACAGGATTGACATTTTAATTCTCATCGGATGTAGCGATAAGATCAGAAGTCAGCAAGAAATGTGAGATATTGCATTTAACGTAAAATATCCAGATCGCACTATCAGATAATCTACAGTTTGTAAGATTGAATCTAAACTTAGAGAAACTGGTGATGATATATTCCAAAACCTGACCTTCTAAAGGTTAATGATGAATAAAAACTCAACATATGTTTTGTATTAAAGAGAATCCTATCCGAGTGCTATCGTATCATGAAAGAGGAAACGACTTTATAAACACCAACTGCTTTGTCTAAGAACTTTATAGATATACCTACGACATAACTTCGATTTCGGTAATAATAAGATTTTTTAAAAGGAAAATAATTATACAAAATATTAATTTATGAAATAGTACACATAAAAAAAAGAAAACGTCATCAATTTTAGAACAGGTATTGATAAATGAAGTGTCATTTATAACAATTTAATTTCCGTCTTGTAATGGCTTCTTAATACTTTATTAATAACTACTAGTACACAAACATGTAACGAAAAACTCTCTATTTATTTATTATACTTATAAATACAACCTATCTTTTAAACTGTCATTTTACATAATAATAATGATCATGTCCTTGGTATCCCGTGGTGCCAACCTTATTGTTTACATGTTCCTATAACACGCCTAAAGTTTATTAAACTAAGCTCTTGAGTAGAGTTTTTGCGATGTTTTTTTCTAGTCCTTGAACAGAATTGTTAAAGCTTGACAAACAATACATTAATATAACGTTAATTCAAATTATTGTACTACGTTAGGGAGGAAATGTAATTGGAAGACACCGGGTATGAGGTGGAGGAAATGCAATAATATTAATAATAATAATAATGGATAAAATCTGGGAGATTTTTTCTCAGGTACTTATCTCCCAGATTTTATCCTTCACGAGTACGGCTGAATACTTCTGAATGATAATAATGTTTATTCGTAATTTATAGTGTACAATACGTAATTTACAGCTTCAAGTTACAATTAAGGTAAGCGAATAAACTAGTAATAGGTGCTAAAACCCATAAAAAAACCGAAATTGCGCTGTGGGTTGTACTAGAAATATAATCCATTCAGTCTCGCTTCGCACACTAACAAATACAACAAACTTAATGTTTCCATAATTCAAATAACCAATAAACACATTCTTAATTTAAATAAATAAATAAATGTGTAAATCCTTTATTCACTAAGGGTACCTTACACATTTAGTTATTTATTTAAATTATCTCTATTCACTGCGCTGCCTGAATTAATATCCTTAAATTTAGTGCATTCCTATCAGTACATCTACTAGGCTTGCGCCCAAGATTTTATATAAAGGGTGACTCAGAATGAAATTCGATTTTGTTTTATGTATCTTGGGCAAACTGTCACTGTCAGATTATTTTTACTACCACCATTCGAATTATCGTATTCTGAATTTTTTTGCCAATGAAACAGTTTAGTGGTGAACAACGTGCTTTTCGTGTAAAAGCATTCTACAAAAATGCTCATTCTTCGTACAAGTCCAGAGAGCGTTTCGAAATCATTACAATTTGCGGTATGCTAATCAAGGTCCTTCGGCTAATTTAATTAAGCAATGGATACGCAAATTTCAAGTGAGCGGTTCTACAGTTTGTTCTAAGCCCCGTGGCTGCAGAAGATCTGTCAGAAATTAAATCAATATCGAAGCCGTAAGTGCTGCTGTACGCCAAAATCCACATCGTTCGATAAGAAAACATACGTTTGCTTTACATTTAGAATTTGTAAAAAGGATTTACATTACCATCCTTATAAGATCCAGTTGGTTCAAGCTTTGAAGAATGATGATCACCGTAGCCGTCTTAATTTGGCTACTCTGATGCAGGATTTCAATGATTTTGATAATATTCTTTTTACTGATGAAGCACATTTTCATTTAGACGGGTACGTGAACAAATAGAATTGTCGGCACAATCACAGTAAATGCACAACGATATTCTTTGATGATTCGCAATTATTTAGGACCAGCATTACAAGCATTTGAAGGGTTTGATAATCGCACATAGTTCCAGCAGGATGGCGCTACAAGCCATACTACGAATAAAGGTTTAGCGACAGTAAGAATGTTTTTCCCTGAAAAATTAATTTCGCGGTGAGGTGACATTGACTGGCATGCAAGAAGCTGTGATTTGACACCACTAGATTTCTTTTTATGGGGCTACCTTGAAAGTAAGGTGTATGTAAATCCTCCGGCGAATGTAAATGAACTTAAAGACCGAATACGGGAAGAAATTATCGCCATCCCTGTGGCACTGTATCAACGCGTTATTCTAAATGCACGACATCGTTTAGATGAGTGCATAAGATATCAAGGGCAACATTTAGAAGACATTTTTTTAAAGGTTTCATTTCCAGGTGTTAGCAATTATATTTGTAAGTTCAATTTATTAAAATGTTCAAAAATCAATGAGCTATTTTATTTCTAAAATCGAATTTCATTCTGAGACACCCTATAGTTACATATATTCATTTTTTTATATGTACATTAAATTTATAGTAGCAAGTGTGCGAGAATGTAAACATAATCCTATATCCTATATCAATGATATCCTTGTTCTTAGATTTTTTATAGAGTCGACCACGTATTTTAATATCATTTGACACATGTTAAATGTAAATTTTTTCCACTGAGAAGTGTTTTTTACAAAAACATAGTTAATTGTGTAAACGGGAAGGAGTTCACGTTTTCTTAATACCAACGCCAGTAGCTGCAATGTCATTATCCTTTCCGTTTAGACCCGACGTTGTACAGCTGGTACTTCTTATCAAGTTAATTACATTCTGGAATAAATTGATTTTTAATTTATTTAAAAGTTGAAAAATATCTGTGATCAAAAGATAAATAAAGTCAATAAAAAATATTTTTCCACTTTACGAGTGCAGAAAAAAAAACTTTCTCTGGGCACATCCATTTGATAAAACTTACAAAGAAAAATTGTGGAAGATAAAGATAGAATTGCATATACAAAACCACTCTAAAATCTCATGAATATATAAAAATTAAAAAATATATGGTTGTATAGTACTTCTGTATTCAGGAAGAATAAATAGTACAGTACACACTCTCTCTAATGATAGAATAGCAACATTCAATGTTTCATACTTTTCATAGTAAATAATAGTCTCAAAGAATTTTGATAGTTAGTCATATTATAGTTCGGCGTGAGGCTGTTTTAATTTTTTTAATCTTTCTTTTTAATCTATTTATTCATACGAAAACTGATATTGCGTTATGTGGTTATTATATATAAGAATGCAATCAGCGAATGGTAAATTTTTCGGTAGTTTTTATCAAATTCTGTTTATTAACCAATACACTGCATATTATTATTTTGACATCTAGATTGCATGGATACTAATGCATTTGAATGGTTTTCCCAATTGAGATTTTATTGGGATCGAGAACTTGATGACTGTATCATAAGACAAACCAATACTCACTTCAATTATGGATACGAATACAATGGGAATTCTGGCAGACTAGTTATTACTCCTTTAACAGATAGGTAATTTACCATAAAGAAGAAAGACTGTTGTCATGAATAATTCTAATAACATTTTTATTGCAGATGCTACATAACCTTAACCACGGCATTGCATCTCTTCAGAGGAGGAAGTCCAAAAGGTCCAGCTGGAACTGGTAAAACTGAAACTGTTAAAGATTTAGGAAAGGCCATGGGTATGTGGGTTATTGTTAACAATTGTTCTGAGGGTTTAGATTACAAAAGCATGGGAAAGTGCTTTTCCGGTTTAGCTCAGACCGGTGCGTGGGGTTGTTTTGACGAATTCAATAGAATAAATATTGAAGTATTGTCGGTAGTTGCCCAACAAATTCTTTGTATACTATCTGCGTTATCACAGCGTGTGAAAAAATTTGTATTTGAAGGTGACTTATAAATTAGCCACATTTTGTTAATTTGTAACTAATATTTTTAATTTCTTTAGGTATGGAAATAGCTTTGGTACATTCTTGTGGAATTTTTATAACAATGAATCCAGGATATGCTGGAAGAACAGAATTACCTGACAACTTAAAATCTATGTTTCGTCCAATCTCCATGATGGTACCTGACAGTTCCATAATTGCTGAGAATATTTTATTCAGTGATGGATTTGAAAATACTCGTCTTTTAGCCAAAAAGGTTCGCAGAACATCGTTAAAATAAGCATTTATTCATTTTGCAATAACTATAGGTATAC
Source organism: Holotrichia oblita (assembly GCA_023690525.1). Classification (NCBI taxonomy): domain Eukaryota; kingdom Metazoa; phylum Arthropoda; class Insecta; order Coleoptera; family Scarabaeidae; genus Holotrichia; species Holotrichia oblita. The sequence continues at coordinate 212,276,285 of CM043015.1, forward strand.
ACATTGTATCAACTAGCTACACGACAATTGAGCAGGCAAGATCATTACGATTTTGGACTTCGGTCAATGGTCGCTCTTCTCAGATATGCTGGTAAAAAAAGACGCCAACATCCTAATTTTCCTGAGGAGCAAATGGTATATTTAGCTATGCAAGACATGAACATAGCTAGGCTTACCGCTGATGATTTACCTCTTTTTAACGGAATTATGTCGGATATATTTCCCGGTGTTACTTTACCAGCTGTTGATTACGAGGACATGAATAACGCCATCATTCAAAAGATGACCGAAAAGGGCTTGCAGGTCATATTAGCTATTGATTAAGTGTATACTATTTACCTTAAATATTTACTATTTCAGCCGATTAAAACAGGAATTACTAAAGTAATTCAACTCTACGAAACCAAAGGTTCTAGACATTCGGTAATGATTCTAGGCAAGACTGGTACAGCAAAATCGACAACATGGAAAACTTTAAAAGGTGCAATGGGAATCTTAAAAAAGAAGAAAAAACCTGGATTTAATTTCGTTCAAGTATTTCCGATCAATCCTAAAGCTTTAAATTTAGGAGAACTCTATGGCGAATATAATTTGAGTACTAACGAATGGTTAGATGGTGTTATAAGCGCTATTATGCGAGTTACATGTGCGGAAGAAACACCGGATGAGAAATGGATTCTCTTTGACGGTCCAGTAGATGCCGTATGGATAGAAAATATGAACAGCGTTATGGACGACAACAAAGTTCTTACCTTAGTTAACAGCGATCGAATTACGATGCCAGAACAAGTATCACTTCTCTTTGAAGTAGGAGATCTTTCAGTTGCTTCTCCAGCAACTGTCAGCCGGTGTGGAATGGTTTACAATGACTACAAGGATTGGGGCTGGAAACCTTACGTTCAATCATGGATACAGAGGCAAAGTAAACGAGGAAAATTATATCAAGACACAGTACGTTTGCAAACGATATCCTATAAATAAAATATTATTAAGTATATTTTCTTTCTAGATGCTTTCATATTTCAATTACTACGTTTCACTGCTTTTGGAATATAAAAGACTGCATTGTGAGGAGACTATCGTATGTCCTGAATTAAATTTAGTGATGTCTCTTTGCAAGTTATTAGATATTTTTGCTACTAAAGAAAATGGTATTGATCCTAATAATCCTGATCAATTTGAAGAGATGTCAAGGCTATGGTTCCTCTTTTGGTAAACCAATATAGTTTTTTATTCGTAATTTTTAACTGAGGTAGGATAGTACAACGTCAGGCTGGAGAATAGCAGCCAATAAAAGAAATTTTACTCTTTGTTTGGTTTGGTTTCGAAATGAATTTATTTCTACATCCGTGACCGCAAGAAGGTTTGGATGATATCATATTTTGATATCGATTACCAATATTGAAAGATATCAATAAAGGTCCAATATAGTGCCAAAATCCATATATCGATATACAGGTTTCCCGGATTTCGTAGGGGTTGAAGACATAGAGACCATAATTATCGAAGATAATACCCTATATACTTAATATGATCATTTTTTTTCCATTACGACCGCCATAAATCGCTAGTAGTGCTTCAGTGAAAAGTAATTTTAACAATATACAGAACAGTGTATTTAGTCGTCACATAATTTTACAAACGAGAATAAGCGCTTTTATATTGTCATGTTACCTCCAACAACGGTATTTTTTTTAATTTCCGATTAGCGATTATTCGGAAGCAGTCTCTAAAACCAAATGCAATTTACATAAGGATCACCAAAACTCTGAAAAATATTAAAAAAACACTTTTGGCCACTATTTATCTATTAGAACCGAACAATATCATTGATGATCTATGATTCGAGGTACAATGTAATACAATAATGTATTACATCGTTGCCGGTTAATCAAATATTGTTGTCGGAGTCTAAGTAGTGTCTAATGAAAAAATTCTATAATATACTAATAAAGATTAAGCAACACATTATTACAATGATAATATACTGTAGTATACATTGTTGGAAAAAAGTGACAAGCATACTCTATAATCTGCGTAAAGATACATACATATTTTTATCTGTGCATAAAGGTTTCCCCTAGGCAAGTTGATGTAACGAGTTTCGAATTTATGTACAGCTGCATTTTTATTGAGTGACTCCGCCGGGTACAATATTCCGTCGGCATGGAAACCGAAACGGATGGAAGAAACTGGCCGTTCTTACGGTGGTCTGAAGTAGTACAATTTAGTCATACTTTGTGCTTAATGGAAGGCTGTTCGCGTTACCTGAGCGAGTTTGACTAAGGAATGGGTTGGGTATGCATATGGTAGGTGTATGCTTCTGTGAAATCGCGCGCCGTCTCGAGAGATCGTTGTCGGTGCTGCAATGGGCATGGGAAGAATAGAATTAGCAAGGACGTATGCGCCTTCAGCCGCAAGCGGGACGGGCCCGCGAGATCACAGTCGCGTATGTCCTCCTCCAGGCAAGTTGGTGGTGTTTGGCCAGCAGGAAAGGAAAGCGTACTCATTACGCAAACTGTACGGGGGCATTTGCTAGAGAATGCACTGCAAACGCACGAGCACCGCTACATACGGCGCCAGTGGGTCAAGCCAAGACATCTCTGAGTTGCTCAATAGAGGCACATTTTGTTTACTGACGAATTCAGATTCGAATTGAGAATCTATGGCGCACGAATTTTAGTTCATCAGTGACAGGAGCAGTGCATTATGGTATGGGGTGTGATTACATGGACGTACACATCTGCTGTGGGTACAGCAGATGATGGCCGCTACGCAGATGAGGTACTACCGCCCGTTGTACTTCTCTACGTTCGGCGGTGCCCATATCTGCTAGATATACACGACAACGCCCGACCGCACGTCGTGTGTGATATACAGATCTTTGTCAAAAAACAGCACATACGAATGCTCCATGGCCAGCTCGTCCTGTGGATCTGAATCCGATCGACATGTCTGGCATATGATCGGTCAGACACTTCGACGTTATCTGGTTCCGCCGGCTAACGTTGAGCAGCTATGGAGGCGAGTTGAAGCAGCATGGTTGGCCATCCCTCCCGCTGCCTTACAACGACTTATTGACTCTATGCTTCGTCGTGTAGCGATGCTACGGTCGCGGTGGATACGCACTAGGGTTCACTTTGTATTTTTTTTTGCAAAGTTTACGGGATCTTCAAAACGTAATGGCCGTTCACAAATGTATTTTAACAGTTGTTATTTGTAACACACGATCCAGAAATTCATAACATTTAACTCACATAGAAGACAAAACGCAGATTGACTATTTTGCTTTAACAAAAACATATTTCACTATACTGTAATGTTTCAGTAAATATCATATGAGGTTATTTTACGTTATTCTTTCTACCTATTTCTACCTCGTTCATTTCAGATTTTATGATAACGTAGGCTGTTTATTCGGTCGTGTTTTATACTATAGACCGTCTCAACCTTAGTATTCAGTATGTGTCTTATGCAGATACACTACATAGATGCCAGTTCGACAATGACAAGTTAGGTTGGTAACTCATTTTAAATAACATGACATTTTAAATACTTGTAGGTTAGGTTATTATAAAACAAAACTATCGGGCGATCGAGAAAGATTGTCTGATAAAAACTACTTTCCCAAGTTGATAAGTGCGTACTTATTTCCATTTATGCGTGCGAAGTTAGCAGTATACAAAAATTAGTGAACATAATATGTCATTTTTCATGTTTATTTATTCATTGGCGTCCGTTTATTTTCTTGACAATGCTTGACAAATACCAACCTTAAACACGCTCGATAATAAACCGAACTGACAACTTCGCCTTGATATAAAAAGAGACAGTTTATTACAAATCGTTTAAGATAGTATGAGAGGTATATATCCCATAAGAGACCGTACTGAATACTAAGATTGAGACGCTCTATAGTAGTATTAACAATTTTTTGTGCTGAAATTAATTCACTTACATCCTCCACTTAAATATTGTAGGAAAACAACTTTTTATTATACTTGTTTTCCTTGCCTTTTGCCTTTAATTCGTTTAGGCCTATGTTCTTGACAACATTTCTTTGATCTATCTGCGCTTGAATGGAGTAAGGAATGGAAAGTTCTTATATCTTCCATAGTTAATATTAACCAGTATTCAGGTGTTCAGGTTTATCAATAAAAGGATCGCATAACCCGCGAAGATTAATTGATTAACAAAAACACGGTCGAATAACAACATAAATATTATCAATATATTCACTGTTTCGTTATTCCGGTAGTTATTTAATAAAATAACTATAAAACTTTAACCAATTGTTGAAGATCGGAATATTCATACTAACATCGTTATTTTCTATCATTTAAACATCATTCGCCTCTCATATAACTAGTAATAGACACTACTTGTATTTTTATTTTAGCACAATTTGGTCGATTGGTTGCACAGTGAATGAAGATGGTCGGAGAAAATTAGATGTCCTAATTAGAGAAAAGGAAGGAGTTTTCCCTTTAAAAGATACAGTTTATGAATATTATGTCGATGTAAAAACGAAGTGTTATATGGGTTGGGAAGACAAGTTATATACTGGTTGGAGATACAATCCAGAGTAAGCGAGCAACTGTAACCGTATTTCAAAAGCGCCCATATATATTTTCTTTTTTTCAAGTGAACCTTTCTTTAAAATCATAGTACCTACCATAGATACAGTACGTTATGAATGCATTGTGAGTGCTTTAATGGCAAATAATTATCCTGCTCTATTAACTGGACCTGTTGGTACGGGAAAAACATCTACCGCTCAGTCGGTACTAAATAGTTTAAATCGCGATAAGTATATTATTTTGCAGATAAACATGTCTGCTCAAGTAAGTCACTTATAAAAACTTGAATTTTCTTAAGATTATTTGACTTCGTTTACAGACTTCATCGTTAAACGTTCAAGATACTATTGAGAGTAGAGTAGAAAAACGTACTAAAGGTAAGTATGTTCCTCTTGGTGGTAAAAACATGGTAACGTATATGGACGATCTTAACATGCCTGCAAAAGAAACATACGGATCGCAGCCACCTTTAGAATTACTCAGACAATGGATGGATTATGGATTTTGGTATGATAGACAAAAACAACAAAGACGATATATTGAAGTAAAACATAATAAAGCGCTAAAATAACCATCCTAATATAAATTAATTTTAGAATATGTTGATACTAGCGGCAATGGGACCACCAGGCGGAGGTAGAAATGTTATTTCTGATAGATTAGTTAGCAAGTTTAATGTTATCAACATGACGTTTCCAACCGAAGTAACCATACAATTAATATTTGGCTCTATGTTAACACAACACTTTTCTGAATTTCCTGAAGAAATCAAACGTATTAGTCGAGAGTTAACAGAAATGACTATAGATCTATATGAAAATGTTACGATTAAAATGTTACCAACACCAACGAAGATTCATTATTTATTCAATTTGAGAGATATCTCAAAAATATTCCAAGGTATGCTTAGAAGTCATAAAGATTATGTAAATACGCGGCCAGCAATACTTAGATTGTGGATTCATGAATCTTTCCGAGTTTTCTACGACAGACTTGTTGATAATAAGTAAGTTTAAATTGCTATTATTAATCCTAATAATATACAGTAGACCATCAATTTACGCGAAGGTTAGGTTCTTTGAATACAGCGCGCAAATTGACACCACGTAAATGGAACTATTGCGTTAATGAAAATATAGGGGTTAAGTGCCAATAATAGATCCAATAATAGAAAAGTATGAAATATTTTAATAACTCATTTCTAGTGTATGTATAGTATGTACAATTAATCCCTTTTAAGGTAACTTATGATTGATGTTTGTTAACTCTTATTTTCCAAACTATTGTAAAGCTCCCCGTATGGACTTATAGCTTATATCGAACTTATATCGAACCAGCCTTTGCTAGCACCGAAATCAGGGATTGTACTGATTTCAGGTTGGTCATTGGTAATGTCATGATATATTGACTTAGCTTTTTCACGTATTATTTAAGATAATTCTTTTTGATGTTTGTGTGTCAATCCACAATATGAGAGCCTTTTTCATTGTTTTCAATGTCTTCATTATGTGAATACGACGTTGTTTTTGTACTTGCAGAAGCGCTGGCAATTATGCTAGCTTCTATTTGTTGCTGATGTTTCCTTATTGCGCGAACAGGTAACTCATTTATTCCATACGGTCGACTTACTGATGGAGCAGTTTCACCTCGGGACAGTTTATCTAAAATTGCATTCTTCTCCGACAATGTTGAAATTTTTCGTTTTTTTGTAAGCTTCCGCACACTGTCTTTCTGAGAACTAGCAGTAATAGTTAGATATACCGTTCCAGCATGAGTGATAACTTTTGGTTAACTGATCAAATAGTGTACAACACATAACAACTACTACGCCGCGTGTATAAAGAAATAGTCCGCGTGAAAAATAGTTCGCAAACACTAAACCTCGTATACTCGAAACCGCGTTAAAAAACATCGCGTAAATTGAGGCTCTACTGTATTATGGTATTTATTATTACTATTATTTATACTAGTCTACGAAAATACGATTAACAAAATGACAGATGTCAAAATAAGTGGCAAGTAACACAAGTAAGCTAAGCACCCTTGCTTCAGTAGATTGACATATCTGAGCCTTTTAGGTACGGAGATTAATTAAATCGTATAACTTATTCACCTTCCATTTTAGCTATAGGAACACCTAATACAGATTAACAGAGAATCTTTTAGAATCAGAATATCTAAGAAACTATATACCTTTCCATAGAAATCTACTTTCCGCAAATTGAACTTATTCATAAGCAACTAAGTTTTTAAACGGCCTGGATAATGTTACAGAAGCGAACTTCAAATGTGTAACTGCATAATATCAACTGTGCGTATGCAAAATTTCATTTGTCTCTATTACACCTACGTGACGTAATATCACTATAAAGTAAGATCGGTATCTGTCGCTTTTTTTCTTTAATTCCGAATAACTCAGAAGGAATGGTATTTATGGTATCGAGTATGATACATGAAATATGTGTAAAATTTATCATAGAAGCTGAATTTGTAATTTAATTTATAGCGTGCTATTTAAAAAATCGAAATTGATCTCCACTTCCGGTTAACCGGAAGTGATATTTATTCAAAAATATTTTCACGTGATACTTCATATTCAACCATATCCAGCTGCAAAATTTTGTTTTAAAATACCCTTCCTTTTCTATAATACTTTCAGTAGGCGATTCTCACCAATTTTTACATATTTTGATTCGTAGTCAAAAGTTTAGTCTAAAATATGAGTATTAAGTTTTTAGAGAGAGAGTTATTAAAATTATTGCAAAATTTTGTTGAAAAAACTTATATTTACTAACATATGTATTTTTTATGAAGCGATGCTTCTGCAAAAAAAAAATGTTGTTCCTAAGTTACTCTGTTATCTAAGCTTTAATATCATAGTATAAGTTTAAAAGTAAATGCATTGATTATACAGAGTGTTTGGAAAATGTGAAAATATAATTTACTCAAAAAAAATTAAATGGAACACAAATACATGTATAGTTGTATATAAGTATTTAGTGCATTGTGTTCCCAATTAGAAAAAAATCATATTTGTATAAGGTTGTATAATGTTATTCTCAGTAATAATCATAACATGTACCTATTGCGAATTATTAGAAAATCAAATAGTAGTTTTTCAAGTTTAGTTATGTTCGTTGAAGTATAGTGTTTGAGCCACCATTAATTGTGCGTCAGCTTCAGAAGTTGGCAAATTGCTTTTCAGTAAACTGCTGGTGGCTCCAAGTACAGACAACTGCTACAAAATTGTTGATATCGCTAATGTTCGCAAAATGCAGTAAGCTATAACAGATTTTTTTTCAAAAATTTATTTAGTAATAGATAAAATCTATAGGATTTTTTCATGTTTAGTGGTTTATGAATTTGTTAGGGCCAAAATTAATAAATCGTTAATTATAAAATACCAACCAAGAAAGTAATGTGCAGATACATGAAATCAATAATAACCCTAAAATTAGATAAATATACAGGGTGTAACGATAGTGCGATATTCTTCCATATCTCCATTTTTATGCAAAATACATCAAATATTTAAATACAAAAGTTGTTTAGTTTTATGAAATTTATAACGTAAAATTATTCTACGATATACAGGGTGTTTATTTTGCCCGTAACTATCAGTATCTTTACATTTTTAAATTGAACACCCTATATATGATCACATTTTTGAATTGCCTAGGGAATTTTAAGGCAACTTTGTATAGGATCGTATTCAATTATTTTCATTAGTTGACAAGATATTGACATTTGTTTGAAAATGTTGACATTTTGCTCTCTTCAGAAAAATGCCATTATTTCGGTAACGGAAAAAATGTAACATTATGAAACTTAATATAACGTTAGAAGCATCTCCTATGATGATAATGTAGACTTAAACACGTTATACAGAGTATTCTAGAAATCAGTGTCTTTTTGAAACAATTGAAATGCGGAAATCTTCATTTTTTCAAACTGAAACACTATATTTTTATGGGTTAGTTGAAAGTGAAATTTAATTATCTATTAGTTTGAATGAAGCATGCATGTAATTAAAATTAATGGTTTTAAAGATATTTCAAATTATTTCTCATTTTTGTATGTTGCTATGTACGCGTGTTCTTTAAAGGAAAGTTTAGAGACCAAACATTAAACAAAAATTTTAAATTTGAACTTTCTTTACTATTTGTCTGCTGTGCTGATATTTTTGTAAATCTACGTGCGTTTTAAATTTGTACTTATACAGGGTCGCTGATATGTATGGAAACGGTCGATTATTGGGTAAAATATACGAGATACCGGAAAAAGTTAAATACAAAAGTTTTAGGGTATTTAAGTGCTTATTAGCTAATAATAGTTTTAAGTATACAGGGTCGGTGATAAAGTCGTGGCACGTCAAAGTTACATTTTTTTAAACGGAACCACCTGTATATTATTAGATAATTCAATTGTCTCTTCAATTTTAAGTAAAAATTCTAATACACACAATGTACCTAAATCCAACCATTTCCGAGTTATCGATCTTTGAAAATATTGCTTAAATAAAATCTAGGTACCTAACTAGGCTAAGACGCACCTTAAAAATGTCATAGCACCTTATAATATAGGACTGTAAACCTAAATTTTACAATTAAATACTTGTTTTATTAATAACTGTTTTTTTTTCAAATATAAGCTATACCTAGATTTTATTTAAGTAATATTTTCAAAAATCCATAACTCGGAAACGGTTGGATTTAGGTACATTATCTGTATTACAATTTGTACTTAGAATTGAAGGGAGAATTGAATTATCCAATAATATACAGGTGGTTCCGTTTAAAAAAATATAACTTTGACGTGCCACGACTTTACGACAGACCCTGTATACTTAAAATTATTATTAGCTAATAAGTATTTAAAGACCCTACAACTTTTGTATTTAACTTTTTCCTGTATCTTGTATATTTGATCCAATAATCGACCGTTTCTATACATATCAGCGACCCTGTATTTAAAATATGAAGGTACATACGTTAACGTAATTCATATAAAGTGACATCCAGAAGATTTAGTCTTTGAATGACTTCGGATCGATTTGAAGCAACTGGACATGTGGAATATAAACGGGCTAAAGCAGTTATAAATGAAAATAATCAATTTGCAGTACTTGCTATGCCGGTCGAAGATCCCCATACTAGTACAAGAAAAATTGGATCACAATTAGGAAGAAGCCATATGTCGACTTCACGGATTTTACGTCAACACAAATTTCATCATCATACCATATACATTATTTTCAGGAATTGTCTGGGAATGATTATGAAAGTCGTCTCAACTTTTACCGGTGGATGTTAAATAAAGAACGGAAAGAACCAGATTTTCATAATTTTATTTTATTCATAAAAGCGGTTACGTTAATAGACACAATTTTTTATATTATGACCGCGAAAATCTTCATTTTATAACCGTGGATTACTAACATCGTTGGTCTTTCCATACATTCAAAGACCAACGATGTTAGTAATCCACGGTTATAAAATGAATATTTTCGCTGTCATAATATAAAGAATTGTGTCTATTAACGTAATATTTCTCCATATTTCTTTAATGGTACAGTCAGCGGGGAAAATTATCTAGCGTTCCTAAAGAATGAATTCCAAGATCTTCTAGACACCCTTCCTCTTAATATGACAAAGAGGTTGTAGTTGCAGCAAGATCGGGCACCGTGCCATTTCTCTAGCAATGTCCGAAATTATCTAAATAATGCACTTCGTGATAAATGGATTGGTTGAGGAGGGTCATTATATTGGCCACCAAATGTGATGTTTTTATTTGGGGATACATAAAAGAGTTTACCGAACAGCCCCAACAACACGAGAGAGAAACTTTTTTAAGAGCACACGTACATAACACACAGAAATGAGAAATTATTTGAAATATCTCTAAAACCATTAATTTTAACTACATACATGCTTTATTCAAACTAATATAGATAATTAAATTTCGCTTTCAACTAACGCATAAAAATATAGTGTTTCAATATGAAAAAATGAAGATTTTCGCATTTCTAGAACACTCTGTATAATGAATTTAAGTCTACATCTGTTTATTGTCATTATAGGAGATGCTTCTAACGGTTATGTTAAGTTTCATAATGTTACATTTTTCAAAGCAAAATGTCTGTGCTGTATTTTCATCGCCAAAAAATAGTTTATATTATTATAAACATAGCATTGTGTTGATTGCAAACCTCTACCTCTACCTATTTATTCGAAAATATTTTCACGGATAGTCCATATTCAACCATAACCAACTGAAAAATTTTGTTTTAAAATTCCTTTCCGTTTGTATGATACTTTTAATAGGCCATTCTCACCAATCACCCTGTATATTTATCTAATTTTATACTACATCCCTCACATACGATCATCATGAATCAATTATAACCCTATTAAAAACAACGTCTATTATAAAAAGAATTCAATGATTCCGCTTCCGTTTTGTTAGCAAATGCCAAACCGGTGTCGAAACGAATCCAGCGCGTTTTGTCAAAATTTCAAGATGATTTCTTACATTTTCAAACACGTTAATCATTCGTTTTGTGCATATTTTTGTTTCATATCTATGATTTCTATGTAACTTCACAGGAAAAAGCCAAATGGAAATAAATCAGACGATATTGCCTACTACGGAGCAGGTCTACTGCGCCTTATCCATTGATCCCCAAACTGGCCGTTTAAATATTTACGAACAAGTGTTAAAATGAGCGAGTATCCCATCCTGCTGGAACTACAAATTTCTTCTAGCAATTTAAAAAATTTGGTTCTAGTTTCAGTACCTACTAGCAAAAAATAAGTGCGAACGACTAAATTGGGAAACGATTGGATTTTGTAATGGTTCACAATAAATGTTATTCTAACTAAGAATAATGTTATACAACCTTATACAGATATGATTCTTTGTCTAGTCGAGTGTTCCATTTAATTTTTTGTTGAGTAAATATACTTTCACATTTTCCAAACACTCTGTACAATCCATACATTTACTTTTAAACTTATACTATGACCTTAAGGGTCAAATTCATAAACGCCACTTGAGGCTCCCTTATCCTAGAATCAAATTCATACAAGTCACTTGAGGCTTCCTTATCCTGATCTCATACTTACATAGTTACTTATGGGAATTCATAGACAGTTAGTAACTCATCCATCACTCATATACAACTTACAGTTGTGTCAAAAGTGAGCGAGGTTTAAGTCGTGTCAACAGCTCCCTCATTCACTACTCAGTTGGTTTTATTTGCGATATGGATCACTTTTTGGAATTTCTGAATTACGTAGATGAAGTGTATATATGCATACCTAGATAGAACTATACACTTCAAAATGCTTATAATTTTGAAGTACTTAACAATTTATTAGAAGAATATTATGGAAGATGTAGGGAATCCTCTTGAAAAATATAATAATACCGAGCTATTACAACGGTACTGTTTTTCATGGGGTACCATTTAATATGTTTTATTAAATTTAATATATCCTAATGAACCTGCAACGAATCAACGTAGTCTACCGGTACCTCCAATTATGGAACTACGTATCGCGTGAATTTTTATTTTAAAGAGTTGTCGGAAATATAGGTAGTATAAGTCATAATACTGTACACCGCACTATTAAAGAAGTTTCAGAGCGCCTTGCAAGGAGTTTAAGGAGATATATATATATATCACTATTATTTCCTGATCGTAATGGTATCAATGCTAATCGGAATGTATTTTTTGAAATATGAGGGTTTTCAGGTGTTAAGAGGTATACAGACGATACGATCGGTTGTACAATCCGTTGTACAACCGTAGTTGATTCGACGCTTTAAAGGGGTCTATCGACGAAACGATCGGCTGTACAATCTGTTAAAACATCGTAATTGGTTCAACGGTCTACGTCTGAAAGAAAAACAGCTACTGACTTGTCTTCACGTTTTTATTTTCGACTTGAAGTACAAGTCGTACAACCGATCGTATCGTCTGTAAAGCTCTTTAGTGGATGCGTTGATATTACACATATAGAAATAAAGAACCCTGGTAGAGAAAATGCGGAAATATTTAGAAATAGAAAAGGTTGGATGTCCAAGTAATTCCAGGTCCTTATTTGTAGTTCCTTTAACACATCATCCATGTCATGGTCATCTGTTGGTGATATAGGCTTTTATAATGCCGCGCTGTTAATCGCTTTGCTCCCAACAGATAATGATAATGCGGATTTCAATTCTCTAAGAAAAATGTCACTGTCCTTTCGGAGAATTGAAAGCTCCTACCGTTGCGCCACAGCGATAGTTAGCCGCCTAACCACTGCGGCTATGGACACGTCTTAATTTATTATTTAAAATACTTGGAGAGAGGATTCTGATCCATCTGAAATTCACATGTACTAACTAATAGCAGAAACCAAAGATTAATTATACAAGTATTTCAAAGTTAAGGAATTTACAGCAATAGCGCCTAGGTACAGGCATATAAATTTCCTAAAGCGATACAGCTGAGTTTAACAAAAAATGTAGCTATGGAATTATTTTTACATTAGCATGGCAATACATGCCAAAATACCGGAAATATTCAAAGTAGAAAGTGAAAATGAACCTAGTTTATAAAATTACTATAATCATATATTTTCTGAATTTTAGAGATAGAGAATGGTTTAAAGACCAAGTTAATGAACAATTAGGTAAATATTTCGAGCAAACATTTCACGGTTTATGTCCTAATCGTGAGATACCGATATTCGCTGATTTTGTCAATCCGTACAATATATATGAAGATCTTGTCGATCCAATGGCACTACGTAAATATTTGGAACTACAAATGGAGGAATATAACGTTTCTCCTGGAGTGGTTCGTATGGATCTAGTCCTTTTCAGAGATGCTATTGATCATATTTGTCGTATAGAACGCGTTATATCTCAGTCTAGAGGAAATATGCTGTTGGTTGGAATAGGTAAATTTAAGTATGTATTATATTAACTAAAAACACTAAATGCATACACAGGGGGCAGCGGTAGACAATCTGTATCCCGAATCTCTGCTTATATTTGCGAATATAGTACATTCCAAGTGAACGTAACGCGGAGCTACCACGTACAAGAATTTAAAGAGGATTTGAAAATTCTATATTCTCAGACAGGTGTTGAAACAAAAGCGACGAATTTCTTATTTAATGATACGCAAATTACCAACGAAGGATTTCTTGAAATAATCAACAATATGTTAAGCAGCGGAGAAGTGGCGAATTTGTATAAAACTGATGAATTTGAAGATGTGAGTGTTTAAATTTCATTGAAACTAGCATACTATGCATATATAGCGACAAAATGGACAAATGTCGATATTTTCATAAGCAACCGTGATAACTGTAACAGATGTAAAAAACAATTTCCTTAGGCTCTAATTCTTTTCTTGAGAAAAAATGATAAATAAAATTAACTATCCTCGCTTTTATTTTTTGAAATTTTCTTATTTGAAAGGTATCTACCTATCCATGTATATTATGTATATTTTTTACTCTAAAACTAGCTCGCTAAAAGTGCTAATTTACACTAATTCATCGCTTAACTTAAGTAATATGAAATTTGTCCATTATTTTCTGTTCTTCCACACATATACAACCTTGGCCAAATATGTTAGACACCCTTTACTTTCATAGGTTCGAAAGGCGTTTCCGGCCGCTTTTTGGGCGATTTGTTGGCGATCCACTATTCATATCGTTGCGGGGTGGTACGAACCGCACATCGCGAATACTTCATTATTCTCGCTATAGCGATTAAAGTCTTAGTTTGTGTCTTAAGTAGCACTGTTTGCCCACGTTCTACTTTGGTTAATTCAGAAACTTTTGGCATTGTTTCACTAAATTAAGTTTAATCCATAAAAATGAAAGTATCCAACACAAAATATCCTGGTTATAAACTCCTAACACATACCTCTCTCCAATCGCGTCGACAATACACTAATATTTAAAATCGAAACATTGCTGCCTGCTTACCTATTGTCCCAAAGTATGCACTAAATATGTAAATTAAATATAAATTCGATGCTCATTTTCTTGGAAGTGTAATAATACTTATAATAATGGAGTTCTATGAGGGTGTCTAACACATTTCGCCAAGGTTGTAAATATATGTCCGCAATGATAGTTTACAAAACAAATTTTACTATAATTATAGTAAACGAACTTATATTGCAACTTATATAGTGTGACCTTTCGTTGTACTTTATAGTAAAAAATAAGCAATGACTTATTCTGTTGCAGATTAAAAACAGAATATATCATGCCGCTGTTAAAGCAAATATCCCCATAACAAATGAAGCATTACATAACTTTTTCATCGAAAGAGTGCGTGCACATATGCACATCGTTCTATGCATGAGTCCCATTGGCGAAGCATTTAGAAATAGATTACGACAATATCCTGCTTTAGTCAATTGCACAACTATCGACTGGTTCTGCGATTGGCCCAAGGAAGCGCTGCTAGAAGTTGCTTACAAGTACATTTTAGATGTTAACTTTGTCAAAACTATAACTGGTGAACAGGTAGATAAAATAAATTACAATAAAAAGAAATATATTAACCATTTATATACATTGGTGTACACATTAGGTCGTAAAAAGAAGAGAATCTGTACTTGTATCAACTCAAGATCGATTACGTGAAGCTACAGCTTTAACATTTGCTACTATTCACGATTCAGTTTCGGAATGCTCTAGAAGAATGGCGGAAGAGATGAAAAGACATAGCTACGTTACACCAGTAAATTATATCGAATTAGTTGCTGGGTATAAAAAGTACGTTGTATTATTATTTTAAACGAT
This sequence comes from Holotrichia oblita, assembly GCA_023690525.1. Taxonomy (NCBI): domain Eukaryota; kingdom Metazoa; phylum Arthropoda; class Insecta; order Coleoptera; family Scarabaeidae; genus Holotrichia; species Holotrichia oblita. The sequence continues at coordinate 212,291,682 of CM043015.1, forward strand.
CAACTAAGTACAGATGTATTTTAGAATGTTAGCTGAAAAACGTCAAGAAATTTCTTCTGAAGCCAATAAGTTAAGGAGTGGTTTATGGAAAATTGATGATTGTCGGGCAAAAGTAGAAACGATGTCAATTGAATTGGAAGAAGCTAAAGTAAAAGTTATGGAGTTTACTCAACAATGTGATGAATATATGGTAATAATAATGAATCAAAAGAAGGAAGCCGACGAACAAGCGAAAGAAGTTGCGGAAACTAGCATAAGAATTGGCGAGGAAGAAGTTGTTTGTAAAAAATTAGCTGATGTAGCTCAGGCTGATCTAGATTTGGCAATGCCCGCATTAGAAGAAGCAATCAGAGCGTTAGATGCTCTTAATAAGAAAGATATAAGTGAAATGAAATCATATGCTAAACCACCAGCAAAAGTGAAAATGGTGATGGAATCTATAATGATACTGAAAGGAGTATGTAAAAAACTATAGGCATTTAAAATCTAACGGAAGCTTTTTTTAGGTTGAACCCACTTGGGAAGAAGCTAAAAGACAACTGGGCGAGTCGAAATTTTTGGACGACCTTCGTGAATTTGATAAAAATCACATCAGTGATAAGACTTTAAGAAAGATTGCAGGTTACACAATGAACGAAGAATTTGTACCGGATAAGATTGGCATTGTTTCGTTTGCCGCTAAATCTTTGTGTATGTGGGTTATTGCAATCGAAAAATATGCAAAAGTTTGGAAGTAAATTAGTATCACTGAACTTTATTATGCGTAGATAATTTATCATTATTCTTAATTACAGAATTGTAGCACCGAAGAAAGCAAAATTGGATGAAGCTTTAGAATCATTACAAGAAAAACAAAGACTTTTAGCAGAAGCGCAAGCTAAATTAGAAGAACTTAACAAAATGTTAGAGCGGTTACAAAAAGATTATGAAGAAAAAGTCAAACAAAAAGAAGAGTTAGACCGTAAAGTATGACGAATAACTTATACCGTTTCATTTTTTATACGAGTTTATATTTTTATACAGGCTGCAATGCTAATGTTGAAATTAGAAAGAGCAGCTATGCTAGTGGATTGTTTGGCAGGTGAAAAGATACGCTGGGAGGAGACTGTGGAAAAATTGGACGCTTTATTTGAACTTTTACCGGGAGACTGTTTACTAGCAACTGCGTTTATATCCTATCTAGGCCCATTTGTTTCAAATTATAGAGATCATTTGGTAGATTTATGGAAAAATGAAGTAATGACATTACATACAGTTATAGATAAAGGTTACTAACTTCATAGTAAGGTTTCAGAATTGAACATTCCATACTCGACGAATTTCAATATCATTAATTTTCTAAGTGATGCAACTACAGTAAGGGAATGGAACATTCAGGGTCTTCCTACAGACAGTTTTAGTATTGAAAATGGTATTATTGTGGTACGTGGTTCTCGCTGGCCGCTGGTAATAGATCCTCAAGGCCAAGCATTAAAATGGATTAAAGCTATGGAAAGTAAAAATGATTTAAAGGTATATAACATTCAAATACTTAGTATTGATTTAAGGAAATATTTAATGTCCATTAGGTAATTGATTTTGGAATACCCGATTTTATGAAGATTGTAGAAAAGGCTGTTCAATTTGGAAGACCTGTTATTCTCCAAAATGTATTGGAAACAATTGATCCAGCATTAAATCCTATATTAAACAGGGCCGTTGTCAAACAAGGCGGAATGAATTTAATTAAACTAGATGATAGAATGGTGTCGTACAATGATAGATTTAAATTCTTTATTACTACGAAACTAACAAATCCGCACTATCCTCCTGAGATATCAACTAAAACGACTTTGATTAATTTTGCAGTAAAAGAACAAGGATTAGAAGACCAATTATTAGGAATAGTTGTCAGGAAAGAAAGACCGCAACTGGAAGAACAGAAAGATACTTTAGTAACGACAATTGCACGAGGTAAATACTAATTTTATTATAATATAATTATATATTTATAATATTATTCATAAATAGTTAAGCCTTAAGCGAAGGTTACACCTTCGAGAGATTACGGCTCTAATAAGTCCTTATATCCCTAATGATCTCTTTCCCCCAGGAAAAAAGTGAATATTGACGAGAAAATAAAATAAACCCATTTTTTTAGGAAGAAGAACATTGATGGATTTGGAAAGCGAACTTCTTCGCCTTTTAAACGAAACTCGTGGATCTTTACTCGAAGATGTAGAATTGTTCCATACCTTACAGACTTCGAAAGCAACCTCAATAGCAGTTCAAAAAAGTTTAGAAATTTCAGAAAGTACAGAGGCTGAAATTGATCAAGCTAGAGAGGTAATATATCTATGAAACTATAACCTGTTCATGAAATTCCTCACTAGGTTTCTTGGCGCAGAACACAAAATGTACTATTTTAGCAACAAAACACTAATACAAAATCGACGTGTTTCAATAGCGAACCTGTCACTATCAAGGTGACAATGATACTAGATTTAAACTTGAAAACAACTTATAAATCTATTATTGTACACGTTCGATCCATCATGTCTCATTAAGGTGCCGGGCAGGTAAATAGTGTATGGACTATTGTTACATTTCATCAACGTCGACTTATGTTGTAAATTTCTAAACTTTCAAAAAACAAGATGATTCATCATCAATCAGTACGTTTTCTGTAAATCCCGAACTTTTCTAAACGTTTTACTTTATCTTTTGAATTAAAGACTTTCCTTACACTTTTAGTAAGAAAGGAAGATAAATGACGTAATAAACTGTAAAGATTCTAAATCTTCACGAAAAGTCATGGATTTTTTCAAACTTGTTTTATAATCAAATTTTCCAACTAGTTTATCACCGGTGAAACCATTCACCTGACCTGACGTATTTTATTTTGCTGACCTTTATCTGTTCCGAAGAAATGTAACGAAACCTACTGATTTCCTTCCTACATACGCCAAATGCTAAAATATAATGTAGGCGAATACATATTTGCAAACGAGGATGGATCTGAAGTCTAAGAACTTCAGATCCATCTGAATGTGGATCATGTAGATCTTAGTAACTGGAATTGGAACAGTAGAAAAAAGAAAACTAAAATCAAACAAAATCACTAGTTCACCCTCCAGCAAGCAATTCAACATTAGCTGTACTACAGTTCTAAAGTGCACTATGAAGATTCTGCATTTTTAGTAGACACTTTACATCTGTTGAATAAATACTTTCCAGCAAAAAGAAAGTATAACCAATACACAGGGTGAGGCATTAGTGCGAGAAAGTCCAATTACTCCTGTATTATAAGAGAAATAAGAAAATGTTATTAAGATAAAAATTGAAGCGCATGGGAGGCTATAACCTAAATATATTTTTAACTATACAGGGAAAACTAAACTTACTTTATTTTAAATGGAACACCCTGTATATTTCTACTGTTTACGATCTAGATCTTACCTTTATTATAATATAGGGGTTACTATGTTATTTAGTTTACTTTAGAAGATATGGGAAGTTTTGCATAAGTTTAATAACAAAGTCGGCGCCTCCTACCGTACTACAGCTTCCACATACAATAATTCATTTACGCTAGAAACATTTCTTTATGGGAGTTTTCAATATTTATATACAGGGCGAGCCATAACTCGGCATGTTTATTTTCTCACCTATTTCAAGTGGAACATACTGTATTTTATTATTGCAGTAAACTCCTCTCTTCACGAACTTTATTATTTATTAAACATTCCCTATAGCTAAATGCGTTAGTTTTTGAGTTATTTGTGTTTCTATAAGTCGAAAACATAATTTTAAATAAAAGTGGTAGTTGAATAGCAATATTAGACGAAAGCTGCTGCTTAGCTGGGGTTAAAATTACCATTATCTGACGCAAAGTTGATCGAAAAAAACAGTATTACCTATGATTGACCCGTATGACTATGATTTACCTGTGTGAAATTTATTTTAGAATTACAAGTTGCTGAAATGGGAAAATGACATAAAGTAGTAAACACAAAGTGTTAATAAGATAACATTTAATTATGAAACTTGAAAAAACAAAAAAAGTAAAGAAGGAACGAATTACGGAATTATTTATTTTTGTGTATTTATTTTTATGGTTTTTCTATGGTCGTCATCAGTCAACTTTTAGTGCCTTTGCGTATAATATAGATGTATTTTATTCTCCTGTTTAAACGGTATTGGTTCACTTAAATTTTTCATAATTCATAGTTTCAGTCCGACAAAGCCGTTGCAAGAAAATTTCAAAAGCTTCTGTTCTTGGTTATCGTCTACTAGAGAATTGCTGGCGTCTTCTTGCGAGTAGAACATTCTTATTACTTCCTCCCAACACAAAAACCATATCAATCTATACTTCTCGAGAAAAATTTAGTTTTAATTGATACAAAAAGAAATAAAATTATTCTGTTATATCAAAACTTCAACCTTCTTAATATCATAAATATCAATATTCTCATTCAATTCTGTCTCAGATAATACTTAAGAATATTAACTACTAACCATTTTGCTACTATTTCCATTGTAAATAAACTGCAACCGCAAACTGCTAAGAAATAATAAAATAATTTTATTATTTCGTAGCTCAGCATCAATATTTGCTTAATATTTCCACAATGAACCAATTCAAATCAAGCCCTTTTTATTTCAAATCATGTTTTCGACTTATAGAAACGCAAATAACTCAAAACCTAGCGCATTTAGCTATAGGAAATGTTTAATAAGTAATAAAGTTTGTGAATAGTGGAGTTTATTGCAATAATAAAATACAGTGTGGTTCATTTGAAATAGGTGGCGCAAATGAATTATTTTTTGTGGAAGCTGTAGCACGGTAGGAGGCGCCAACTTTGTTATTAAATTCATGCAAAACTTCCCATATCTTCTAAAGTAAACTGAATAACACAGCGAAACCCTATATCACAATAAAGCTAAGACCTAGAACAATCGTAAATAGTAAAAATATTTTTAAGTTGTAGTCTCCCATGAACTTCAACTTTTATCTTAATAATATTTTCTCATTTCTCTTATAATACAGGAGTAATTGGACTTCCTCGCACTAATGCCCCACCCTGTATATATAAGTACAATACTAAACAAATAATAAAAACCTAATGGAGAAACTAAAGTTTGACCTACGACTTATACCAATTTTACCCAGTATGTCAGAAATATTAATCAAGTATTGTCACATCAATTAAACTATTAAAATGTTGCGCTTACTTTTTTTTTTAATTTGTGGTGGGTATTAGATGCATTAACAATAATAATTAATGTCTTAGCGTCTTCCATCCAGGCGCGCTGCGTGCGGGCGTGTACCGCACAAGGGCGGCATCGGCGACAAAATCATATCGAAAAGAAAACAAAACATTGTCGTAATTTGCATGTCTACAACTGTACAAGGGATGGCCTAATCGGTATTGCACGCGGGCGTTCAAACAGCTAGCGGCGGGGCTGCTTCCAACAACTTAAGTCAATTACACCCGGCATCAGCATATGCAGTAGATCGGTTTAAGACGTTGCTTTTCCGCATTTGCCATGGAATTTGGGAAACTACAGAAAACCACAAAGGCAACACCAAGGTTCGAACCCGGTACCCCCGACACTAGAAAGGAAATATACTAGCCACTACGCCACTTGCCCTACAAAAGCTTTTACAACTCTACGTAGTTAGATGACCATTGCATCCGTACTCTTTTAGGGACTTTAATACTTCGCCTTCGTATATCGTATTCCTTTAAAACGTGTACTTGATAAAATAATCACGTATTCTTTTGCACCTTTAGTCTTAGTGATGCCTGAATCAAGTCGATTTTTCTAAACAGATATTTATTATTGAAAATTTTTTTTTTATGCTCTCGTTTACTTTACCGGGGAAATCTCTCGATTTTCTCAAATCATGCTAAGTGAATCTTTCGCTTGTTATTAAGTACTGCAATATTTGATTCCTTCAGGTGTTGTAACAAACTTGACGTTTCGCTGATCATACTGTCAGGTTCTTCGAAAGTTCTCTAAAGACTTTAGAGAACAGTCTTTAGAGAACTTCTAAAGACTTTAGAAAACAGTCTTTAGAGAACTTCTAAAGAGTTTAGAGAACAGTCTTTAGAGAACTTCTGACAGTATGATCAGCGAAATGTCAAGTTTGTTGCAACAACCGCGGCAATGCCCGAAAGATACATCGTTTATGCAACAGTGGCCGTGAAAGCCTACATTCGATTAATGCAATATTTTCTAGTGAGAAAATGTTTAATCGCAATATCAGAGACGGAATCCTCGTTGCTAGTATGTGAAAAATACCCTTGAAAAATACCTTACTTTGTCAGATGTAAACTCCATTTCCACTGCTGATCGAAATACGTTAGAATGATAAACTACTCTTCTTTTCTGAGCCAGTAAAACTATTGATCTATTAGGCTCCTTGAGAAATGAAATTCTTGGAGTTATGTGAAATCGGTGATTACTCTTTAGATTCGATGTTTGATTGTCGTTGATTTTCCTCTGTGGGCCATAAGTCAATTCAGCGTCGTTGTTACCCTCGTGGCATTGTTGCTCAGCAAATGGATCTACTCCTAGAGAGTTATCTTCCTCTGGAGACGCAGTCCAAAGTACTCCGCAATGCTTTTCATAAATATTCACTAGCATCTCTATCTCTTTACGGATGCATACATATATACAATAATTGGTCTAATAGAAAACCGCACAAGGAAGTTGGATACTAAAAGGCATCACGCTGCTTTTAAACTTTATCCTTAATATCTAAATAAAAAAGAGTGCTGATGATAAGTAGCCTACTAATATCTTAAACGTAAATCATGTGCTGCGCAAGACAGAGAGAATATATCGAGAGATCCATATTTAATATAACATATTATACTACCTGTGAATATAATTATATCTACAGCATAACAACTTAAACTACGAAAGCCTATTGATAGGAGAGGTAGTGGGAGGTGTTAAATGTATGAATTTTAGTGTTGTCAACTGTTTATATGACAGGAATGTCAGTGGTTATGTCAAATACTTTACCAAACCATCAAACTTGATCCCAATGAAATACACATTTAATGAAAAAGTGCAAATTATAAAGTGGTTTCTTTAACACATTCTACACATTTATATTAGCTAAAGTAGCTTAAGTAGCTAAATAAGCAACCAGCAACGTTTTAATAACATTTACGAGAAAGTTTGATGGTTCCGTAATAAACACGATTTTTGCGCACGCGTTCAAGTTTAGAAAACGAGCCGCTACGCTACAAGTGCGCAAAAATGGCTTATGAAACGTGTATTTTATACTATTTTTCCGATTTCGATAAATCGCCCCAATTCGGACTGGTCTCCGGCCAAATAAGAAGAATACCCAAGAAAATTCCCGAAATATCCCAAAAAACAAAATTATCAAGAAAATTCATTTTCGCATACATTTTGTATGGAGTGATTTTACGACGCCATCTTTATGATAGATGACGTTTACGTTACGTTGTGACAATTTTTTTTGACAATTTTTTGCGAACGGTATGGGCGAAACACGTTGGGCGCTACGAGACGGGCGGGACACGGGGGGTGGTACCCGTAACAATAAAATATTAACTATTTAAATCAATACTTTTCTAGGCAAAACGAAGTTTGCTGGGCCAGCTAGTAAATGTATATATTTTTCTCCAGGGTTACAGGCCATGTGCGGAAAGAGCATCAATATTATTTTTCGTACTCAACGACATGGGTAGAATAGACCCTATGTACCAATTTGCATTAGATTCTTATATCCTTCTTTTTACTCAATCCATTGATAGAAGTACAAAATCAGCAGTTTTAAGTGATAGAATTATTGCATTGAATGAATTTCATACATACGCTGTTTATCGGTATAATTGTAAAATAATTTTATAGACCTATTATAAAATATATGCGTTTTCCGTAGAAATACTTGCCGAGCAATTTTCGAACAGCACAAATTATTATTCTCATTTCACATGTGTATCAAAATACTGGAAGTTCAAGGAAAAGTTGTACCTTCCGAATACAATTTTTTTTTGAAAGGTGGCGTAGTATTAGACAGGGAAAATCAAATGGATAATCCCTGCAGTGGTAATACAAGTTTTTATCAAAATTTATATGTGGATATAAATCTAATTAATTTTTAAGCATGGTTAAATGATGTCGCCTGGGACAATGTTACAGAATTAGATAAACTTGGAGGTTTTCATGGAGTTATCGGTTCTTTTGAACAATATCCCAGAGATTGGCATACCTGGTATACTCATGCGGAACCGGAAACATTACCTTTGATCGGTCGCAAATTTTATATTACCTAGTAAATTTATAATGCATGGATTTATTATAGGTGAATGGGAAGATATTTGTAATGAATTTCAGAAGATACTTTTCGTACGTTCTTTACGTCAAGACAGAATTTCGTTTTGTACGTCTACATTTATTGTCAACCAATTGGGTTCAAAATTTATTGAACCACCTGTCCTAGACATAAAAACTGTATTTGAAGAATCTATAGCTCAAACACCATTAATCTTTGTATTATCACCAGGCGTTGACCCAACGACGGCATTAATGCAACTAGCGGAAACATGTAAAATGACGCAAAGATTCCATAGCTTAAGTTTGGGTCAAGGACAAGCACCTATTGCCACAAAGTAAGTAAAACATAATGTTAACAATCAGATGTATGCTTCTTATTTTTAGGTTGATTCACACAGGAGCTGTCGAAGGAAACTGGGTATTCTTAGCTAATTGTCATTTATCTCTAAGTTGGATGCCAAAATTAGATAAAATTGTAGAAACATTACAAATTGGGAAGGTACACAAAGATTTTCGACTTTGGTTGAGCTCTAGTCCTAATCCAGAATTTCCAATATCGATACTTCAAGCTGGAATTAAAATGACCACGGAACCACCAAAAGTATATACATATATATACCTATATATATTTATACATACAGGCTAACAACTTGAACTACGAAAGCCTATTGATAGGAGAGGGTGGTGGGAGTTAAAATTAAATGTATGCATTTTACTATTGTCAACTTTTTATATGACAGTAAAGTCAGTGGTCATGTCAAATACTTTACCGAACCATCAAACTTTATCCTAATGGAATACACAATTACTGAAAAAGTGCAAATTGTAAAGTGGTTTTATAATTTTCCATAGTATTTGACATAACCACTGACATTCCTGTCATACAAACAGTTGACAATACTAAAATGGATACATTTAATTTTACCTCCCACTACCTTCCCCTATCAATAGGCTTTCGTAGTTCAAGTTGTTATCCTGGATATATATTTGTTGCTTTATCCAAACATGTAGTGAGTTTTCACTTGTATTTATTACAATAATTGTAGGGTATCAAAGCAAACTTAAAGAGATTATATCAGTTAGTAACGGAAGAACAATTTAATGTTTGCCAGTGTCGAGAGAAATATAAGAAATTGCTGTTCGCGTTATGTTATTTCCATGCCGTCCTTCTTGAGAGAAAAAAATTTCAACAACTAGGCTGGAATGTGATATATAGCTTTAATGATTCTGATTTTGAAGTATCAGAAAATTTATTAACGATTTATTTAGATGAATATACTCAAACTCCGTGGGATGCTCTAAAATATCTAATTGCTGGTGTAAATTATGGTGGCCATGTTACAGACGACTGGGACAGACGGTTACTTACGACATATATAAATCAATACTTTTGTGAAGATGCAATTACTACATCTTACTATAGGTAGTTTTAAACACCAACCGTTTCTGTGAATTCGATTAAAATTTTTTTGTGATTTAGATTATCATCTCTACCAACATACTACATCCCACATGACGGTAGTTTGCAATCGTATCAAGATTATATCATACTTTTACCGAATGTGGACCGACCCGAAGCTTTTGGACAACATCCGAACGCAGATATCACCTCTCTCATAACAGAAGCGCGAATGTTGTTTGAAACTTTGATGTCCTTACAGATTCAATCATCATCCTCATCGAGTCAGTCGAAAGAAGAAAGGGTAATACAATTGGCAGCAGATGTTGCATCGAAAATACCAGCTCTGATTGATTACGAAGGAACAATCAAGCTGATGCCTTATGAAAAATCACCACTACATGTAGTCCTACTACAAGAAATATCAAGGTATACTTCAAAGACATTAGGATAGATAATCGATACCTAATTATCTTTACAGATATAACAGTTTACTGTCAAACATTGTGATATCTTTAGATGAACTTCAGAAAGCAATAAAAGGTTTAGTTGTAATGTCTTCAGAACTCGAAGAAATATTTACGTGCATCTTTGAAGCTAGGGTGCCTTCGCAATGGTTAAAAGGTTATTATATTCTAAATTCATTGTGATTATTGTTTTAATTACTATTTAATAGCTTACCCATCGTTGAAACTCTTGGGATCGTGGACCAGAGATTTAATTCAACGAGTTGACCATTTTTCTAATTGGGCGGTGACCACGCATCCACCTTTATTATTTTGGTTGGCGGCATATACGTTTCCTACTGGATTTTTAACGGCAGTTCTACAAGTATACTAAGACACTAAACTAATAAACAGCCACGACTACCTTATTATTTTAGACAGCTGCGAGAGCCGCTAAAGTTCCAATTGATACCCTAAGTTGGGACTTCAATGTCTTAAACGTGGAAGAAACTGCTATAGTAGAGAGGCCAGAACAAGGAGTGTATGTGAAGGGGTTATTTTTAGAAGGTGCCGGTTGGGATAAGAGATATGCAAATCTAATAGAACCCCAACCAATGCAGTTGGTTTGCGCCATGCCTTTAATTCACTTCAAACCAGTAGAACAATTGAAGAAAAAAGTCAAAGGTAACAGGATTTCATTGATCCACTTAATATATAAATATATTTTTCTATAAAAAGGTTTGTACAATTGCCCTTGCTATTACTACCCAATAAGAACAGGCAGCCCCGGTGTTCCAGCATTTATTGTTGCAGTTGATTTAAAAAGTGGCCAAGAGAATTCAGATTTCTGGATTAAACGTGGTACAGCGCTCTTACTAAGTTTAGCAAATTAAAATATCTTGTATCTCGAAATCGTTATATTATTAATTAGTTTATTATAATAATTTTAATCGTAATCTATTCGTTGAACCTATAGACATTACTAAGATAATTATACAAATTTAGTTATTGCTAATTTTTTTGATATTTTCTTTGCTTTTTATTTGAAATATAGAGAGAGTGTTGTAATATGGGTTTTACTTATTTTAATAAATATATTTAAGTTTTATATACCATTCATGTTAATACATTTGACGAAAAAAAAACTAATAAAATTGTATTCATAAAATGTCATGTTCTTTTAAAATTTTACCGAAAAATCACTTGTTAAAATTTGGAAATAAACACAAATATCTTGAAGCAGTGCAGATATTCCAGATTAATTATACAAATTAGTAATTTCTTTGATTTTTTACAGGGTTGGGATAAAGTATGGAACCAAGTAAATATATTTAAAAGGAAAAGGACGATATTTATGAAATTTTGCAGGTAAGTGCAATGGAACAAAATGCATCTGTTGTATATTTTTTTGTTAATAATGTACTTCTGGTTTAACCGGAAATACCCTCAACTTTTTAAAATTAAATGGGACATCCTGTATATTTTTCAGATGTTGAACGAGTAGTAGAATAAGTACATTTATTTACTTTAGACTAATGAGAATAATAATTTTAACAAAATCATTTCAAATGTTCAAAATGCTCGCCGTTTACCTCCTGACAATATGCCAGGCTATTAACAAATTCTTGAGTCACTATTTCAAAGACTTCTCCGCGTATTCTTCACATTCATCAATGTCTTTGTCTCAATTCCTGCAAGCATGTTGGCCGTCTAACGTAAACACGTGATTTTAGATAACCCCAAAGAAAGAAATCTAACGGCCTAAGATCCGGAGAACGAGCAGGTTACTCTATGAATCCTCTACGTCCGATCGATTCGTAACCCGTCTATCATAGTGCGGAGGTGCTCTCCGTGCTCCGTGCTCTTGTTGGTCCCAAACATTTTGTGGTAACTGCCCATTCTGTTGAAGTGCGAGAATAATTTGGATATTCAGTAAATCTAAATACTTGTCTCCATTCAAGTTTCCGTCTATAAAAAACGGGCCTATAAGTCTATTTTCGACAATTCCCATCCAAACATTCAACTTCTGTGGATGCTGGGTATGTGCTTCATGAATCCAATGAGAATTCTCATTTGACCAATCCCTTGAGTTATGGCGGTTAACTGTTCCATTTAAACAAAAATTTGCCTCATCGGAAAACACTACATTAGATGCAAAATGTTCGTCAACATTACAGATGTCCATCATTCGTTGGCAAAACTCCAGCCGTCGGTCAAAATCATCGTCTGACAATTCTTGAACCAATTGTATCTTATACGGATGATACTTTTCACTTTTCAACATCTTCTCTACAGAACGTCGACTTATATCATGGTTTAGTGCCAAATTTGTCGTGGAAGTTTGAGGTGATTCCTCTAAATCAGTTGCAATGTTTCGTCTAATAGTTTCGTTTTAGTAACTGTTGAACGTGATATGGCATTTCTTTCAGGATACAAATCATTAAAAATATGACACACTTCTTCGTGAGTTCTAACACGATCACCATAACTGATCATCATTAATATTTCAATACGATCTTTTTCACTTAAATGAACCATTCTTAATTGTACCGTAAATTACAATTTGACAGTTTGACAACAGTTATCTACTAGATAGTACTCGTATTCATATAAACACCATCCATTTCTTTATCTAACTGGTTTTTTATAAACACTTAAAAGAAAGTGTTGTATTCCTCGTTTTTACACATTTATTTCCACTAAACCCAGTATGTACGAATTCGAAATATCAAGTTCTTTCAACATCTGCAAAAATATACAGGATGTCCCTTTAAGATTAAAAAAGTTGAGGATATTTCCGATTAAACTGGAAGTACATTATTAACGAAAAAAATGTACATCAGATGCATTTTGTCACATTGCACTTATCTGCAAAATTTCATAAATATCGTCCTTTTCCTTTTAAATATATTTACTTGGTTACTTTATTTCAAATGAATAATTTACTTTGTGGTTTGTAGAGGTTTTTACAAACGTCTGTAAAGCGCAGCTGTCCTCTGCACCACCATTACTGAAGGAGATACATTTAAGCTGTAGCACAACCACTTTTTCGACATTTATATATAACTGTATACGTATAAAATATTCCGTTTATCAGACTATCCAGATATTAAGACATTATCGATATTTGCGTAATTATCCACGTATTGTTATGACCAAAAACATTTAGTTTAACACTACTGATATTATCTTGATTCCGTTAATAACATTGTTATATTATTTTCAACATTCGCACTAATATATTCTTGTTAAATTCAAATATCGATTCATTAGTAACACCGTTAACGGTATTTTACTCTAATCTTTTCAATATCGCGAAAGAATTAAGTTTAAATTTTTCCGATCGAATTCTAGTCCGACGAAAGATTTAAGCACAGGTAAAAGAATTACACTTAAAACCTGTTTTGTAAAAATATTTTTGCATTCAAGTAAAAATATATAAATAGGTGTTAGTATGCCCGTCAACTTTGAAGCATCCCTGTATGTAGTGAATTTTGACCGAATCTATATAAATTAATTATTAATTCTTCAAATATTGCAGAATTTTCATGTAGTGAATTAGTTGTGGGGAGAAAAGTTAATCAGTGTATATGCTGGATTACTGAAGAAATCGTTATATTGGAACTCGAAGAGAATCCAAATCGACTGTTAAGGGTCGGATTAGGAGAAGAACCCGGAGACTGGTGTTACTTCTGCAGCGTTATCATTACGACAATCCACACCAACCAGAGTTCATGTGCAGGAGAAAAATAAAGAAAAACTCGGCTAACCAGTTAAACAGCTTATTACTAACAGCAACAAACACGTCAGCTTTTTCTTGTTTTAATCAAAATTACGCGACTGCCGGGACCTCCTCACATAACCGTTCACATGGGTGATTATACTCACCGTTTGACCGATGTAAGAACCAACTGGATACCGAGTGTTAACTCCACGGATAATTTGCGTCAACTACCCATCCTTTTCGGATAAAATTGCGCATTTTCATAATTACGTGTTTTGATTGTATAGGTATGTCCATATTTTGTGTCAACGCTGTAAACGTATTAACGTCATTGTCTTATTTTCAATGAGCTTTTTTTGTTTCTATTTGTAACTGGCGTTTATAGAAACGATTTCCACGGCTTAGATTCTGCAAAAGTAAAATAATAATTTGTTTATGCATTTGTTAAAAACAGTAAAAATACGCATTAAGTATTATTTTTTAAGGTAATAAGTTTTGAAAAATAAATCACGCCTACTGTCCTATATGTGCCTCGTATCCCCGTTTTGCGTTCAGATCGCGGTAGATGTAGTTCGATCTATTCCGAGCCCACGGAAGACGTCTTCTATTGGCGTTTCTAGTAACTAGATGCATCAGGCATTCAGAGCCTGCCGAACAACAGTCGGGATGCAAACGCTGTAGCTATTAAGACGGCTTGATATAAGGAGAAGCGCGAAACCAACCGACCACGCATTCGTGTTTGGAGACTTGAACAGTAAACACTGCTCATGGCACTTCAGCCTGAACAACGTGAACGTAATCCCCCTGTGGGTCTGGCTTAACCTGGACGACGAGTTCGACGTCGCTGTTCCTACAGAGCTCACTCACTATAGCGCCATGAACTGGACGTTCCCTCTAAGATGTAGATGGAACAGCGAATTCGTCAAGAGAAGCCAGACCGAAGATTTGCACAGGGGAGATCACGCATGATCCAAACAGAAGCCTCGCTGACAGGGAGAAGGTTGGCGCTTTGGCTATCACCTTTCTGGGTCACTTCACTCTGAAGGATCGTAACGATCCTAATCAGGAGAGAGAATTCCGGACCACTTTGCAAGAGATCGACGAGATAGACCCAGGTCTACCAATCGTTGTGCCTCCAAGGTCCTACCCAGGGCATCCCTAACTGGAAAAGTCCAGATGAGGACGGCATTCCCAATGAAGCGCTTAACAATCTGCCTCCCAAACTACTTGTCAACTTGACGGCGATTTTCAATGCGACACTCCGGTTGACATGCTATCTAACCAGATGAAATCCTCGAGGACCATTCCACATTGAAACAGAAAAAAGAACCTCAATCTCCTGAGAGCTATCGACCGATTTCGCTACTGGGCATAATGAGCAAAGTTCTAGAGAGTCTATTGCTGTGCCGGATGAGTGACCATCTGGAAGAATGCCAACTCATGGATAACGATCAGGACGGATTTAGAGCCAGACATTCAACCACGCTGCAACTTTTCAGCGTCACGAATCACGTCACTACCGACTTCAACAGGAACTAGACGAGCATCATGGTTTCCGCCATGAAGGCTTGCTGTCGAAGGTGAAAGTAGCCGGCTTCCAGCCGCGAATCGTGAAGACCATCAGATCTTACCTCAAGGATCGGGAGATTCTACACTGTCGTGAACGGAATGGAATCTTCAGAGCGGTCAATGCCGTCTGGAGTTCTGGGTTCGGTACTGTACAACATCTACGTCGCAGACATTTCTAAACCGACCGACCATCAAATGTTTAACACTATCTATGCAGATGGCACTGCTATAGTGGCAACCTCGAAGATTCCCGAGATTACAACCCAGCTTGCTCAGGCGCAGTTGGATCGAATCGAGAGTTGCTTCAGCGCATGCGGTCTGACGATCAATCAAAGGAAAACGCAAGCTATTACGTTCAGTCGGAGATGACAATCCTTGTCTCGAAAGATCAGTCCTACGGACGGAGATCGGCTGGAACGAGAATACCTGAGAATGATCCTCGACAGGAAGCGAATTTTCGCAGAGCATCTAAGTAGAGCCAGGAACGCAGCCATTGGTCGACTGCACCACCTCACAAACTCAGCCCTAGAACAATCGCGATGCCATCCAAAACACACATCCGCCTGATCTTAACCTACGCCAGACCAGCCTGGACTACGGCGGCTCCATTCCACATCTTCCCATTGGTACGCATACAAAACCGCGTCCTGCGACCTATATTTCGTTTCCCTAAACGGTCCTCGCTGGTGGTCCACCGAGACTTAACAACGGCAGATGTTCAGAACTTGAACGAGTTCCTGAGGAAGCTCAACCGAGGAGTCTTCGAGAATACATTCACAAGCAGGTAATGAGTAGCGCCTCCCTCGTGTATCTTCACCTTGTCGTAGGCAAACTTGCTTTGCCGGGTGAGGTAGCTTGCGTGCTCTAATGAACCTGGGAGCTAAGCCGGCGGCAGCATTGGTACTGGTAGGGTCACCCATGCCGGACAGGTAGAACGCGAAGTGCCACACTAAGAAAGATACTCCCGACCCAGCTGTCGTGTCGTGGCTAAGGGCTTGCACCGGCATCAACGTTGCCAGTATCTGTTACACTATGTGTAAACCTACTGTTAAACCATATTCTTTCCACGGTGGTCATGTCTCACAGGCGGATGGAGTGGAGGGTCTTGGCTTAATCGCCTAGACCGAAGTTCCGGAGTACTGCACCGGAGAGAGCAGCAAGGAGCTCATTTTTGCTTCTGCTTATCTCCCGTACGATGCACCGAAACCACCGCCAACGGACGAAGTGGAAATCCTGGTCAAGTACTGCGAGGGTTCTAGCCTTCACGTCATCATCGGAGCGGACGCCAATTCCCACCACACTGCATGGGCAAGCACCGGAACAAATAAATACTATCTCTCGGAATCTGGTGGTTTTGAATGATCGTAGTGAACCAACTTTTGAAACACGGAGAAGGCAACAGGTAATTAACATAACGTTCAGATCCGTGTACATTAGCTCACAGCTCACGCTACTACTCTTCTCACTCAGATCACAAGTACATCATACTGGAAATCGCGGGAATCGATAAAACAGTTGAGATGTACAGGAATCCACGAAGAACCGACTGGGCAAGGTACAAAGAGGAGCTAAGCGATAACATCAAGCAGGTCAGACCAGATATAAAAGATGAAGTGGATATTGAGGCTGCCTCAAAACAATTGCAAGTGGCCATAATAACCTCATATGAAATAAGTTGTCCTCAGACAAATCCAAACTCTCCATAGCAGTCAGCTGGTGGAATGAAGAATTATCATTACTCAGGCAGCAAACACGCAAATTATTTAATAACGCGAAAAAAAAACCAATGAGTGTGAGGATATAGAAACTACACCTGAAAGTGCAAGACTCCATAGACTACTTGCAAAAGATCCAACAAATCTTCTGGGAACCATTCGGAATCCCACTGGAGAGTTTACGAACATTGAGACAGAAGCGCTTGAGGTCTTACTAGAAGGGCACTTCCCAGGTTCGAAGAATATCAACCCAAATAGTGGATTACGCAATCAAACTGTCGAATGGCCTTTTCGCAGGCCTGGAAAAGGAGACTGACAATTAGCTAAGAGGGTAAACAGGATCATTTGGGCGATTAACAGCTTTGAGGCGTACAAGTCCCCCGATGAGATTTTTCCCGCCTTGCTACAACAAGGTGACGAGGCAATATCATTAGTGTTTTGCCGAATCTATAGAGCCAGCCTGGCGCTGTGTTACATGCCATCTGTTTGGAATAGGGTTAAGGTTGTGTTTATACCTATACCTGGACGTACCTCATACGCTGAGGCAAAGGCATACAGACCAATAACCCTATCATCGTTTATTCTGAAAACTATGGAAAAACTGCTTGAGAAGTACCTTAGGGAAACCTCTCTAATACAGAGGCCGCTACACCCTAATCAGCATGCATATCAAGCACGTAAATCATGTGAGAGTGCCTTGCACCAGCTTGTGTCGCGGGTGGAGACAACTTTAAATAATAAAGAAATTGCATTACCAGCATTTCTTGACATAGAAGGTGCATTTGATAACACCTGATTTGAATCTCTAATAAGAGCTGTCAAAAGCCGTGGAATAGAAACCACTATCTGTGAGTGGATGAAAGCCATGCTCCACGGTAGGCAGGTAGAAGCAGCATTGGCGGGAGATAAAATGCAGGTGTCAGTTTCCGGAGGATGCCCACAGGGAGATGTCCTGTCCCCTCTATTGTGGGACATGGTAATTGACGAACTGCTCGTTCTGCTAAGCAATGCAGGCTTGCTGATGACATAGTGATACTTACCATTGGTAGGAGTACCAGCATAATCGCAGAACTTATGCAAAGGCATTAAAGATGGTAGAAGGGTGGTGCAAGAAGGAGAATCTTGGAGTAAACCCCGAAAAAATTGCACTTGTACCCTTCACCAAAAGGAGGAGATTGGAAGGCCTGAGACTCTATACAATAAGGTTATACAGATTAGTCAGGAGGCCAAGTTTCTGGGAGTGATCTTGGACTTTAAACTAAATTGAAACAGTTGGAAAAACACGGGGACTCAAACCGCATATTACGTATTAGTTGTATAGTATGGTAGTAAGACCCATGATAACTTATGGCTGCCTGGTCTGGTGATTAAAAATTACACAGAAGCATGCGATAACTAACATCTCGAGAATTTAGAGATTAACATGCCTATGTATAACTGGGGCTATCAAGAGAGTAGTGGGGCTGCTATGGAAACCATGTTAAACGTGCCTCCTCTCGATATTTTTATCAATGGGAGCATATAGACTAAGAAATACTAGCAACTGGAGACCCCACTATGGGTCGGAGCACATCAGAATAGAAGCAATAGTACAAAGGCCAATCTATGATATGGGGAGCGACATATCAATCACTAGGATTTCCTACGACAAACCTTTCAAAATGTTCTTGAATTCGGATGAGTGGAAAAATGGCAAAGGGAGAAAACCGCACACCCAAAACTGGTATACAGATGGGTCAAGGGCGGGCACTAATTCTGGCGTTGGTGTATATGAGGAAAACTAGAGTTACAAGGTATGTGAACCACTTGGGCGATACACAACGGTATTTCAAACAGAAATATATGCTATACAAACCTGTGCGTTGGAGTGTCTGCACCGTCAACCGCGAGGGCAGGCGATCTGTATTCTCTCTGACAGTCAGGCAGCCTTAATAAGCCTTCTATATATATATAAGGTCACCTTGGCGTGGGTGGTGGAACACATGGCTATAGCAGGCAATGAAACTGCAGACCAGCTAGTGAGGGAAGGTTTCCAAATAAAATTTACCGAGCCGGAGCCAGGTCTAGGTATTACAAAGAGTGCAGTACGTGGTGCAATTAATAAGTGGATTATAAAACAACACCAACTAAATTTGAACCATGTAGTTGGACAAAGGCACAGCAAACGGATGATAGAACAACCGTCACAACGACTAACTGCTGACTTAGTCGCATTAAACATGACTCAACTTAGGGCAGTAACATGTCTATTAACAGAACACGGCTGTCTAAGAGGTCACCTGCACAAGATGGGGATCTATAAAGATGAACCCCTATGCAGACTCTGTAATGATGAGGAGGAAACAGTTTTTCATATAATCTTCGAATGCGTAGCACTTAGTCAAGGTAGGGTTGCTTTGCACAGCGCGTTTGATCTAGTGGAAAAAGATTTACCAAATAGGCTTCTAAACCTGATCGAGGGAACTAACCCATTTGAGTAAAATGGAATCAAGGCAGGATGAATAATATAATAGGCCCAGTGGGCCGCAGTGTTAGGGATAATTAGAGGCTGCCCTACCTTGACACCAATCAAATCAAATCAAATCAATGAGTAGCACCGTTCTGCAAAAATCAATGGAGCTCACCAAGCACTGCACAACGACCGAGACACTCCGGCTAACGTGACGCCGTAATAGAACATCAGTAGTACCTAATTCTGTTTCTCTGATTTCAGATATTCATTAGCGAAGGAGATCCATCAGAAGACTTCAAGAAGCTAACCCATCAACACCCGAGGACCGCCAAAAGGACCTCTCAAGAGGAAGTGAAGCTGGGAGTAGAGCCTCCTCTTCGAGTGAGCTCTTGAAGAGGAGGCCACAAAAGCAACTCGACGACGTCTTCTATTGATTTAAGCGCTTAAAACTGGTAAATACCTCGCCTTGTCATTTAATTTGCGTTAGTACACGGGGTACATTAAGTCTTGGCGGCTAATAATCTTAAATACCGGGTGACAACGGAATAAGGTAACAGGTAATCGCGCATCTTTCTAACTTTGCCACCATCTTTTTCATTTCCTGTTTAACCGGAAGTGATATTAACTTTTTATTTTTAAATAAAACTATGTTTGCTTTTTGTAATATTCTGAGTCGCTGTAAAAATTAGAATACATTGATATACAGCACGATAGGATTTCATCTCAACATGGTCGAGAATAGTCGTAGAATAGTAATAGAATAGTGGTAACAACAATAAAGTGCACTTGAACACATGTTAATGATTATATCTTAAGGGTTAGTCGTATAAACAAAATAACAATGAATTTGACATATTACATCTACAATTTTTTTCAAAAATATTATTTTGGAATAAAGATATTCGCAAAATATGAAAAATAACTCGTTTTAACTTTTAGATAGCCTTAACCATTGATAAGTTCAATTTTCAAATTTATATTTTGGCCAGAACCCCATAAACTTCTAATGAACGGTCTCGCTGAGACATCCTGTATATGTACCTACTAATCACATAAATTTTCTGATCGATCACACTATTAACGTTACGTTATTTAAAAATTGCACATTTTTATCGAAACAATGTGCACAAACAAAAAGTATCAAACTAATATACTAGGAAATAAATCATCATTCTCAGCGTTTTTTTTTTACTTTTCGAGCGACTTATATATTTGTATATGTATATAAGAAAAAATTAAATACGTGTTTTCTTTGTATGTTGTTAGTAAATAGTCCTATTCATTCGGAAATAATTCTGCAGGTGGTCGTGTTTAGGGCGTTGACGTATTTCGTCGGCAATTACTACTACATGTTTAACCGCAAATGAATATTCAGGAAGGCGAGGCATAACAAACATTTCTTGATAAAATACCTTTTTTCAGATTATGCAACCAAACACACGATGGTCGAAAACCTGCCATAAGAGTCATATATCAATTTATCAATGCCTTAACTTAATTTTTTTAAATGCACTCGTCCTATTTTAATACAATTATTTCCTTCGTGCTTTTATTTGCTTTGATTTCATACTAACAATATACAGTCGAATTTTTGAATCTTGTCCATTACGTCATGAATGTCAGTATGAATCAAATCATTGACAGTAAGTACAGTGACAGTAGTAAATTAGCGAACACAGAAGATTTTGAAAGGATATATTAAATACGAAAAAACTTCTGACAGCTACATAGTTTATGTTTTTTGTTCTATACTATGAATGAATCTCTACAGTATTGCCAACTGAATTTAGTTATATTATTGCACTAAATCCTATACAATTGTAAATTGTGGCGGCATCTATGTTCAATTAGGCAAAATAACACTTACTAATAAATCCACGGAAAAGGTTTATATTGGCCGTGTTTAGTTAGAACATTGGTAAGTTACCGGTAGGTACCGGTGAGTGAAATAGCATGGTGAATGCTTTACGGTTACTTACCGGTTAATTCCACCGGTCGCCATTTTTCCCACCGCATTTTAAAATACGGTTAGCCACCCGTGAGTAGATACTTATCGGTTTCTTAAGCTATCGCAACCTATCGAATCGTCTGACAGATGACGCATAGGTATGTATACATATCTGCTTATTCAGTTTTACCTACCGGTAACACATCACCGGTCACTCATCGGTAGTCTAGATACTGTAAAGCTGACTAAACACAGCCATTGAAACTATAAAGCTTTATTTAAATTTGGGTTTTAATATTGACAATTAACATTACCGATGCTGGCGCCACAATCGATGCCAAAATGGCGCCGAATGGAGGTATACATGTCATATAACGACTATAACGCGTCATACATTCGCCAGTTTAATTTTATGTTCACTTCAATTTCTTCATAAATATAATATAAACTGCTGCGTTTATGGTTGTCACACGAAAAAAGGTAGAAATAATGTTCTAAGCTTCACCCGCTTTTCAAAAGAAAAAATAGTTTTTCCACAGTCGGGAGTAAAAATCTGTTTCTATGACATCAAAATTAAAACAGAAGTAGTCGATTATTCCCAAGGGAGTATAATGCTCCCAAGGGAGTTTACATTATGGAGAACGTTTGTGTAGTTATGACAATAATTCAACGACTGCTAAATAAATGCTCAAATCCGAATACAATAATTCTGATGCTACTTACTTCATAATGACAAAATATGTGTTTTTGAGTTAATGAGACCGTGCAAAAAATAGTATATACCATTCAGGAGAGATGCTATTTTGTCCTCGGTGCATTGTAACCCTCGGGCTTCAAATTGCACCTCTGCCAAAAAAGCGCATTTCTCTCCCTTATAGTATATAGTATACTATTAGTGTATACCCAGTGTATATAACAAATAAATTGGGAACTCTGGAAAAAGTGGACAGGAAAAAGGTATGGAAATTGAAGTTGATGATGAGAAAACCAGCAACCCAATATATGCGTGTTTGTTCCTTACATTTTCAGAAAAGTGATTACATACTGCCATCAGGTAATGTAGTGCTTTTTTATAGTAATATGCTGTATTTAATAGTTTCTTATAATCATAACGTGTAACGATATACATATAGTTGTCTCGATTGCTGGTGTCCCGATATGTTACTTATATTCACACAAAATTGAAGGTTAGATAAAATGTGAATCATTTCACTTATACATCTATATTTTTTTAAATACTTACTTTACTAAAAACTGATATTTGTATTGTTTTTATAAAGACAAATCTGCCATTAAACAGTACCGAAAGTATTAAATACCGACGAAAACATAAAGGCCACATAATAAAACCCAATAAACAATACAACCAGAAATACAACTATACCTCCAACGCTAGTTCTAAAAATTACCGCATAGTGGCGTGTCAGTTAATGTAGATTGCCAATTACGCTGGGTAAAAAATCAGTTCCTGAAAGTGCCCTCTAGAGACCAATAGGCCAACCTGAATGAAGCCGAGTATCAGTGGTAAATGATAAAACTCTTACACCTTGTTATATCTATCTTCGTCACACTTCTATACAGCCAATACGATTACGGTGTATGTCTTCTTAAAGCAACGACTCATATGTCATATTAACATTTCTCTCCAATTTATGTTTAATGTAGGCAATGAATAGTTTTCGTAGGTATATCAATTGCGCTGTTAATGACGTAACGGACAAGATCCAAAAATTCGACTGTACAGTCGGAATCACGAAAGAAGAGTCCTGCGTCTTAAATTGCCGCGTCTATACATCATTCACTTTAAGAGTGCAGCGTTAGAAAAGATAGGACCTTATTTCGCGGCTTGTGATTGGTCAATTATCGAGGCATGTACACACTATGTAAAATACTGTTCTTGGACGTATAAAATTTGAGGTTACGTCAAATTTGTTTATTCTGATTTGTTCGTAAATATTTGCTGTATTTGTATTTCCTTACGTTTTTCTTTGTATTTTCAAATTTTGCAAGTACCTTACATTAAAAGCAAATTTCTTTTCAGTATTACTTACAAATTCAAGGTATCTATTATTATCCGTATTCATGTAATATTATTTGATGACATTTGACGTTATTTTACTATGGCTGAATCCACTTGCAGGACCCTCAAAAAATCCTTCAGGAAAACATATAAGTAGTAGGCAGAGGTAAATGGCATATAATTTATATTTGCAACAGAAGCAGAACAATTCAGTCAGTTTCTATTACATTGACTGCGAAACAACTTGGACTTGGAAAGAGAACAGTATAGAATATTGTGAAGGATATAAGATACCGCAGATGTGTCTGATTCACCTTCAAAGAAATGTATACGTCATACAACCTATGATAATTTGGATGAAGGCCAGCGGTCAGCAATCGGAAGACAAGTGCATTCCTTTTCCTTGAAAAATGAGTTACGTGTACAAAAATATTGAGCGTAAATATATTTGAATTAATGTTAGCATGATGTAATTAATGTTTGTAGGTTGTTAATGCAGATGATAATTTGCCAGACTTTAAGCGAACAACATTATGCAAAATTCTCAAAAACTAAAGATTTATGTGGGTGAAACGCAACCAAGAAAGTATGCTAATGGAGCGACAAGATATTGTTTTACAGAGACATCTTGGAAAAAAGAAGCGTTAGTAGAATGGCTTAATTTAAAAGGAATTGTTGTTGATAATTCTTTATTAAACGTTAAATTACTGGAACTTACTAAAAAATATATTACTGACAATCCTATTACATACATTATTGACAAAATAGTAGCAGAAAGTGTTCGCACAATATTACGATTGCTCCCATATCATTGTAATTTGAATCCCATTGAATTAATATGAGCTCAAGCTTCATCATGTTGCTAATAATAGAACTTTTAAGTTAGCGGAAGTAAAAACTTTATTATTGGATGGAGTTAATCATGTCACTGCTGAAATCTGGACTAATTGCATCAAACATTCTATCGCAGAAGAAAATACGATGTATGATTTTGATTTTTGCATATTATATCATATAAATATTTAAAAATATATCTTTTTATGTACAATAAATTTGAAAAATACATTGTCTATACAATTATTGCGTTTCTATACTGAAATAATAAATATAACAGTCATACACCTTATATACAATTTCAATACATAGTCTGAATAATATATTTTACGAACATATAAGTTTTACGTTTTAAAAATCAATCTTATCATTAATTGCATGTAAGAAGCTGTGAAAAAGTTTAACAAAACTTAATAAAGTAGAAATGTAATACGTTGTAATATATTTGTATATTTACCGCATTTGAAGATTAACCTACGTCAAGTCGATTTTGAATTGAGCGGTATATTTAAATTCTCTAGTGTAAAACCAACGCCGATTGTGGCGCCAACTACTGCACTCTTAAGTTGAATGGAGTATAGTAACGATACACATTTCGAAAATTATTAGTCAAGATACTTTAAAAGATGAAAATAACAACATAAACGTATGTCATTCGTCCGTAACATATCTGTAGCACAGACGTTTCATTGACCTGGTGTCCCCAGCAATGCACAAGACAAAGATAGAAATGTAACCAAAATGAGATTTCTATACGAACTACAGATAGCCGCACTTCGAGACGTAATTTGATTAACGTTGTGTTACTGATTGTCGAATTTCAAATAAGTTATGTTTATCACTTGTATTACAACTGACGTTAGCCTTAAACTTTGACACTTCGTTATGTGCGCGCCATTGCAATTTTGAAATACTACCGGAAGTACGATATCTAATATGACGCTGAAGTACCGATTTGATTCGTAGGTACATTAATTTACTTATGACTCAGGGCTCTTTCGTGGTTCCGATAGTATCAAATTATTAATAAATAATTACGGAGAAGTGCAATTATTACTGTAATGTACACATTAATGAGGCTGACGATTCGCAATTAACATTACCGATGGTGGCGCCACAATCGATGCCAAAATGGCGTGTATAGTTTTGTATAGTGTCATATAACGTTTCATACATTCGCCAGTGTAATTTTATGTTGACTTCAATATCTTCGTAAAGAAACGGCTTTTTTAAGATTTACTTCATCTGGCTACTCAAATATGTAGGAAGCCAAAGGGAAAATCTAATATAAACCACTGCGTTTACGGTTGTCACATGCAAAAAGGTCGAAATAATGGGGCCGTCCCGGATTTTTTTTAATATTTTTTTCTTAAAATGTACATTAAATTATAGCGTCTACGTATTTTCTTTTTTGTATATTATTAATAAATATGCCAAGAAAAAATATAGACACATCAAAAAAAATCGTAATTAGTGTAGGCTATGTGAATGGATTGTTACTTTAGCCACTTTCACATAATGACATTTATTCCTTGACATTTAATTTGAGGTTATAAATTTGGTTACAATAAAATGTCAAATAATAAATGTCATTATGTGGTAGTGGCTAAAGCAACGATCAAAAGCATTTTCATAGCCTACACCAATTATGTTTTTTTTCGATGGCACGTTATTAAAGTTTGAATTTTGAATTTACCGCATTTATGACGTGATAATGGTAAATTGACAGAGAAGCTTGCTAAAAGCATGATATGGAAAGAGATAGAAATAACACAGAAATCAGAAATGTATTTTTTTTTTTGTTAGCTACGTAAACGTCAAACGAAATCCACTTCCTGTATATCTGTATTCTGTCATAGTATTTATTTTATATTTGTTTGATAAACCATTGTGTTGTTATTATTTTGTTGTGTGGTTAGAGTTTTCAGTTTTAGTGTATTTTTTAACATTATCACCTTTGGAATCGTGGTTTATTTTTATTTGAATCTTATTTGATATCAATTAATCATGACATGTTTTGTATCTGGTTGCAAGAATAATTTTAAAATTCTTCCGGAAAAGCGTCTTTATTTCCAACATATGTTACAAAAATATCAAAAGTATTTCTATATTAAGGGTCTACCGCAGCGGAATATTTTTTCCGATGTAAAGTATAATGGGTAGCCTGGTTTTTTTTTAGCTGTTCGCCCCGACACCTGTCAATCATCGGCTCCTCACTGCAGGGTGCACTTATTGTTTGAGTCGTAAAATGCAAATGATGGTAAGCGGTCCTTGGAGACAACGTATAAAATCTACTTTGCTGCTATTTTTCGTTCGTAAATTTGAATTCACGAAATGCTAGGGGGTTCGCGGTCAATTAAGAAGTTTATTTTGACAAACAAATTCTACGATAATATAAGTTCTGATAATAATTGCGATAGCGGGTTATTCTCACCGGTCGATACCCCAACGCAGCTGGGTGGTTTGCCGCGACGTCATAAAATGTTAATATTTGTGTATTCTGGACAACTTTCTAATCTAAGACCAAAATAGAATCCTTTATGTTATTATTATAAATACCGAAGAAAACGTTACCTGATAATATTCAGTCAATAATTTCTTTTGCGCAAGATATACATACTATTATTCGTACCACAACTAACCAACTCGGAATTATTTCAAAAATAAAAGTGGTTCTGCATCATCTGTACCTAGTACATTGATAGTGTAAATAATAGACTAGATGATTTATTTTCAGAATAAGCACGAAAATGGTAATGGCTTTATTATCTGCTTTCGACTTCCGGCTGCTAGGGTGGTAAATCATAGGTCCATAGATATTTTGATATTAATTTACTGCTTAATTTGGACCTTCATTGTAACATGACGGACCTTCCGTGCTCACAATAAATGTACTCTACAAATTGGTATAACTGCCAATTATTAAAACTTATTGCTACGGCCGTAACGTGAGAAATACAATTTTCAGTTTGTTGCACTTAATTCAAAAACCAAACATAAATTTGCGAAAGCAACCACCTTCCGTGCTAGAGATAAATGCAACTAATCAATCAAGGACGCGAGAACTGCTTCAAATTCAAAAATGTAGAAAAAATCCAAAAATTTCATTTACATGCATAAAACGAACACTCCTTAATATTGAAGTGAAAAGTGGCGGAGTTCAGATGCGTCACTAAAAGTTGACACATGCTCTTCCATTCAACCATTCTATCTAAACCTAAAGCCTAAATCCATAAAGAAAGTAGTTAGGTACATCTGGTAAAAATGAGTGTACTTATATAATTTTTGTGCATATCTTCGTTTCTTTAGGGTGTTTTGGTTTATAATTAGTTATAATTTTGCTAATACTCTTGTCATGCCCTGGTTTAGCTATATCTAAATGGTTTTCTGTATTACATAATTAGAAACACCTCGTCTGGCACAATATGGATGTCGGCTTTAAGGATGTGTTCACTGACTTTTACTTCAGACGCGAATTTCCTAATGTTTTTATTGGCGCATTTCCTAATCCTTTTACCAAAGAGATGGAAGATACAGCGACTAGTGCTGATAAGCAAAGGCGACCCGACCACGGCATCGGCATACAGACCGCTGTGTATGCTGGACACGGCTGGAAAGCTACTAGAAAGACTGCTCAAAACGCGACTGGAGAGCAGCATAGACGACGCGGGAGGCCTGTCCGAGAGACAGCATGGCTTCAGGAAGGGACACTCCACCGTCGGCGCCGTAGCGTAGGTAGTGGAAACCTTCGAAGCCGCTCAACGGGGAAATCATTACTCGAGACCCCTGGTGATGCTCGTCACATTGGACGTAAGAAACGCCTTCAACTCGGCGAGATGGGACGTCATGTTGGACGCCTTGCAGAACACGTTCGACACGCCATCCTATTTACTTAGGATGATACGCAGCTACCTTAGCGACAGGAAGCTGGTCTACGACACCGCAGGCGGGCCGTGCACGAAGAAGATAACAGCGGGAGCGGCGCAGGGTCCCCTACTCGGCCCCGACTTATGGAATGTGTCCTACGACGGGATCCTCCGAATGGAGCTGCCGCAAGATGCGTATCTGATAGGATACGCAGATGACGTTGCGGCAGTCATCCTAGCGCGTGACGAGGCGGATGCCCAGAGAAGGCTCAACCAGGTAATGAGAAGAGTCACCACATGGATGGACGAACACGGCCTGACCCTGGCAACGGAGAAGACCGAGGTCGTTCTACTGACCAGGAGAAGAATCCCTAGGGAGATCGAGATGACGGTGGATACGGAAGTCATAACCACTACAACTTCCGTGAAGTACCTCGGACTGCGGCTCGACAGCAAGATGACCTTCTGGCAACAGATTCAGTCGTCGAGCGATAAGGCCGCTAAGGTAACGACGATGTTGAGCCGACTAATGGCCAATGTAGGAGGTCCGACGGCGAGTAAACGCCGGCTGCTAATGACCGTCACCCATTCCATACTGTTGTATGGAAGCGAGATCTGGGCTGACGCCTTACAGCAGGACAAGTACAGAAAGCGGATGGCTTCAGTACAGCGACGGGGAGCACTCAGGATCGCCAGCGCATACCGTACGGTTTCCGAACCGGCGGTGCTCGTGATCGCAGGAGTAACTCCGATAGACCTACTAGCTCTAGAAAAGAAGAGAGTCTACGAGACACGACGAGACGTCGGTGCACGACAAGCAAGAGCGGACGCTAAAGCGCTCACACGACAATGTTGGCAAGAGCGCTGGCAGAACGACACGAGAGGACGGTGGACGGCCAGACTCATCCGCAACCTAACGGAGTGGATGGACCGAGACCACGGCGAGGTAAATTACTACCTCACCCAGTTTTTTAGCGGACATGGGTATTTCAACGCATACCTGGCTCGAATGGGTATAGCAGAGAACGCGACATGCCAGTATCACGACTCTGCGGAAGATGATGCTCACCACACCTTCTTCGAATGCGAGAGGTGGACTGACTACAGGGACGCTCTACAAGACGAAGTAGGACCTCTAACGCCGGATAACGTCGTGCAAACGATGCTGTCCGGACACGACCGCTGGCAGAAGATCGCCACGTTCGTCGAGAAGGTGCTGAAGGAGAAGAAGAGAGAGACCCAAGCAATGGAAGCAGCCGACCGAGGCTAACTACGAGGTGCCATCCTGAAGTAATGCGACCAGCGGTTCCGGGATGGATTCTACTACCACAAAGTGAGGTTTTTTAGTGGGTGCGAGCCCCACACACCGGGGACGGGTCTCGTCCCTGATGGTGCGTTAAGCCATTTTTCCTCACTCAAAAAAAAAAAATCCTTTTACCAAAACAAAAGTATTATCAAATTTTGGCGCTCCCATCTGCATCTAACTGTTGGCTTTTAACAAGTTCAGATCACTTCCGCTGCCAATGAATCCTTGTATAGAATGACCATTTATAGTCAAGAATATATTATCACGAAGAGGACTATAATTTCCTTGAACGAAGCATGTTTCCCAATTTTCTTCATTTCGTGTAGATGCTGTACTTGTTTGCTTGCAATGTGACCAAAATCATTTCAATATCTTTCATGGTTAACAAATATTATTTAGTAAAAGTCACATCGTTTTTCTTTTTACGTGTTGACAGGATTATATGCAATATAACTGTTAACGGCTTTTCCAAATTCTTGCTTTACTTATACGTTTTTACATTTCGTATTTTAGTACACAAAAACTACACATTAGAGACTGGAAGTTCTATTACATTTGATTGCGCAACATAAATATATTTTTTGTACTCGCCTATCAAAACCTGTCATTTCACGATTCGATTTGCGTGCGTAAAAAGTCACTTTAAGCACGAGTGCGTAAAAGTAAAGTTGGTACTTACTGGAACTTGATTAATTTAGTGACATTTTAAAATCATAAATCCCTAACCTTAATAATATATGATCATAAACGATAACGTATTTAACAATATGTATTATTATTATAGTTCTCGTACAAAAAATATTGTACAAACTTCGTGCGTGAAACATTTCGCGAATTCGTGTCCATAAAGCGCTCGCCTCCGGCTGGTCACTCATTCGCGAAATATGATTTCACGCACTTGGTTCGTAAATAACTATTTTGTACTCGCTTATCAAAACCTGTAATTTCATGATTCGATTTGCGTGCGTAAAAAGTCACTTTAAACACGAGTGCGTAAAAGTAAAGTTGGTACTTCCTGGAACTTGATTAATTTAGTGACATTTTGAAATTATAAATCCCTAACCTTAATAATATGGTCATAAACGCTAACGTATTTAACAATTTATATGTATTATTATTATAGTTCTCGTACAAAAAGTATTGTACAAACTTCGTGCGTGAAACATTTCGCGAATTCGTGTCCATAAAGCGCTCGCCTTCGGCTCGCGCTTTAAACTGGTCACTCATTCGCGAAATATGATTTCACGCACTTGGTTCGTAAATAACTATTTTGTACTCGCTTATCAAAACCTGTCATTTCACGATTCGATTTGCGTGCGTAAAAAGTCACTTTAAACACGAGTGCGTAAAAGTAAAGTTGGTACTGCCTGGAACTTGATTAATTTAGTGACATTTTAAAATCATAAATTCCTAACCTTAATACTATGCTACCCAGTTCGTTGTTTTTCTATGAAAATAAAAGGAAATGAAATAGAAATTGATATATTTGGAAGGTATGTAATTCAATGTCAGAACAGCAACAAATATTATATAAATTACCATTTTGAATTTAATAATTTTAAATTAAATGTCATTTCAAATAATCAATACTGCCAACTCAAATATTTTTAATTAATATCAAGAGATTAGTAGTGTGTCATACACGATTACGTATTTAACAATATATATTATTATTATAGTTCTCGTACAAAAAATATTGTACAAACTTCGTGCGTGAAACATTTCGCGAATTCGTGTCCATAAAGCGCTCGCCTTACGGCACGCGCTTTAAACTGGTCACTCATTCGCGAAATATGATTTCACGCACTTGGTTCGTAAATAACTATTTTGTACTCGCTTATCAAAACTTGTCATTTCACGATTCGATTTGCGTGCGTAAAAAGTCACTTTAAACACGAGTGCGTAAAAGTAAAGTTGGTACTTCCTGGAACTTGATTAATTTAGTGACATTTTAAAATCATAAATCCCTAACCTTACTAATATGCTACCCAGTTCGTTGTTTTTCTATGAAAATAAAAGGAAATGAAATAGAAATTGCTATATTTGGAAGGTATGTAATTCAATGTCAGAAAAGCAACAAATATTATATAAATTACTATTTTGAATTTGATAAATTTAAATTAACTGTCACTTCAAATAATCAATACTGCCAACTCAAAATTTTTTAATTAATATCAAGAGATTAGTGTGTCATAAACGATAACGTATTTGTCGTAAATAGTGGGAATTCATTCGGAGTAACACGAAAACACACGTCGTTTATATAGAACGTTTTAATTGCACACTAATATTACATGACATGACCGTACATAACTGAAAACAATGTATATTGCTTGTTGGTTCTACCAACCTATGATAACGTAAGTTACTAAGGGGTTTTGATGTTACAATACAACACCCCCTCTACATCAAAGACCCTTAATCCTATTTTATTCATAAATTTAGTAATAGTATGTATAGTTTATCTACACACGTGACGTTTTTCTCGGCAGTTCTCTATTTAAACTCATTTTATTCGGTGTAATTACTACGCGATAATTAATGATTTATATCATTCAAATCGTTACAACCTTGTCTGTTGAGTGATATACTTTCTGTTTTCTATTGTGCAATGGTTAAGGCGGTATCTGCAATTAATTGTAACTACGCTCGTTTCTTTTGGTATGTATATGCTTTTTTTTCCATACCCATCTTTTTGTCACTCATATTTTATATTTATTAGTGAAGTATTTATACAGTTCTGCGCAAAATTATTATATATTTTACTTCATACTGGTCTCTCCAATAATTTCCTATCCGTGGTCTGACTTTTTGTGTCCTATTAGTTAGTCACCTTGACGGACCCCTAGGTGCTGAAGAATTGTCCTGTCTTATTGTCCTTCCTTCATTTGGATATTTATTGCGTTGGTTGAATCAATTAACAATCAGATATGACTTTGATTACTTGCTCTTGCGATGTAACTCTTCTGATGTAGATCACAAGTTTGTAGAATGCTGTGTATGCAAAAAGAGCTATAAGCACTCTTGTGTTGAGCTAGCAGATTAAGAGTAATCCTAAGTTGTTCTGGTCTTTTATTCGAGCCAAGAATAGAGAAAGAGGTTTACCCAGCACTCTTACAAATGTATATGGGGACACATTTACTACTCCCTCTATGATTGTTGAAGCGTTCCAATCAGTTTTCAGTTCAGTGTATACTAACTCACCAGCTTTACCAAAAACTCTGCAGGCAACATCATTGCAGTCTGTCAACTCTACTTCCATCCACATTCCGTCATTTTCTGAGGTTGATGTTGTTAAAGCAATAGCTAAACTAAAGGATTCCATCACCATGGGTGATGACAACATACCTGGCTTTTTAGTCAAGGACTGTTCTCGCATCTTTTCGCAACCATTGAGTGTTCTGTTTAATCTGTCCTTGTCTACTGGAATTTTGCCGGATGCATGGAAAATTGTGAGACTTACTCCTATTCACAAAAAGGGCAACACGTCACTTCTGGAGAATTACCGACCCATCGCTATCATCAATAATTTTGCTAAGATTTTTGAGATCTGTCTGTATAATGCTATATTCCCTATGTTTAGACCATCCTTATCAGAATATCAACATGGTTTTGTCGACAAACGTTCTACAGTAACTAATCTCGCAGTCGTTGCGCAATTCTTGTCTGAATCTTTAGATCGCGGTGAGCAGGTGGATGTGGTTTATACAGATTTTTCCAAAGCATTCGACCGTTTGAATCATTCAAGGCTTTTGATGAAATTGGATGCAGTTGGCTTTTCTCCTTCGTTGCAACTACTTTTTAGGTCATATTTATCTAATAGAAGGCAATATGTTAGTTTTAAGGGTCATCGTTCAAACTACTTCACACCGCTTTCGGGCGTGCCTCAGGGCAGTAACCTAGGCCCTTTGCTCTTCCTGATCTTTATCAACGATTTACCTTCATCAGTGGATTGTGGTAAACTATTGTTCGCGGACGACCTGAAATTATATGTTAGAGTTACTACCATCGATGACTGTGAGTACTTTCAGTGCCAGTTAGATCGGCTTTATCAATGGTGCTTGAATAATGACTTACATCTAAATATTTCCAAATGTAACTCAGTTTCTTATTCACGTAAATCTACCGCAATTGACTTCAGTTATCGAATCAACAATATTATTTTAAACCAGTGCGACACTATAATGGATCTCGGTGTGCTATTTGATAGGAATCTTACTTTTAACAACCACATTAGACACATTATTGCTTCATCTTTAACATCATTGGGATTCATTATTCGTAATACGAAGCATTTTTCACTACTTCAGCCTGTAATAAATTTGTATTACTGTTATGTGCGCTCGAAATTGGAATATGCTTCTCTAATTTGGTCTCCGTTTTATAAGACCTATTCACAATCTATCGAGCAAGTGCAAAGACGTTTCCTGAAATATCTTCACCTCAAACAATATGGAATATATCCTGAGAGAGGCTTCAACCACACAACTCTTTTAAATATGTTCGCTTTTCAGTCGCTTGAACAGCGTCGCACTCAATCCGATATTAAATTTCTTTTCAATTTAGTACATAACATGACTGATGTCATTTGCCTCAGTAATTCTTTGAGTTACGCAGTTCCCCAGTATTCAGTACGACAAACAAACACATTTTACTGCGCCTTTGCGCGCACTAATGTTATGTCACACGCGCCATTGCACAGAATTTGCAATTACTTCAATGTTAATTTAAGTCCATTAGTAGATTTACACTCATCCAGTTTACCCTCAATTATGCAATGTATTAACAACTTATGATAAGTAGCTGTAATTTCAGTTTTTTTTTTTTTTTTCTCATACCGCTTTCGCTGGTTTTGTACTTCAATCTTGTAGGTCTACTTTAGCTGTTGAAGCAATATATTTATAGTATTTATAGTATCTAATTTTTAAGTGTTCTTGAACTGTTAGGTTTCTTTTCTGGCTTATTTACTTAGTTACTCCATTAGAATTAGTAGAATTAATAGTGTAGTAGTTATTGTAGCTCATTTATTTGGTATTTGGTATCTATTTAACATGTCATGTAATTAATCAATCTTTGTCCTGTTATTGGATGTACATCTGTTGGGCAATAAAACATTATTATTATTATTATTATTAAAATTTGTTGTGCTTGTTAATATCTAGACTTTTTGTCAGAATGTCCGCATTCATTTCATCAGTGGGTAAATAGCAAAGTTTAACGTTTTCATTATGAATAGCATCTCTGATGAAATGATGGCGTATGTCAATGTGCTTAGATCGCCTATGATACATGGGATTGGTGGCAAGTTTTTGCGCGCTCATGTTGTCGTTATATAATGTAACACAATCTGACTCATTGGTTAATTCATATAATAAGTTTTTAAGATATATGGCCTCTTTAGCCGCTTCTGAAATAGCCATATACTCGGCTTCCGTACTTGATAAAGCCACAGTTTTCTGTTTGCGACTTTCCCATGAAATTGCACAGTCGGATAATTTAAAAACAAAACCGGTATAAGACTTTCGATCTTGCTTGTCACCACCCCAGTCCGCATCTACAAATCCCTCCAGATTTATATCTGACTTTTTAAATACCAAACCATATTCTTTTGTACCTTGCAAATACTTTAATACCCTCTTGGCACAATTCCAATGAGACTGAGAGTGTATTTATTATTTAATTGACTTAAGAAACTTACTGAATGAGCAATATCTGGCCTTGTCATGACTGCCAAATACATTAGACAACCTATTACTTGTTGATACGGTATGTCTCTATTGCAGACTTCAGCTTCTAAATTAAAATCTATATTTTTATCTAGAGGTGTAGCTACAGACTTACAGGCTGATATATTAAATCTTTTGAATATTTGGTTTACATAATCTGTCTGGTCCAGCGTTATTATCCCGCTTTCCCTACTCCTATTTATTCTCATACCTAAAATTTGTTTACATTCTCCTAAATCTTTTAATCTAAATTTAGCGCTCAATTTTGATTTCAAAAAATTAGTTTCTACGGAATCGTTTGACAAAACAAAAAAATCGTCTACATATAATGCTATAACTGTCATACTATTTTCTTTAGCCTTAATGTATACGCAGTGTTCTAATTGAAATTTTTTATAACCTATTTCATTAAGAAGTTGATTCACATTTTCGTACCAAACACGGGACGATTGCTTTAAGCCATAAATGGCCTTTTTTAACATGCAAACTTTGTTTTCATTGTTAGGAATGTGAAAACCTTCTGGTTGTTTCATGTATAACAATTCATGCAACTTGCCATGTAAAAAAGCAGTCATTACGTCATAATGAGTGATAGTTAAATCTAATTTAACAGCTAATGCAACTAACAGTCTTAGTGTACTATGTCTAACTACCGGGGAAAAAGTCTCCTCATAGTCTACTCCCATCTTCTGAGTAAAGCTTCTTGCGACGAGCCTTGCTCGATAACGCTGACTACCATCACTATTTTTCTTCTTTTTGTACACCCACTTACAGTCAACAATGTTTGCACCATCAGGAGGTTCCATTATTTCCCACGCCTCGTTATCAATGAATGATTGATATTCTTCTAGCATTGCCTGTCGCCACTGTTCTTTTTCGCGTCCTGATAGAGCCTCTTCTACAGTAACTGGCTCGTTGTCAATGGCCATTTCGTCTAGACGACACATGTAAGTTACATAATCCTCGTAGTGTTTTGGTTTCGGTACTCGTTTTGACCTTTGGGAATTCTCTTCCGGCACCTCTTCATCACGAAGATCCTCGGAGTTTTTTGTTAACTTACATTCTGCCTCTTGGTTGACTTCTACAGTATCTCCTGCCCTATTATCTTCAGCTGGAAGGTCTTCTTTTACTTCCACAGCAGGCAGTATATGAAACGGAATAAAAGTATTAGTAATTTGATTATTATCTTTCATTACCTGATTGAAGAACTGATCTTCCAGAAAGACGACATCTCGGCTGATTACTATTTGTTCTTTTATTGGGTCATACAATCGATAAGCTTTCGAATTTTCGCAGTATCCTACCATTATACAGCGGGTTGACTTTGCATCAAGCTTTCTTCTCTTTTGTTTTGGTGTATGTACCATTGCAATACAACCAAATTGTCGTAGATGCTTCATGCGTGGTTTCTTCTGCGACCACGCTTCTTCTGCCGTTTCGTAATCCATCAACATTCGACTTGAGGTCCTATTGATAAGGTAAACTGAAGGTGTTACTGCTTCAGCCCAGAAACACTTCTGCAGGCCAGCTCCTAGCAATAAACATCTAGCCTTCTCCAGAATGGTTCTGTTCATTCTTTCAGCCTTTCCGTTCTGTTCTGGCGTGTACGGTGCAGTCGTTTGATGCTGAATTCCAAATTTATGCAAATACTTCAACAAAATTTCATTGCAGTATTCTTTGCCATTATCAGTCCGCAAAACCTGAATTCTTTTCCCACTTTGGTTTTCAACAAAATTCTTAAATTCTAAGAACTTCTCAGCAACCTCAGACTTTTGTTTTATGATATACACAAACACCTTTCTTGTAAAATCATCCATGAAAGTTAGAAAGTATCGGGAACCACCGAGTGATTTCTCCTCCATGGGTCCACATACATCCGAATGTACCACTTCTAGGGCAGTACTTGTAGTGGACTCAGAATCTTCAAATGGCAGTCGAGATTGCTTGCCTTCCAAACATGTAATACATGGTTGTTTACTTTCTCGAGTAAAACTAATTCCCAAGACAGCTCCATTTTTCATTTTTTCTAGAGCGTTTTCTCCTGCATGTCCAGTTCTTTTATGCCAGAGATCATAAGCTTTTACAGCAAATGCCATGTTAGCAGCTTGCATTGGTCTATCCAGTTTATACATATTATCAACCATTGTTGCAGTAGCAATCAAATGGTTTTGTTTATTAAAAATTTGACATTTGACAGAGTCAAATTTGACAGTATTCCCTTGATGTACCATTTGGCTAACCGAAAGTAAATTAGCACATATGTTTGGAATATACAAAACATCACGTATACTGACATCATTTGTGATATTATTTGCACGCACCTTTAAATGAATATCACCTTTTGTCTCTATCTGCAGTTTTGAATTATCAGCTACCATAACTTGATCATTGTTCATGGTCGAAACGTTCACCAACCAGTCTTTCCGCATGGTCATATGCTTAGACGCACCGGAATCCATGTACCAGTCATCTCTGTCCATTAGCTTTGCTGTAAAGGATGTAAATAAATTATTTTCTACCTTTGTTTTATTTGCAGTCGGACAATTGTGCCCAAATTTATTACATCCGTAGCATCTAATTCCTGTCTTCTTAGATTTCAGTCCTTGTTTCTTGTGATTTGCACTTCCTAACAAAGGAACAGCGTCATTTGCACTAGCTTCATCTTTCACGTCTTGTAATAATTTAGTTTTTATTGAATCAGCAGTTATTTTTACACCGAAGCTCTCAATACCCATTATCATCGGTTTATACTGGTCTGATAAACCTGTTAATAGCAATGTTCCTACCCACTCATCTGTGACAGTCATTCCAATTGCATTTAATTTGTGAGCTGTCATAGTTATAGAGTTCACATACTCTTCCACAGAGGCACTCGATTCTAACCTAGTCGTTATTAGCTTACGGAGCAGACCTACCTTTCTCGTGAGACCTGAGTCATCAAAAGCAACCTTCAGCTTATCCCATACCTCTTTGGCTGTTTTCGCCTCTCTAACGTGAGCATAATTTACTGGTTCTATTAGTAAAATTATTTTCGATTTGGCTTTCGCTACCTTTTTCACGTCAGTTTCAGCGCCCGTAACACAGCTCCACAAATCCTCCAATTCCAAATAGTTTTCTACAGCAAACTTCCATGAATCGTAATTTTCTCGTCCTTTAAGTTTCTCGATCCCGCCAAGATTACTATTACTATTCGCCATGTTGGTGTCACCGAAAGTTTTAGTGCACAACAAAAAAAACGACTGTCGCACTTTTTACGTTTACTTAATGACCATGAATTCAATTACGGACTATTTCGTGACTGGGCCCATAACCTGTCGTAAATAGTGGGAATTCATTCGCAGTAACACGAAAACACACGTCGTTTATATAGAACGTTTTAATTGCACACTAATATTACATGACATGACCGTACATAACTGAAAACAATGTATATTGCTTGTTGGTTCTACCAACCTATGATAACATAAGTTACTAAGGGGTTTTGATGTTACAATACAACAGTATTTAACAATATGTATAGACACATCAAAAAAAATCGTAATTAGAGTAGGCTATGTGAATGGATTGTTACTTTAGCCACTTTCACATAATGACATTTATTCCTTGACATTTAATTTGAGGTTATAAATTTGCTTACAATAAAATGTCAAATAATAAATGTCATTATGTGGTAGTGGCTAAAGCAACGATCAAAAGCATTTTCACAGCCTACACCAATTATGTTTTTTTTCGATGGCACGTTATTATAGTTCTCGTACAAAAAATATTGTACAAACTTCGTGCGTGAAACATTTCGCGAATTCGTGTCCGAAAATGATTTCACGCACTTGGTTCGTAAATAACTATCATATACACGTCTCACCGTCAAAACGCCTTTTTTCTAATAATTGTCACTGTCAACACGCCTGTCATTCCCTACATATAACAATGCTTGCACCATTGAGATAGAATAAGTAGGGAGACGCTATCACGTGGCTAAAACGGCGCAGGTCGGCCAATTGGTACACCATTTTACGCCAAATACGTAGATTCAACTGTATTTATATGTCATGTATGGTTGTATTATTTGATTATTTCAGTTCTTACAGTTATATTATATAGCAAACTACTACAAGACGTAATGGTTTCTTGTGCTCTACCTAGTTGCAAGAGTAAAAACGGCGTTAACAAGAAGAATTCGTCGAAAATAACGTTTCATAGGTCAGTGTTTGACATAAAAACAATGTGCAGGGCCGTAATAGGAAAATTTCAATTGGTGCGCCTTTTTAATGTGTGGTGGGTGCTTAGTTGCAGTGACTCCGTAAGCTGTATTACTTGTCTGGCTATCACTGCAACTCTTGCGGTGTACTTTGGTGTGTGTAAGTTGTGTTTAAATGGCTTTGTGACAGCATCATATCGCCTTTTATGATGCCGCGCTGTTAATCACTTTGCTCCCAACAGCGAATGGCAAGTCGATGCGGGATTAAACTCTCTGAAAAAATGTCACCGTCCCTCCAGAGAATTGAACCCCGGCAGCTATCGTCCTCTCACAACGATAGTCAGCCGCCTAACCACTGCGGCCATCGACCCGTTAATAAACAAACTATTACATATTGAGCGTTTATATTGTCAAATTATGACATTTATGGGCCTTGGGGCTAATAGGCGTGGGATGACGCAATTAATTTTAAATAAAACCATCTGTTAAGTGGAGGCTTAAGATTATACTTACAATTTTCAGTAGTCCGGACCTGATGAGGCAGCCATATTGGTACACCACTTAAGCCCCGCCCAGCGCGCCGTTTTGAACATACAGGAAATATGCTTCATAGCGTCTCCTTAGTATACTAGCTCAATAGCTTGCACATTACTACGTTTGTCGTTGATGTATTCTTACAGCTTTAAGCCAATAAAAAGAAGTACCATTATCATGTCACTAAACGCGCGATTTACAAATAATCGGTTTTATTTTATTTTTTGTGCGATTCCAGGAACACTAAAATTATAATTTTTGCTATTACCTACATCAGATTATAGTAATCTTAAAGGTATGGGAATTGAAGTTAATGAGAAAACCAGCAACCCAATACATGCGTGTTTGTTCCTTACATTTTCAGAAAAGTGATTACATATTGCCAGGTAAAAATGTACTGTCTTTTTATAGTTACATATATGCTGCATTTTTTAGTTTACAGATAATCATAACGTGTAACGATATACCTAGTCACAGACTACATCCAGACCGGCAAGTAGATTGAAAAATTCATCCGTGAATTATGTTCTTCTCTAACAACTGTAATGTGTATTCTATACACCGTTATCATATTTTTAAGAGTTGTCAATTGTGTAACGTCAAGAGTTGTCAATTGTGTAATGTCAAGTTTTGTCAATTGCGTAATGTCAAGTATTGTCTATAAAATCGTATTGTATAAGTATCAATATTGTTTTTCTTTTTATAGATAAACTTTTTATTATGTGTTTCATATTTACTGAAACATGTAAATAAGTATTGAAGTCCACATCTAGTTAGTATTTTGCATAGCAGCTACTGCTATGAAAGTAACTTTATAACAGCAACAATTACATGATTCCTACGTGAAATCCCCTTGCTATAAAGGTGCGTTCTACAATAAAGAATTCCATGGCAGTTGTATAAAGGTAAGCGCACAGCGAGCTGCGTCGAACGAATCACTTGCGCCACATATTCAGTCGTGGCCATTGAGCTAGTATACTAAGGAGACACTATAAAGCATGTTTCCTGTATGTTCAAAACGGCGCACTGGGCGGGGCTTAAGTGGTGTACCAATATGGCTGCCTCACCAGGTCCGGACTACTGAAAATGGTAAGTATAATAATAAGCCTCCACTTAACAGATGGTTTTATTTAAAATTAATTACGTCATCCCATATAAACGTCCCATATTTCCCATATTTTCGGCACCGCGACTCGTGCGGTTACCTTCACAGTTGCTGTATAAAAGTTACTTTGAGTCGTAGTAGTTATTGCTATGTGGAGCAAACATTTAAATGCATAATTTTAAATTTGCCGCTCTGTGATGCTACTGCCACCTATGTTATGTCTACCTAAGTTTTTCTTGGAATATAATTTACCGTTAAGTTGCCGGTCTCAATGTAGTCTGTGTCTCATTACTTTGGTTTTCTCATAAACACACAATCTGTACCAGATTGACAGATCAATCAACCTAAAGTTGGCTGATTCGGTGAATTGGTTCTTCGGTCTTTTCAACTAATGATATATGTATATCATTGTTGGAGCTTCACTTATACTACATTAAATTTTCATGACATACGCCAAATGAGGAGTCCAAATGTTGCCCATTGACTCAGATTTTCAGAGGTTCAGGCACCGATGCTGATTCTATCCCAATGTATAATATACTATATTTATTAATTATTGCTGTTTAATGTATTCTATATTTATATAAAATCCACAGAATAATAATAAATCAGTTTAACTACGAACGTTGTTGTTATTATAATCTATTATAAGGTACAAATAGCTTATATTCAGGGCTGGGGGTATGTAAAATACAAATATTTTAAATACAAAATACATTTTGTATTTTATATTTGATATACATTTTCAAAGTAGTTCATGTATCTAGAAATACATAAAATACTTTTTTGTACTCGCTTATCAAATCCTGTCATTTCACGATTCGATTTGCGTGCGTAAAAAGTCACTAAACACGAGTGCGTAAAAGTAAAGTTGGTACTTCCTGGAACTTGATTAATTTAGTATTGAAGATATTTGATTCGTAATGCAGATTCGGGCGATGCATAAGAAAAAGACGACGTTTCAATATTTTATTTTTCATCATAAATATATACTTGTTGTAGGGTTTCTTTTTATTATCAACTATTTTTTTAATTGTAGATTAAATTGTAATACTTTGATTTTAATGTGTAATATTGTTATTGATTGAAAGTAAATTAAATTTCTGAAAGAGAAAAACTATTAAAGTTAAAATTTACGACTTCCATTTTATTTGATATATGAATGACGAATGCAAATATTATGCAAAAACAAATAAGTATATATATTGAACACAATTAAGTAGCCACAAAAAATATTATATAATTACCTTCGGTATTTTCATGCAGTAAATTTAGTAGGTATGAGTAAAAGCTAATTGAGATAACGTGTATTAATTAAGTTATACATACATTTAAGTCTTATCTTGAAATTTGGTACCCTGTTATTTATTGTTATTTAAAGAAAAAACGTGGGATTTACGTTACTAATTCTTCGTTGAACATGTTGTTATCCTTCAGTTTTGTAAATAATCTACTGAATATAGGTTTAGCAATATTTAGGACGAAATAGAAAAGCGAATACTTGTTGACGAAACTGGATGAGAAGGATCGATCCTTTGTCTTAAACTTGCAAGTGTATGTTGATTAGATAATTACTTTTGATCGTTTATAAGCAATAAAGCGATACCAATTACAAATGATGGAAAAAGTTCAATATTTTCTAATAAGTAGTCCTAATGCGTAGTGACCAGGTAAGAAATGTTTCTTATTGTTAGTATTAGATGAATTACATTTGGATGCCTATGATCATTAATAAATTGAATTAGACTAATATGTCCAGAAATCCAGAAATTCAATTTAGGTTTATTATGTATATATTATAGAAGTGGATAGTAAGAATCTAGTACAAATAATAACTTATTTACTGCAATCGTATCTATAATTAACCAAATTCCAGGAATAATTATCTGCAAAAGTATATATTATCTTAAATCCGGAGAAAGGTTGCTAATTTATACTTCCATAAACATCAAAATTATTTGGGAAGCCATTTATGCTCAGCGTTTACGTGTTGTAAATAATCAATGAAGACGAAAATGGGATCAAAGAAGATTAGATGGAAATTACAAGAATTGTACACTCCGCGACACTTGATTGGACGCAATATGTATAACTTTGCAAATAGAACACTTATTTAATTTTTGT
This sequence comes from Holotrichia oblita, assembly GCA_023690525.1. Lineage (NCBI taxonomy): Eukaryota > Metazoa > Arthropoda > Insecta > Coleoptera > Scarabaeidae > Holotrichia > Holotrichia oblita. The sequence continues at coordinate 212,334,952 of CM043015.1, forward strand.
TACTTATATAGACTAGCTAGTATTATCGTCAGCAAGTATTCGTAATATGAAGGGAAAAAAATAAAATTAACGATAAGCAAAAATTTTTCTTTGAAAACGACCGCGACAGTAAATTGAGCACACTTCAGTTGTCTTTTTGTAATCGAACCAAGTAGACCTTTTTTGCAGTATTTTAGTTAAACTATTTTAGAAGTTGTCGTATACGGATAATTAGTCGTATTTGTTTCATTATGGGTGGCGGCAAAACGCTCACGGAATCGGAGCGAATGCAGATCGACGTTTTACAAAACGAACAGTACTCCATTCGTGAAATAGCTGGGTGCTTAAGGCGCAGCGGTCGTGTGATCCGTAATTATCTTCGTGATAAAGAAAATTACGGCAGAAAACGTACAGGGCAAACAGCAACAGTCACTACTGAAAGGAAAAAGACGAAAATTCTTCGGTTAGCATCGAATTCAGCGGGTACTGCACGTGCAATTAGGGAAGCTGCTGGGACTTCTTCGTCGGTTAGGACAGTCCAAAGAATATTACAACGACCACCACACACTCAACGGTTAACACTGAAGAAAGAACCACTTTTAACTGCCCGGCTCAGAGCAAAAAGATTAGATTTCGCGAGGCAGTACGTTAGGTGGAATGAAACTTGGAGAAATGTGGCTTTTACAAACGAGAAACGATTTAGCATGGATGGCCCGGATGGTTTTCACTATTGCTGGCATGATCTAAGGAAGGAACCTACGATTATATCACGGAGACCTCAAGGTGGAGGAGGTGTAAATGGTATGGGGCGCAATTTCGTATTCTGGGGCCGTCGATTTAATTTTTATTGAAGGGTCTCTGAATGCGTAAAAGTACCTAGAGATCATGCAACAAGCGAGAGAGGTTATACAAATTTTATTACACACCGACAGCTACATTTTCAACAGGATTATGCACCAACGCATACCGCCCGGGCTGTGCAACAATGGTTTAAAGACACCGAAACAACATTATTGTCGTGGCTGGCGTTATCCTCAGATTTAAACATTATAGAAAATGTGTGCGGATGGCTGTCTCTCAAAATTTACAGTGGTGGCAAGCAGTGTACCAATAAGGAACAGTTGAAAGAAAGAATAAGGGAAGCTTGGGATGAAATTCCATTAGAATATATTAAAAAATTGTATGAATCTGTACCAAAGAGAATGTTAGAAGTAGTTACTAAGCACGGTAGCCATGCACATTATTGAATAAATTTTTTCAGCACGATTTTATTGTTTTTCATTTGGTGCGTTCAATCAAATGTCGCACCAATTTTCAAAATAAAAATTTTTAGTACTGCTACAATTTAATTTTTTTCGTTCACATTAAGAATACGTGCTTTAAATAAAATTTGCTAGTCCATACAAGTACAAAGTTATACATATTGCGTTCAATCAAGTGTCGCGGAGTGTATATATACATATTGACAAATGTAAATTATTCAGGTATACGTTCCTTCGTAATGCTACGATGTAGATTGAATAAATAAACAATATTAATTGCAATGGCAATTATATAAATCGTCAAACCACACGCGTTTCTTGTTGCATCGAACGTATATCAATTTCAATGGAATACAAACATATATTATACATTCATTACATACTTATTCAATACTTGCTAGAATTAGCTGCTTATTTTTAGCACAACGTTACGACAATATATATATATATATATATATATATATATATACGTATCAAGGTGACGTCCTGCCATGAAAATAATGCGGTAAAATTGGCATCCGCGGTAAAGTGGCATCCGATATATGGATGCCAACTTGTTTTCTATGAAAAAAATTTTTGATGAACTGTTCTAAGCGTCATTTATGCGTAGAATGAAAACCAGCTGGATGGACATTTTACCGTTATATGCATATTTTTATACACAGTAGTGCCTGAGTATATGGACCAGAGGGCAATCTAGTCGAAGTTGTATATACTTGGGCAGAGGTGCTATACAGGGCGCGTACAAGCTGGAACATGTGGAAATTTGTCGGAATTATGAACATGTCGGGGAATAACCGATAGAATTCCTACTGTTATTTCGAAGTTGATATAATCCAACGTATTTTATTTGCGTAACTATTATAGAAACGCGTATTTGCATCTCAACTTTTATATTTTAAATAAAATGTCTTAATTTTTATTAATGATTCATATTGTCGAGACGGTTCTAAGTTTAGTTTTTTTAATAAATGATGCCACTAAAATCAACCCGTTTTGAATTGTATATTTTGTAAAAACATTAATAAATGCAAACTATTTTTCGAAAAAGTTTATACATATATAAATTTAGACTTTTAAGTAATTATTTAGGAAAGTATATTATTGCATTACCTGCGTTATTATAAATTTTATAGAACTATACTGGATGCTCAGAGAACATTTTTTCAAACTTTGTTATCCGGTAATGTAATAGTATATTATGCAATGAGGATTTAATGATAGCTATTAAGACACGAGTATGAAAATTATAATACAAGGCGAAGCCGAGTATTGTAATGAATACGAGTGTCTTAATAGCCATTAAATGCGAGTTGCATACACTATTTTTTCTACGACCCCATAATATATGTATTTCTTTAATTTTTACGATATTTAAATAGATACAGAGAACTGTCAAGTTTAATTAATTTTTATATCTGCCAGATATGTAGTCACGGCCATATTGAATATTAGAATGTCGCATTCTTATTGGACATAAACTTGTATCGTAATGAAAAATCTATATTCCTATTGGATATAAGTAAATTTGTATCATAATGAAAATCTGTATCGTAATGGACATCATTAAAGTACAGGTTCAGTATATCTAATAATATGTACAATTAAAGTAGGTATGGGAGTAGAAAAACATTCTTTTTAAATGGCACGCTATGTTTTCCTTACTTTTATTGCTTTGTAAATTAAAAAGTAATGATTGCTTCTCTACAACTAAACGTTGTAGGAGTAGTACGTTGTAGTAATTGAAAATAGATTTCGACATTTCTAGATATTCAATGCAATTAATTAAAGAAACTCATAATTTCTGATGGCCCAAACTTGGATGCACACTGGTATTTGTAGTGAAAATACTAGACGCCCAGAATTATATTTCTTCACACAATAGCTTTTTCTTTTTACGCCAATAGGTCTTAGATAACTTGTAACTAGTTTAGTTTAGATAGGTATTTTGTTATAGGATAAACATATACTATCCCAATTTTTCAATAAAAATGCCATAAGGGGCAACAAAAACGTAGCAATGTATTTAAAAATTATAAGATGTACAGGATGGGGTGCTACATTGGCCTCGGTTGATATACAATAATTGCTAACATATTTAAAATGTTTTTGGAGCATATGTAAGTCCATTGGGAGCACATTCTAAAATTATTTTGAAATATACAGGGTGCTCCAAAAGAAAGTTACACATTAAAGTTATCAAAATTTAAATGGAACACCATGCATATTATTGCATATTTTTGACATGTTATGATGATGATGATTCGACATGATTGAATAATTTCAAGCATTAATTTTGTTTAATTTATTCTTGAAAAGTAGGCAGTGGTGCATTGGACATTGCTTCATATTTATTGGAAACCAGACAAAAATTAACAAATACATATGTCTTATTACATACACATTTTTACCATAAACTTAATACAAAATAAAACAAAGAAACAAATGATTCAAATATCACTCAATGGATGTCCGCCATTTTCAATACATAAATAAATACTTGGTTGAAATGTTTTTATATTGGCAGGTGTTGTTTGTGGCACATATATTGTAGAAAATTAATTTTGATACATCTCCACAAAAAGATCTGGACTCATTAGGTCTGGGGAGCTTGCAGGTCAAGTCTGTGAATCACCACGTCCTTTTACCTATTAGGGTATTGCCTATCCAATTAACTCAAAAAAGGAGCACCATCTAGTTGTAGCCGCATCTTTTGGCGGATATTCAGAGGTACGTTTTCCAAAAGTACGGGTAAAACTGCTGTAACAAATAAATTGGCCATTGGCCAACTAGCCGTATGTATGCTAGCAGCCTTGAATTGCGACTTAATATGTACTCGTATCGTGCATAAACATTCCACGGTATGTTAGCTCGCTCAACCATCCAATGTAGATTAATTTATCCATTGAAAATGACGGACCTCAATTTGAGCGATATTTGAATCATTAATTTCTTTGTTTTCTTTTGTAATATGATTATGGTGACAATTTGTATATGATAAGACGTGTATTGGTGAAATTTTGTTTGTTTTCGCATAAATATGAAGCAACGTCCAATACGCTACTGCCTACTTTTCAATAATTCAAATTTTTAATACATAATCGCCAATTAAAACACTAAATTGACTTTCACAAGAGAGATACATATGTATTGGGAACTTTAACAATATTTAAAAGAGAAATCATTTAAAAACCAATTACTTATCTTAGATACAGGCTGTTTCATTTAAAATAAGAAAGTTATTGAGCATTAATGGTAGCTACAGTTAGAGGTAAGATTTTAACCACCTTGTATAATTTTTGGAAAACATCTTCATTTTAGCATTAGATGTAATAGTTGTGCTAATGAAATAATACTACTTGAAACACGTAACTTAAATACGTACGCTAGGTAACCATTCTAAATATTGATCTACATTTTCAAAAATTGTCAAATATCTCAGAAACTGTTGAACCTAGATATAGGGAATATGACAGTAACTTGCCTTTATTTAATCTGCGTTATCGAAATATGTAATACTTATGGTATTGCATTTAAATTTTGACAACTTTGATGCGTAAGTTTTTTTGGAACAGCCTGTATATTTCAAAATCATTTTAGAGCGTGCTCCCAATGGACTTACATATGATCCAAAACAAGGTTTTAAATTTGTGTTACCGTTTTTGTATATCAACCGAGGCGAATGTGATGCCTCACCACATTTTGCGAATTAACAGTTGTGAATTTGATGAAGTTTTGTAAAGTTTATAATAATGTTATTTTGCGATAGATAGTTATCTAAAATCTGTATTTGCATGCATTTTAAATAGTCTGCAACTGTCAATTTTTGTAACAAATGCAATAATTAAAAAAGGGCTAATTTTAGAGTTTTAAATTTCTCTCAGCGATTCAAATTTATAATCGAAATTAGAATATATAGTTGAAATAAGGAAGTTGCATTGTAATTGGGAAATGCAGAAATCTAGAGTTATTCTAAATGGGGAAAGAACATGGCCCGAAATTATTACTTGAAAATTTAAAATTGCAATTTTTGTTACTTCTATTCTATATTTTTTAATCAACAACATACCCTGTTTACAAAATGACGTTTATTATTTGTCACATCCAGCCGAAGCCAACATAATCGAAATTTAAAATTCAACCGTAGCATACTGTTATAAAAGTAGACGGGGGATTCACCGTATGCGAGTGGCTGTTACTTTAGCCGCTGTACTAGTTGATGCCAATATGACCGCTATATGAATCGTTAAATACATTGAAAGTATACTGAAGGATGTCGATTTGTATTATTGCGAACAGGATGCCAATATGTACGTGAGCTATATATATATGTATATATTAAGCAATTATATTTCTGAAAATATCCTATTTCTGTATTTTGATATAAATTTTATAAATCTTGTATTCCTATAAATTTATATCTTTATATGCGCTATTTATTCGTACAGAAAAATACAGATATGTATATAAAGGAATTATATATAAGAGTATTCAAGACCGGGAACGTAACGTCTTCTGTTGTCACCGAATCAAAACATACTACAACGAAACGAAGTGCCGTATTGCATTTCAGGAATGTAAACGACGCGAACATTGGCGAGGAGATTGGAGAGGAACAGCAATACGTTCGGCAACGCTCGCCTACCTGCCGCGTCCAAAGACTTTATGGGCCTCCTGTACGTACTTTACAAATTCTCTTATAATCTTTTCTTTATACGTTCCCAGGACGTGTAGTAAATGGAGGATTTATAATATTTTAATAATAAATAATAAGACACAATATGCAAACTTATTTGCCACTGAATAAATGAAAATGCAGCAAATAAACGAATAACAAATATATTGAATAAAACGAATAAATATGTGAATACAAAGTTAGAACATGCGGGACCAAAACATTAATAATAAATGCACCTTTAATCAATTTAAACAACTACGCGATTTAGATGACTAAAGAACTAACAGAGCTGCATATGTTAAAATCTAAGAATAACAACGGCAAACTTTATTTATAAAAGACAATAATTAATTTATCTTATGTTCTACGAGCTCGTATCTATGAAAAATAATAGTTTCATGGCCAAATACCTTTAAAACTTCTCTCTTCGCGTACGCTCGTTGACGCTGGTTCTTCCCGCCAAATGTCCGATTCTTTCGGCTGCTTTGTCTTGGGGCTTCGGGCGTGTCGTTTCTTGTTGTTTCTTCTTTTAGCAGTATTTTATATATCTTACGGTCAATTTGATTATTTCGAGCATTATTCATAATGACCATAATAATAATTTAAATATTTTGTATGTCTACGATAATATATTACATTGCGCGGTTATTATAAATATTATTATTTCCCTGAGCACTTTGATTAATTGAAAGCAATTTGGAAACGTATGTAGGATGTGATTCTCACTGGCCAATCAGCATCCAAAGCAAAAGAGCCGAAGAAGTAGCATATACAAAATATTTAAACTGCCCTGTCATTATGAATAATGCCCGGAATAATCAAATTGCCCGTAACATATATATTGGCTACGCGCTGGACCTTCCCAGTAATCACGGCCTTACTTTATACTGATTATTTAAACAAATATAATAACTACTATTGATGTTGTTTGGCGACCGCTTTTTTTAAACAATAAAATTTTATGCAGGTTTTTTCGGTCCTAATAAAATAAATCTATATTTTCAATATTTCGTCACACTCTGTGACTTCGTCAAGAAATAATTTTTTTTTTGTAAAAGTGTAAACAATATGTAAAATATACAAATGTAAAAATTTTCAGAAAACTTAAAAAACGAATTTGGATTATATGTACAGGGTTTCCACGGCCAAGTGAGACATAGGGAGAATACATATAAAATCGGTTTTCGCTGGATATTATCTTCCTAATACTACTTCATTCAAATTTAAGCGCCGCATATTATAACTGGGTTAACAATGAACATCTCCACAATCGTAATACAAAGAAAGTCATTTTAATAAACCCAAAAAATTATTATTTTTAAAACTATTGTAGGTACGTGAATTCCTAATAAGGCTTTTAACGCGTCAGTTAGTGCAAGCGACCGTTGCGTAATGGTTCACGCGACGGCTTAATGACTCAAATGCACGGATTGTTTAGGGTTCGAATTCCGGCAGATTAGTTTTATTTTTTATTTTTATCTTCAACAATAATACTACAAATTCGGTAACACTACAAAAATCAGAGATTTTGAAGACTATAAAATCGATTTTTTGAGGATTAAGATAAATAATGAATAATTTTTACAATAAAAATGATCACGTGCTATTATATTATTCGATTTTTAATTGTTACTAAGGACGTATCATTAGTCAAAATAAAAATGAAAACTTGAACAAGATTTAAAAAAAAATAAAAAATAAAATTCATTGCTCGGATTCGAACCCTAAACAATCCGTGCATTGCGTTATTAAGGGGTCGCGTGAACGTCTGCGCCACGGCCGCTTGACAAACTCACGTGTTAAAAGCCTTATTAGGAATTCACGTACAATAGATTTAAAAATAATAATTTTTTTGGTTTTATTAAAATGACTTTCTTTGTACTATGATTGTGGAAATGTTCATTGTTAACTCAGTTACAATATTCGATACTTAAATTTGGATGAAGTAGTATTTTTTTTTTTTGCCAGGGGAAAATCCTTTATGGACGCCGGACCTAGATGTCATGGCCGGTAGTGTGGGACTCGTAACTAACATACCCACCAAAAACCCCTCAATTCTTCATCTGCTGTGCCACCGGAACTGCTGTTGGCGTATCTTCAGCTGGCACAGGTGTCACTTGACTCTAAATTCTACTTAATTTATCTTCTGCTGACTTGCAGCCTATCTCTAGTTTCTTTCGCCGTCATTATGTTTCGTATGTAGGTACTAACTGCTCTCCAATTATCCTCGCTCTCCATCATAAGCCCAGTCAAGTTTTGTTTGTCTATATCGCAGCGCAGTTGTTCTTTGAGAGTGGCTCTGTGCAGTCTCCAGTTTTGGCATTCGAACACTACGTGTTCCGGCGTTTCTTCTATTCCGCAATATGGACAGGAGTCGTCTTCTACCAGCGCAAACCTCTTGAGGTAGCTTTTAAAATTACCGTGGCCCGAAAGGACTTGTGTGAGGTAGTAGTCTACCTTTCTGTGCCTACATTTAACCCAGGGTTGTAGGTCTCTGATTAGGGCTTTCGTCCAGGACTCCGTAGGATCCCGTGCCTCCCACTTCCGTTGCCATCTTTGAAGAGTAAATTCTCTTTCTTCTATTCTGGAAGGGCTCCTGAAGAGAAAAATTCTCCGTTGCTCTTCCGCCAAAAGGGACATGGGCGGTATACCTGCTATTACCTGCGCGGCTGCAGCAGAAACTGTTCTGTACGCACTTATTACCCGTAGTAATGTTCTCCTTTGTATTTTATCAAGCGCCTCCCTATTTCTCTTGATGTCTAACGCATTTGCCCATGCTGGGACTGCATACAGTATCTGTGACTGTATTACGCCGTATAATATCTCCCTCTGCTTGCTTCTAGGTCCCCCAATGTTCGGTAAAATTTTTACTAACGCTGCGAGAGTCTTATCCGCTTTTTCCACCACTCGCCTTACTTGTGGTCCCAATGTTAATCTGTGGTCCAGGACTACCCCGAGATACCTCAACTGTTTTTTTGGAGCGATTTCCTTTCCCAGTACAATGAACTTAATGTCTTCGTATCTATGGGGTCCCTTAAGTATGACCGCTTCCGTTTTTTCGGGAGCTATCTGTAGATCAGCCCGCTTCATCCATTCTGCTATCTTTTCCAGAGATTCATTTGCTTTAAAGACAAGATCTCTTGAATCATCTGCCTCTATAACTAGTGCCAGGTCATCGGCGTATGCCGTCGTAGTGGATCCCTCTATCAGGTGGATGTGCAGTACTGGGTCGTATAAGATGTTCCACAAGGTCGGACCCAACACCGAACCCTGCGGCACTCCGGCGTTGACTTCCATCCCTATCTTGCTAGAGAGCAGGATCTTTCTTGTGTGAAAATAGTCCTCAATAATATTAACCAAGTATATTGGGATATTTCTTTTCTTCAGCTGGGCAATTATGCGGCTCCAGGACGCGGAATTAAACGCATTCTTAATATCTAGCGCTATCATCGCTACCCATTTCTTCGAGGATGCCTCAACCGTCCTGACTACCTCCTTAATGGCGTGTACCGTTGACCTCCCCGTCACAAAACCGAACTGCTTTCCTGACAGTCCACCCGTCTTCATAATTTCATTATCCAGCCGATTTTTAATCATTCGCTCGTACATTTTCCCTAGTATGCTGAGCAGGCAAATAGGTCTAAAGCTTGGGGATGATATTGTTGATCCTCCCTTTGGCAGCAAAACTACAAAGGCTTCTTTCCATTCCGCTGGAAATCTCTGTTGCTTTAGTAGTTGGTTCAGTACCTCTAGCAAGACTTTGGGGATGGTATCCACGATTGCTTCCACTGCTTCAGAACTTAAGTGGTCTGGACCCGGCGCCTTACCCTTCTTCATCTTATCCATGGCGGTATTCAGTTCATCTTCTGTGAAAGGTTCCACGTCTGTAACTTTGTGGCTATTTCTTATCATAGAATCGTTTTTCAGAGGAAACAGATCTCTTACAACTTTTAACCTTTGTTTTGTTGTTAAACTATATGGTAGCGGAAGAGCTCCCGTGTGCTTCATAGCGATTTTAAATCCATCGCCCCAGATGTCATTTCCCAGGTCTGCAAGTATATTCTGCCAATGCTGCTTCTTTGCCCTGATTATTTTATGTTTCAGTTCCCTCTTCGCATCCTTATATAATTTTTCCTCCATCGAAGTTGTGAGTGAGCTCGCTCGGTGCCTATTTCTTCTTGTCCATTGTCGACGTAGGCTATGGCACTCTTTCCGCTTATTCTCTATCTCCGCATCCCACCAGTACGGCATGAGTCGCTCCCCTTTTGGTACCGAGATTGTGCACTCCTTGTTAAGCGTGGTGACGGATTGAATAAAGATACGCGGGTCGCACACATGTGTATCACCAAAAACTTCCTGCAGCCTTTTCGTAAACTTGGCTCTGTCTAAGATATGTCTCAGGCCTCTTTCTTTCCTTGCCTTGATATCCCATCCGATCTCATAGTAGATGTAGTTGTGGTCGGTATGAAATTCACCTGTGATGACTTTCCAGTTTTGTATTTGCCGGGTTATTGTGTCTGTAGCCCAAGTAATGTCTATGAAGGACTTGCTAGATCGCCTTTCGAAAGTAGGCGTTTCTCCATTATTGATAACATTGAGGCTTAGCTCCGCTGCCCAGTCCATGAGGTGTTCCCCACGGTTATCCGTTACCGGTGAACCCCACGCCGCGGCTTTCGCGTTAAAGTCTCCCGCGATGATTGTTTCTCTGTTCCTTGCTCTCATGTCCACCGTGATTGCGCCTAAGCATTCATCGAATTCTTGTAGATCGATATTTGGAGAGAGATAGCATCCATACAAGCACCACTTTTCCCACTGTAGATATATATATCCGTCACCTTTACCATGTCCGCAGATACCCAGATCTTTGTTTCTTATGAATATAGCGACGCAGTTCTTAGTGTCCACGATAAAATTGTTCTGCTTTGCGATTTTCAGGTTAGGTTCGCTAATTATAACGAGGTCTATGTCCTGCGCGCACGCCGTTGCATACATTATGTCGTGAGCCGTCCTTCCCCTGCCTAGGTTGACCTGTAGTATCTTCAGCCTTCTGCTTGGCGATCTATCTGGCATTGTTATTGGATACCTTCAGTTTCCTCTGTTCACTCATCATTTGCCTGAACTTGGGACACCTGGTGGTGTCTGCGCGGTGGTCTCGTGAACTGCATGTCGGGCAGTAGTGTGCCTCCTTACAGTCTTTAGCCTTGTGACCTGGCTGGTTACAGTTGAGGCATAAGTTGGAACGATCTGGTCCCTGACACTCCCTGGATGCATGTCCAAATTCTAGGCATTTATAACATCTAACGATTGTTATCCTCTCGCGGATTCTACAGCTCACCCAATCTATTTTCACTCTGCCCAGCTTTACTAGCATATTAGCGTTTGCTTTACTGACTTGTACCGTCGCTATTTGGTTGCCATCTCTGGTTGGCCTCATTGACTTGATCTCCAGCTCTTGGCGGTCTCCGGAGAGCAGATTTCTAAGCACATCCTCCACTTGACTCTTTGTAATGGCAGCATCTATATCTAGGACGTGAAGGGTCGCTGTATTGTTTGGAATTTTAACTTGCGCTCCAACTTTTTTAATTATTACTTCCTTGAGCTCCCCCGCTTTCTTCCTATTACCTTCTACTTCTAGCATTAAATCTCCCGCCATGGTTTTCTTAATGCTCTTTACTTTAACTCCAACCTCCCCAGATCCACGTTTTGTTTTACTGATTTTAATAGGTCCGCGTATGTGTTGCCCTCGCTTTTAATCACGACCTTCTCTGTTTGTGGTTTTGGTGTTCTAATTTTCCCTGTTTTCTGACGAATTTTTGAATCCGAGAATATGGTAATATTGACGTTTATGTCTACGAACACGCTCTCGCACAGCTTCCTAATGTAGTCCTGGTTCAGACCCTCACTTAGTATAATGCGTAGTATATTCGTCGGATGCACGCCCATAGTGCTCTTCAACTCTAATAATATATTATACGCGTCTTCCATATTATTGATTCCTGCTTTATCGATCTTGAAAGGTAGAACGTACAAGGCTGATGACACCTCGGAGGTCTGCTGGCTTCTAGTTTTGGTTGCCACCACTTTAATAATATAATCTATTTCGCCCGTATTTTTACTTGCCATTTCCTTTATTTCCGGGTACAATGGTATCAGACTTTCTACCACCTTGTTATCAGCCACTGCCTTCGGGTGCAATATGATTGCGAGGTCTCCTTGCTCGTTGTAGCTACTAGCATTCGCATGTGCTACCTTGGTCTTCCTGTACATGTCCTCTGGCCACGGTACGTCTAGTATGCTTTCAACGTCCACAAAACCCTTTTTTAATTGTAGCATCTCTCTGATTTTACCCCTGAGTCTTTCTTCCTGTTGCTGCTTCTCCTGCTCTATATCCTTCCTTTCCACTTGGACACTGACTGTGTTACAGCTAACAGTCGTTTGTGTAGCTGCATCGTTCCTTTTTCCGATGACCTTATCGAGGACGAGTGACCTACTCTCTTTGTATTGTTTGAATCCCCTTCCTAGGTTTCCAACCAGATAATCCAGTTCTCTCGTCGCTTGTTTTATTTCTAGTTTTGTTTTGGTACTCTCGGTAACTAGTTTCTTGAGTTCATTTGCCTTCTTCACCACTTTAGCCAGCATTCCTTCTACTTTTCCAATTTCTGCGCTTTCCTGCTCGAAAGAGACAAACTCCATAAGCTCCCTCTGCCGAGGCGAATTTGCTGCTCTTTTCCTCTTTTTTTCACTTTGCACTATGTCGTCTTTATCACTTCCCACCAAACTATATATGGGACTGTCTCCTATGTTTTCGTCCTCCCACGCTTCGGCATCTGTGACTGCTTCCGGTGTCTCGCATCTTGATGCCGACCTTGCCAAAGTAGTTGCCGGTGAAAAACTATCTTTTTCCGTTGACAACAGCATATCTTCTTTCCCATCCTTTTGTGTTGCCTTCTGCGCCGCCGACATCTCGGTGCTATTACTAGGAGGGGGGGTCCTTGCCAAAGAGCGTCGCCTGCCGAAAATCAGAACTTCTTCCAGCTTTTTATCGAATTCTTTCCTATTAGTTGCTTGGTCGTCTTCAGTTTGTCCATCCTGTTCAGTTTTGTTTAGTTTCATACTCATCTTTTTCCCACGAGTCGCTAGGGACCTAGACAGTCACCCGTAGCAGAGCCCTGCGTTCACTACGGGAAGGCTATTTAAATCGGAGGTCGCCTGGTATCCGAAGTTCTGCACACTAGGGACTGGGTCACCCCCCAGCCATTCATACCGTCGGCGTGTGTAGTGCCACCTTGGTATTGATGAAGTAGTATTAGGGAGATAATATTCACCGAAAACCGATTTTATATGTATTCTCCCTATGTCCCACTCGGCCGTGGAAACCCTGTATGTCTAGTTTGAAGTAATTAAAATATGCCAATATTGTCAGAATTTTTTAAAAAGTCAAAAACATGGACATTTAATTAATCAAGCAAACCATATCTTTGGATGTAATTTCTTTATTTACGTAAATTCCATTGGAGTTGGTTTTTAAGATTATTAATGATAAACATTTAAGTAATTATACAGATTTATCTAAACAATCGTTTATTGAATTAAGGCGAGATTTCGGCTGGCAAATGCAAGCAGTAAACGACGTTGCTTCATAAACAAATTTCTCCTTTATTGATAGATATATTAATCTGATTTTTTTTGTAGTCACAAAGAAACAATTATTATTGGACACTACAGACTCCTTTTCTATGTTTTTCTTTAGGGTATTCTTATAAAAAATCGCATTAGACAATTTCAACATATTATTATTCAGTCTGTGGTAAAAAATAAAGCAAAATATTCCTGTACAGTTCTAGAACTGACTTTCATTTATTTTATAAAAAATACCCATAGCTCTAAAAAATTCTGTAAATGAGTAATACGTCTAAGAAAACACCTTGTACCGAAAAATTTGCAAGGATCGCCGCCTAAACTTGTGAGGGGAATACGCTCCCACTTAGGTCCTTCTCATTGGATTAGGCCAATTCCGTCTCTCTTTCGCGGTTGGAAAACGGTGCTTGCGCGGTGAATAGTGCGGTTTTTTATATAGTCTGTCTAGTATTGAATATTATACGATGTTTGTGACAATTATTGTGTGGTTTGTTTATCGTTTTTTGGAATAATTTTTCTAGAAAATGGGTAATTTTACAACAGAAACAAAAACATTCGATAATCAATTTTTTTTGTTTTATTTTAATTTCCAATATCCATTTTTTCTTATAGAGAGTTAATTTTTGTTTCTTGTGAACTAGAAAATACTGTTATTTTTTTTAATTTATATGCCTATTAGAGATTAATATTTTGTTTTGTTACCATATTTGTTGTTGTTGTCCAGTTGTCGTTGGAATTTGATTCATATTTTTCCTCGTTTGAATATTAATGCATTTTTATATTGTTCCTGTTATTATTATTAGCGGTAGTGCTAAGTAAATAATAGCTTGGTTTAGTTGATAAACTTTAACGATAGTGATTTCTGTGTAAAGCGAGTGCATCTGTATTTTAAGCCAATCCAGGTAGGCAGTGTTGAATACATACAAGTAGTTTCTTAAAACAGTAGTTTTTGATAATTTCAGGATTGTTGGAAGAAACACCAGATGCCAGACAAACAATGCTTCTAATTTATATAAACAATGTGTAAACATACCATATATAATAAATATACAAAATAAATTATTTGTCTATATAGATTTTATTTTCTTTTTAGCATACCACATTCTTACAAAAGTTTGCATATTTAGAGTTATGTTAATGTATTGTTTGAGTTTATTTTACAATTGATATTTACATGATCATTATGACATGATACTATTGTAATAATTAATTGTAAAATAAACAAAAACAAAATTCATTTTTAATTATGATATGAAAATAACTTACTATATTGAATTTTGCCGCCAACAGTTCTCACGATCCAATAGATGGCTCTAAATCATGATACCACCTCTTAATTAGAGAGATTTCGCACCATGTGTTCTATTTTTTGAGTGGGGCAGGATCGTATCACCTGAAAATACGCGATATTACCATACAAGGCGATATATTCGAATTTTCCGTACAGTTCTGATCAAAGTCCTGTTTGCTCGTTGTCGGTTAAAACTGTTATATTTTCTATTATACATGAAATTTTAACATAGGGAAATTATATACAGTTATGAAAATAGGCGCATTACATTAATTAAAATAAAATAACATTTCTTTAATATGGTTAATAAGTACTTGTTTTCCTTATCACGTTAACGCTTAATAAAATAAGATGATTGAAAATATCGCGACCCGTTACAGTACCTCCCTTACTTTTTTCGCGATACCGTAGCGTCCTCGTCGATTATCAAGAAAAAAGTAACTATATAATGTTTTTATTTACATTTGTACAATCATTGTCGGTATTTGGTAAGTCCTTCATCGGTTTCATGTATCGTCATAGGGTGATTCCAGGCCGTTACAGATCGTTTATCCGGATAACCTGGCCAATAAGCATTTTCGTCTACGAGCCGTAATGTTATGTCAGGTCTGTCGTACAGTTGGAGAAATTTCTTCATGTCTTTTACTAGCGCTGACGAACAATGGTGATTCTTTAGTGACACGCATTTTCCTACACGCTATGTCGCCGGATTAACTCTTTGGTTATACTTATTCTTACGTTTGGTCGCTCTATTCCGTAGTCGTTCCTTAGCTAGAAATATTTTTGCATTTCTGGATCTATTTGTCCTATTTTGATATTGTATCAGTTGTTTGATCAGCCACTTCGTCGTTGGTCTTTCCTATTTCTTAAAGGCTTCCACTGTTTTTTTCCTATTTTTGACCTTTATCGCCACGTAATCTTTCCATTGGTTTTCGGCAGAGTCCAGTCTTCGGTCTACGATGTTCCGCTGACCGCATTGGTTCATAGATGCATTGTATAGTCTTGTGTCAACTGATTCTTCACTATCTCCCTGCTCAGATGTCCATGATTGTATCTCGAGATATTTCTTCACCCAGTCGTTCATTTCCTCTACTTCAACTTCCTGTCTTGCCTTTGCTCGATCATAACTTCCTGTCTTGCCTTTGCTCGATCATGTTGCATCTTTTCCCATCTGGCACTTAACACGTCTTGAGTTATCTGGTTGGTCACAGTTGTATTACCTTTCTGAGTCGTTTCAAGAATATATATTGGGGTTTAAGCACTTTCTTGTCGTTCTCCTCCTCGTCCTGATTCAGCACGGACGTTTGATCTTCGACTTTCATTTCTACTCAATATCCTTGACCAATTTTTCGTTATCTTCTCTATTTTGTCGACTTAAGTATATCGTCTAGTTTATTAATCAATTGCTCGTTGTCTTTTGCCATTTGTTCGGTCATATCGTCTATCTTCTTGCTTAATTGCTTACTAGTTTGTTTCATTTGCTTCATGGCTGTGAAAAATTTCTTTAGGTCACTCGTACTTGGTACTAGCGTTGTTTTTCCTACAGCTTCCATTGAGTTGGTGGTTCCAAATCCTTTCGAAATAATACCTTATTTTTGACACGTCCGGTATATTGTCCGGTATATTATCCGGTATATTGTCTAACGCTTTCGAACCGCTCTGTACAGGGTGCGCCACTAAGAGAGGTAAGCTGTATCTCGAAAAGTATATGTCCTAGGTTCCGCGGGAAAAATTTTGATAGTTACAGTAGCCTATATCCCGTGAAACAAAGCTTAAAGTATACAAGGCAATATATCGACCGATCCTAACATATGGAAGTGAATCCTGGGTGCTAAATAGGGAACAGAAGAGTAAAATACAGGCAGCAGAAATGAGGTATCCAAGAAGAGTTAAAGGCGTCAAGATGGATAGAATAAAAAACTTAGGAATAAGAGAACATCTAAAAATACAGTCTGTGTTAGAATATATTGAAGTAAGACAGTTAGGATGGTGGGGACACTTACATAGAATGGAGAATACAAGACAAACAAGAAGAATATGGGAAGCAAGAATAATGAAAAATAAAAGAAGAGGAAGACCGAGAGCGACATGGGACAATGTTATCACTGAGTTATTGGAAAGGGAAGGCAAAACCAAGACGGAAGCGAAAAACATGGCAAGAAATAGAAAAGAATGGAAGAAGTTTTTAAAAAGCTAAAAGAAGAGAAACTCCCTACACCATAATTATGGTAGAAGGGAACTTTGGATTATATACCGGGTGTCCAGCCTAAAATGCAACGGTCCATAGTCGACTTATTAATTTTTTGAAAAAATGTTTCAAATAAATGTTACCTCAAATTCTACACATTTTAAAATTAGTATAAATAATGGCGGACTTCCGGTTCTACCGTAAGTAGATACTAACTTTATTATTTTAAATGGAGCACCCTATATATTATTGCTCTTTTTGATTCCTTATTAAATATAAAAGGCACTTTGTTAAGCTTGCATTGAGTCTAAGTTGTACCGTTTCTGAATTAGGTAACGTTTTTCGAAAAAAATGACATCTGCACCGTCTTCGGTATTTGGAAATATCTCCGTAACTGCGAAAGTTAGAAACATGCGGTTTTCAGTTTTTGCTTAATCGTGAAAGAGGGCACCTCTTTTATTAGAAAATTGTTGCATTTATATTACAGAGTGATTAAATAGGGATCTGTAATTTCCCAACTTTAAAATCATGAATAACTTGATTTTTTTAAATAGAATGGTATAGCAATTTTTACAAAAATTGATGTAAAATTTTATTTTCTTCCGTTTTTATACGGATATTATTCTGTCTATTTTCAACGGTTTTGAAAATATTTCCGATTTTTCAGTTTTTCACCACCCGTATAAAAACGAAAGAAAATCAAATTTTCAGTGATATTTATTCAAGAATATTTTCACGTGCTAGCTCATTTTCAACCATATCTAGCCATAAAATTTCGTTATAAAATTCCGTTCCGTTTGTATAATACTTTTAATAGGCCATTCTCACCAATCACCCTGTATATACAGATGAAACAGCCGTCCTATAGTCGGGGCGTCGTATATCGGAACTATTCGAGAATAGAGAAGTAGGGATGTATTAGTAGATAGTTAGATGCACGCTTCACTCAAGACCGCACGGTTGTGTTCTGTTCAATACATATGCACAATACAATAATTGTTTGCTTATTCTCAAAATTTCTATAAACTTTCTAAACTAAACAGAAGTTTGTGGTAAAAATATAGATGATGAACTCGTCACAAATAGGAGAAGCAATTACACACGTAACGAAGACAATAATTTCTGATCATAAGTAAATAAATTAAATGGCCCAATTATATTGTTATGTAATAGGCCAGCCCAAACATTTAATTTTGCAGAGTATTGTGTTCGAGCGTCATAAGTACAAGGTCTCTTTTCTTGTGACCAATACCTTGCAACACTTGAGTTGTGTCGACCCTGTAAAGCGAACGAAGATTCGTCTGTAAAAACAAGTTTTACACGGATTTAAACAGCCATACATTTCAAAGTTATTGATTATATGACGAACTGTTTCACAACAAATTGTTTGTTGGAACTCATCGTTAACTAGGCGTACAATATCTCTTATTGAGTAACCACGATGATGTTGTTTTGTAACATATTTCTTTTGTTGAAGGGTAAAAATGTCCATTATGAATTACAAAACAATCAGCATCAGTAATAGTAATAATAATAATCGTACATTTACGATAGCATGAATTACTTTATCTCGCTAATACAATACAACTGTGCGCTGTCGAGTTAAGCCTACTAACGCATCCCTACTTCTCTACTCCCGAATGCTTCCGACATACGATGCCCCGAGTATAGGGGCCTAACTTCACTTTAAACTTTAATAGTGTCTAGTTTTTAAGACAAATAAAGCTGAAACTGAAACTGAAAATAGTTTGGCATGGTATCTGGTCCTCATATCTTTATTTCCTTATTTAAATGAATCCGTTGGAAATGGAAGAAAACAATAATGACATTGACAGTGTTCCCATTATTTTAAAACGAAAATATTTTAAAATATTAAAATTTATCTGCAATGAATGTATTTTGTATTTCAAATACTAAGAAAGAATGTATTTGGTATTTCAAATACTAAGAAAGAATTGTATTTTGTGTTTGGTATTTCAAATACTAAAAAGGAATGTATTTTGTATTTTATATTTCAAATACATTTGAAATGTATTTTGCCCAGCCCTGCTTATATTCACACAAAATTCAAGGTTAGATAAATTGTGAATCATTTCACTTATACATCTTGAATATTATTACGGCCGTACGCCTATGACTCATTCAAGAAAACGTCTGGGGAAGTGTAGAAAAGTTCTAGATTGTTCAAGAATAGAATATTCGGGCAACACCAGGACATATAAAAGGGGGTCGAGGCTGCACCAAGAGAACAGTCTATTACCGAATGTTGACGTGTGCAGATAAATAGTGTATCGACATAAATAATCTCTTAGTGTTAGTAAATTGTTAGTGTTATATTTTTACCACGTTACTATTATTAGAAATAAATCGTTGTCTACGAAATATCGCCTGCCAACTTATTTAAACCCCGAAAACGTTACAATTGGTGTCAGGTGTGGGGTTTGGCAATATTTGTGGACATTACAATTGTAAAACATGGCTACTAAAGGGAATACATTAAAAGACCTAAAACTGGTGGATCTCAAACGTGAACTTGAAGAGAGAGACCAGGACACCAGCGGAAAGAAGAATGAATTACAAGAGCGGCTGTCGGAAGTCATGAAAGAAAATGGTCAGGATCAAGATACTTACGAATTCGAAGTGGATGGTAGTATGAATGATTTAAAGAGAGTATTGAAAGAAGAAATGGCGGCAAATTCTAAAAGCTTGAAAGAAGAAATGGAGAAAATTCTAGAAGCATGAAAGAAGATATGGCAGAAAATTCTAGAAGCTTGAAAGAAGAAATGGCAGAGAATTCTAGAAGCTTGAAAGAAGACGTGGGAAGTTTGAAAGAAGAAATGGCCGAAAACTCTAGAAGGATGAAAGAAGAAATGGTGAGCTTCAAAGAAGAAATGGATCAAAAGTTACTAGAAAATTCAAGTAACATCGAACAACGTTCGAAAGAACTGGAGGAGCGTATTGTAACGTTTTCGGGGTTTAAATAAATATTCAGGCGATATTTCGTAAAAACAACGATTTATTTCTAATAATAATAATAACGTAGTAACAAATAAAACAATAACGAATGACTAACACTAAAAGATTTATTTATGTCCGCGCACTATTTACTTTTACAATATTTATTTACACTTGTCGATGTTCGGTAATAGACTGACTGTCGGTGTAGCGTCGACCCCGTTTTATATGTCGTGGTGTCTCCAGAACATTCTATACTCGAATAATCTAGAACTTTTCTAGAGGTTTTCTAGAATTCGAAGTTCTCTCGAATAAGTCATAGGCGTACGGCCGTAACAGTATAAAGGGAATTGAAACAAGATTGGGTCAAATAAATATAATGGACAGTGACAGTTTCATCCAGCCGGAAGCAGCTGCATACGAAGGGAGGAAGATAGAATAGCACCCATACCCCAAGCTACCAACATTTGATGGCAAAACATCTTTAGAGGAATTCTTAACACTGTTTGAAACAGCTGTTCTGGTTAATAGTTGCAGCGAGACTGCCAAAGCATCCACTCTATCACTAGCCCTACGTGGCGACGCCTTGCGGGTGCTTCAAGCGATACCCTTGACTGAGCGACAAAACTATCGAGAACTTGTGAAGCAGTTGGAGATGCGTTTCGGGCACAATCACATGGAACAGGTTTACCGCTCACAACTAAAAATCCGCTATCTGAAGTCCACGGAAAATCTACAAGAGTACGAAGCCGGTGTATTTCATTTGATCAGGAGTGCATATCCGACAGTTCCAGACAAAGTAAGTGAGAGCTTGGCTGTGGATAAATTCCTGGACGGACTTCGGGACACGGAAACACAGCAAGCAGTGAAACTGGCCCGGCGGCCCCCAAACACCTGTAACTGTGCATCCATGAAGTGCCAAACCAATAGTCTTTTTGTAAACGGATTAGTCAATGGTCAATCACGAGATATGTTACTGGACACTAGTGCAACGATGACCATCATCCGTCCAGAGATTCTAAAAGGAAAAACGGAAACGCTGCCAAAAAGAATGGCATTACGTATAGCCACTGGCGAGTTGGTCAACGTCCTGGGTGAAACGATTGCCAACTTCCAAATTGGCGATATGAAATTCAGGTATCGCATACTGGTAGCCAACATAGAACACGACATAATTCTTGGCATGGATATAATGGCAGAATTTGGTTTCAAACTAGACCTTTAAAGGAGGTGTACTGGCAGTAAATGGCGAAGACATTGTCCTGAACCGTTGTACAGACATTGCCACACGTGCGTTTTTGGTCAGAGACATAGTTCTCGATGGGAGGAGTGAAACCATTGCATCCGACACTCGAGGACAATATTCCAGAAGGCCAAATTCTACCGTTAGAACCGGATGTAAATAATGATCTGCATCAAGGAATACCCTTTGCGAAGACGATCATCCAAGCCAAATCCAATTTTCCAGTCAGACTGATGCAACTTAATAACTATTCGGTAAATTATTGAATAAACTTATGGACACAGCCTGTGAGGGTTTGACAACCGACCAACGTCGAGTAATGACAACGCTGATTGGAAATTATCAAGATATCTTCCAAAGCGAAGATGGCACCAAAGGAAGAACCAATGCGGTGTGACACCGAATAGACACGGGAGATGCGAAGTCAATTCGTCAGGCACCCAGACGGTTACCGTTAGCAAAGAAAGAAGAAGCGGCACAAATCATCCGCGATATGGAAAGAGATGGCGTTATCGAACCATCAAAGAGTCCATGGGTTTCTCCAGTGGTGCTGGTAAAGAAGAAGGATGGTAGTACCAGATTCTGCGTAGACTATTGACTCCTCAATAACGTAACGAAAGAAAGACAGTTATCCTTTACCCCGGATCGACGATACTTTGGACCTTGGTTGGTTGCAAAATGTTTTCAACGCTGGATCTCAAAAGTGGTTAGTAGCAAGTAGACTTAGAGCCCAAAGACAAAGAAAAGACAGCATTTACAATTGGAGCCAGACTTTGGCAGTTCATCGTTATGCCATTTGGGTTATGCAATGCCCCAGCAACATTTGAAAGGCTCATGGAAAACGTGCTAAGAGGAGTATTGTGGGAAATATGCCTCGTATACCTCGATAACATAATCGTGCTTGGAAGGTCATTTGATGGTCATCTGAGAAATTTAGAAGCAGTATTCGAACGTCTCCGTGAAGCCAAGTTAAAGCTGAACCCGAAGAAATGCAGTCTATTCCAGAAGCAAGTCACCTATCTTGGCCATGTTGTTTCGGAAAAGGGAGTATCGGCCGATCCAGAAAAGATAGAAGCCATTAGGAACTGGCCAGTACCAAAGGAAGCAGCACGACGTCCGACGCTTCCTCGGCCTTTGCACCTACTACCGTCAGTTCGTCTCAGGGTTTGCCAAGATCGCTAAGGCACTAACAAGACTTACTGAAGAAGGCAAAGATTTTGTATGGGACGAGGACTGCCAGCATGCGTTTGAGCAACTTAAGCAAACGTTGATTTGTGCTCCGATTTTGAGCTACCCACGTCCTGACGGAAACTTTATTTTGGACACTGATGCTAGCAATGTGGGTATCGGAGGAGTCCTATGTCAAATACAGGACGGGGATGAAAAAGTTATTGCTTATTTCAGCAAGGTACTGTCAAAACCAGAACGCAACTATTGCGTAACAAGGAGAGAAATGCTGGCAGTGGTTAAGTCAATCGAGCATTTCCACAAACACGTCTACGGGAGGTTCTTGTTAAGAACCGATCATGCAGCGTTAACCTGGTTGCTAAGCTTCAAAAATCCAGAGGGGCAAGTGGCGAGATGGATCAAACGACTGCAGGAATACGATTTTGATGCAGTCCATCGACCAGGAACCAGCCATCGTAATGCAGACGCGCTATCAAGAAGACATTGTCCCAAGGAGTGTGCACATTGCCATCGCACCGAAGAAAAGGAGGAAGCTTCTTGTTGTAGAATCTCGGTAGTAGATGATCGATGCAACGATGACCAATTTTGAGCTGATCAGGAGTCGGACCAGTATTTATAGCACTTGGTAGAATGGAAGATGGCAGGAACCAAGCCAACTTGGGAAAGGATTGCTTCGTACACCCAGACTGTAAAATCATATTGGGCGCAATGGGACTCTCTGATAATGGAAAATGGTCTGCTGAAACGTGTATTAGAAGACGAAGATGGAACGAACGGGAAGCTACAGCTAGTCGTCCCAAAAAGGAGAATCCCTGAGATACTAGAGCTGCTGCATGATGTAACAACGGAAAGACACTTGGGAATTAGGAAGACACTAGAGAAGATCCGAAACCGTGTCTATTGGGTAAATTGTAAGGAAGATAGTGCGGTAAGAGTTAGTAGATGTGCGGACGAAAACAGATACCAACCAGGGGACCTGGTATGGCTATTTAACCCCCAGTTACGTTGTGGTTATTCCCCAAAGCTCCAGCGATCATGGGAAGGACCTTACGAAGTGATCAAAAGGATCAACGATGTAATCTATCGCATTAGAAAGAAACCAAGCGGTAAACCGAGAGTGATCCACTTTAACCGACTGGCGCCAGTCCTTGGAGATAATCGTCAAGATCAACATGAACAAAGTGTCAAAAGTGTCCAAAGAAGAAATGGCATACGAGAAATTTATGGCCAACCATGGACATGGACCTAAGATTCGTCATGCGGTCACAACGGAAATCCAGCGAGACTTGTTTTCGGCTTCCGTGGACCATGCATTAGCTCACTGCGTGGCTGAAGACCTGAAGATGGGAAAAGGGATAGCGAGGGTGTTCCGGCAGAAATTTGGAGGGATCGAGGATCTTCGACAACAACGGCCACAAGTTGGTAAAGCACTATACCACACTGACAACGCTCGTCCCTTATTTCACCTGGTGACCAAGGAGGCCAGTTATGGAAAGCCGTCTTACCAAACGATGTGGGACGCGTTGAAGAGTCTGTCAGAACGTCTGTTACAAGAGGGCATCAGGAAGCTGAGCATACCGAAGCTAGGATGCGGGTTGGATGGATTGGATTGGCGAATTATAAGAAGCATGATTGAGGAACTATTCCGATATACTGGTATCGACGTTTTGATATGCTGTTACACCCCACGCGCAAATGAAATTACAAGAAAGTCCGTGCCATACTATTTCTTCGAAATGTCGCAGTGTAAAAGAGGAACGGAGTGTCGTTACCACCACTAGCTTGCGAGAGGTACTGCTCCGGAACGAAACAGTTCTAAGGAGGGAGCAGTGTTACGGCCATACGCCTATGACTCATTCGAGAAAACGTCGAAATCGAGGGAAATGTAGGAAAGTTCTAGATTGTTTAAGAATAGAATATTCGGGAAACACCAGGACATATAAAAAAGGGTGCACCGAGAGAAGAGTCTATTAACGAACGTTGACGTGTGCAGATAAATAGTGTATCGACATAAATAATCTTTTAGTGGTAGTAAATTGTTAGTGTTAAAATAAATACAAGTGAATACAAGTATACCTCCAACGCTAGTTCTAAAAATTACCGCATAGTGGCGTATCAGTTAATGTAAATTTCCAATACCTGTATCTTTGATAAGTAGTGTGCCTTGATACTAAATTTCACTAACTGTCAGTAATTGTCAAAATTAGTAAGTAATCGGAAGATTGGATGACTTAAAGCACTTTTGGCAGAAAATAAGTGTTAAAAAAGAAACAGAATGAAATTTACCAGAAACTAGCAAGTAGATATTAGTTTCTGGGAGTGTCAATGAAATTCTAGACCAGTGGAAACGTTACATTTACGGCGACATCCAAACCGACGACAACCAAATAATGTATTTTTCATTAGATTGGAAAAAACTTTTGATCTGAAAATGAACATCGTGATGAAGGAGTAATCATTGTGAGTGAAGGAGTTGAAATAAACGTGTTAGCATTTGTGGAAGTGTAGAAGAAGATCAGATGGCCGGCGCGATCATCCGATCTGACACCACTAGACTTTTTCGTTTGGGTTCATTTAAAAAATGTAGTTTATGCTACAGCTCCAACAACCAGAGAAGATTTGGAAGCTAGAGCAAGACAAGCGATTAATGAAATAACTAGGCAGCAACGAGTATTATCCTGCTGCTGATAAACAATCCTGGTGCAGCATTGGTTTTGTTTACACCGTGCAAAGGAACGAGTATCTGGTGTAAAGTAGGCGCGTACTTTTATTCATCGATTGACGCAGCGCTTGAATCAGAAATCTATCGTCTGTTTAGTAAACGCTAGAAATGCGATGAATAGATTGGACAGTTCTTTTTTTAATCGATGCATGCATCGGATGCTCATCTGATTCATCGGCTTTAGGAGTCGATGGAACCGATGGATTTGTGGTGGGGGTAAACATCTGATCGCGTTTGTTGTCATAAATGATCATAACCTTGTATGATTTGTATCAATCTCTATTCCTCTATTCTCAAACTCATCGGCATCTCATCAGGTGCGTTCCTTTACTAATCGTGCTCATCGGATGTATCTGATGACGTCATTTGACATCCATCGTAAATTAAGCGCTTCATCAATGCGACGAATAAAAGTACATAAATTGCACTACATTAAAAAGCAAAGGAAAAGGCCTATTGCTTTATATTTTAATGAATAAAGTGTACAGCCTGAGTCAAAAGATAAGTCATCAAATATATTAATGTTATTAGTGCGAATAGCTAAAAATTTTGTTTACAAAAATTGTGCGGACCAACACATATGTATATGTACTATTTATATATAAATAATGCCAATTATGTATCGTTTCAATAATGAAGTCATTTGTTTGAGTAACTTCTAAACTTGAACCGACAAACTTTACAATACAAACCGTAATACAACCTTCTACAACAAAAAAGATCTTAAAAACTAGTTTTTGAAAGTATGTAACCGTCTACGAATTTATAAAAACGAAGTGAAATAGTATACTCGCATATTTTCATGAAATACGGATAATATGGGCACATGTTGTTACCTAATCGAGTACTAAATTTCTGTTACGGCCCAGTAATTCCTAATGCGTTAAACGACCTGTCAGCTCACTTTTTTTCCACTTCAATGGCCATATAATATAAATGTAGCAGTGATAATGTGTGGTTGAAAGATGTTGCACGGTATCTTCTGACATTGATCATAAAGTAAATTATTATAAAAGACGGATAATACATAGATATTGTCATATTAAGATGTATTGAAATAAGTACTAAGGAATAGACAATTGGGTAGGTATAAATCAATAAACTCACTTCTATCCAAATGTATGTATTTTGTTCTCATTTTCTTGAACACTCAGCAACATTTGCTTCTTGACTTCAAACAATATAATTCCTAGTGCAACACCAGAATTGAGGCAATCGACTCCAGTTGTAAGAGGTATATTCAAACGAACACCTCTACGCTCGTAAACGAATTTGTAGGCAGATTCGCTAAGACCTTCAGTTTCACCTCCCACAATCAACGTAATCGCTTCAGTCCTTTCTGTGCGGATACCATAATATGGGACAAGAGGTATATTTTCAATTCTAAATGTCGCATCTTCTACATTTTCGCTTGTACTACTAAATAATTTATTGTCTGCCATAAAAATTCTACTATTGGGCTGCAGCTGTTTGTCAATATCAGTCCAATCAATTCTAGATAAAATGTTTAAATGAAAATGTGCCCCACTGGCGCTTCGTGTAACTTTCGTATCCCATAAATTTACACATCCTAGAATTGACAAGATTTGTTTGTTATTTTTACTTACAAAAATTTATTGCAAAAATTTACCTCTAGTTAATATAATTTTATGACAACCAGCTCCAGCACATGTTCTTAATATTGCACCAAGATTTCCAGGTTCACGAACATTATCACAAATAATCGTTACAGGAATACAATCTATTGATGGTATGAAGTTTTCCGGGTCGGGTTTTCTAAATATACCTGTAGCAACAATTAATTGATAACAAAACATGACAAAATATTGATATTTGAAACATAGCTGCCTAGTTTATGAGCTACTTTACTGTCCACAGAGAAACCATAAAGTCCACAAAGTGTCACTTAAAGCTTTAAAGTACTAATGCCGCTTTCATAATCAAATTAAAGGATACTTTAATTTTAAAATAACCTTTAATTTTAAAATGCGTTTCATAATGCCAGTTTAAAGTAAAAGTTTGCTTTATCTCGAGTTAAAGTTAAAGTTCCGATTTTATCACTTTAACGCCTTAAAGGCCACTTTAGCGCTGTTAAATGTTATGTCAAATATCTACATTATGTGTCAATTCATATATTCTTTACAAAAAAAATAATATTTCGTGCTACTTGAGCTCTTCCTTGCAAAGTTAAAGACGTTTTACGAAAAATAAACTATACCAAATATGGCAAGGTTATTTCGTCAAGTATATCATTGAATTCTTTTGAAGGTTCTTCATCATCACTAGGGCCATCAAATAAATTGCTATTGTAAATTAATCTGTTAAGTATGTGTTTAGGGTAACCATTGTTAAGAAATCTATCAAACAGTTTCTTTAAATTATTTTGTATGACCGTGTTAAACTTTTGATTTTTCAGATGGTTTGAGTAATAATTAATAAATCTCCCTGATGACGTGGGTTTCTGGTACCAGTCTAGTATATAATGGTGTTGTAAACTCCCAATGAAGTTATTGAAATAATAACAAAATATTGAGTATTTGAACGATTGAGTTTTCATTCATCCCCGATTAATCTTCTACTTCCTAACGTAGTGCGGTCGATACTTCTTTCCAACTACTTCAGATGGGATTCTATCAAGATATTGGTATTACATACGGGCTACGAACAACCAAACTAATGAAACAATGGGCGCATCTCAACATCAACCTTGCAAACATGACAAACAGGAGAAACTTTTTATTAAGATGCAGAAAAGGAAAAATTTTACCACGGCATGTCCAAGATGGCCGAAAGAACATTCTGGGCTTAGTGGTCACCACAAATGGATGCTACTATTGCATATTTTAAATGATTTCATGAATTTGCATTTAAAAAAACATTTGAGCGAGTCAAACTTAACCATATCAACAAATTCAATAGGTTAAATGACATTTCGAATAACAATTTTTTTTTTAATGATAGGTGGTTTAAGAACATTTCTAACATTAACATCCCCAATGATATAGCTGAGTTTTTATCATTGGAGCCAAAGTTTGCTATAACATGTGACAAGAAGTCATTTGATGTGAGTAACTTATATGTGTATATTAAGTAAGTAAGGAATTAAATTTAGCCATTATTTTTAGTTGCATTCATTTATTCGTTTTATCGGTTCTAATAGTTTTGTCCTGTACCGTACCGTATCGTTTTATTATTCCGTTGTAAATTTGGCAATCGTTTAAAAATGTGTGAAAAGATGTTTTAGAGGTATCACAGTTAAACGCTGAGTTTATAGACCGATTTCGTTTTATCTGTATTTAGTTCTGTTCCACCAATAAAACAAAATATACGACTGCACCTTGTATAATAATAATATATGCAATTTGTTATTACAGCATAACTAATTTGCCCGTACTGCAGTGTGTCGCAAATCCACCACAACGCTGAAGTTTTTGGAAGTGTATTCGACAAATAGCTAGTTTATAGACAATCATCATATAGAAACAAGCGTATAAACCTCAGTTCACTGGACATCAAAAAATAAGAAAATAATGATATCTGTGCTCTTGCATAGCATCTACGTATGTAAATATTTTTTATTTTGTGAATTATTACAAATATAAAGATCACTGCCTAATTGTTTGTTTAACCATTTTTAATGCAATTAAAATTAATTCAAACTACAAAGAATAAGCATTAAACGTAAGTATATAAACATTTAAGTACGTACCATAGATAATCTATATGTACATATATAATTACTTATTTATACATTACTTATTTTATACATTACTTATTTTATACAATATATTTTATACAATATATACAGGATGATTGGTGAGAATGGCCTATTAAAAGTATTATACAAACGGAACGGAATTTTAAAACGAAATTTTATGGCTAGATATGGTTGAATATGAGCTATCACGTGAAAATATTCTTGAATAAATATCACTTCCGGTTAACCGGAAGTGGGCATCAACTTCGATTTTTTAAATAGCATGCTATAAAATAAATTGCAGATTCGGCTTCTACGACGAATTTTACACATATTTCATGTACCATATCCTATACCTATCCAAATCAATTTTATCGATAAAATCTTGGTCACTTGTTATATTACTTATGAAAAGTGAATGTCTAAGTTTTAAACTAAAAAATAACGCGCTTTTATATAGTTTCTGAATATTGTCCTATATTTTCATTAAAAATATTTTTACAAAAATTTTATCTTCGCGGAACACGACGAAATAAAATTTCATTTCCTAACGCTTCTCGTGAAGTTTCAATGCGGATGATATACAGGGTTTCCACGGGCGAGTGGGACATAGGGAGAATACATATTAAATCGGTTTTCGGCGAATATTAGGTATCTCTCTAATACTACTTCATCCAAATTTAAGTGTCGAATATTATAACTGGGTTAACAATGAACATTTACACAATTATAGTACAAAGAGTCATTTTAATAAAGTCAAAAAAATTATTATTTCTAAACCTATTGTACATGAGTTCCTAATAAGGCTTTTAACACGTGAGTTTGTGCAAGCGGCCATGGCGCAGACGTTCACGCGACGCCTTAATAACGCATGGCACGGATTGTTTAAGGTTCGAATCCGAGAAATGATTTTTTTTTTATTTTTTTTTAATCTTGATTAAGTTTTGTTGTTCATTTTGACAAATGATTCGTCGTTAGTAACAATTAAAAATCGAATAATATAATAGCACGTGATCATTTTTGTTATTGTAAAAATTATTCATTATTTACCTTATTCCTCAAAAAATCGATGTTATAGTCTTCAAAATCTCTGATTTTTGTAGTGTTATTGAATTTGTAGCATTATTATTGAAGATAAAAAATAAAAAATAAAACTAATCCGCCGGAATTCGAACCCTAAACAATCTGTGCATTTGCGTCATTAAGCCGTCGCGTGAACCATTACGCCACGGTCGCTTGCACTAACTGACGCGTTAAAAGCCTTATTAGGAATTCACGTACCTACAATAGTTTTAAAAATAATAATTTTTTGGGTTTATTAAAATGACTTTCTTTGTACTATGATTGTGGAGATGTTCATTGTTAATCCAGTTATAATATGCGGCACTTAAATTTGAATGAAGTAGTATTAGGGAGATAATATTCACCGAAAACCAATTTTATATGTATTCTCCCTATGTCCCACTTGGCCGTGGAAACCCTGTATGTCACGTATACCTGTAATATCGAAACTGAAAATTAATTTATAAAAATGATCACAAAAGATATTCAAGTTTTAACAATCTCAGAAAGCCACTGAGGGCTACTATTAGAATGTAGGTCTAAACCATAACAGAATTTAATAACACCTATTGTGTTTATCTATTAATTGGATGTTGTATACTGCAGTCACCTTAGCGAAGTATATTGCATCTGGTGTTATTTCCTTGAAGCCATTAAACATTTCTTCTACTGCTTCAATTTGTATGGGATAATGCGATATGAAAATAAAGTGTCATTGGTTTATGTCAAAACTAGTGTATGTCAGCTCTTGTCAATTTAACAGAAACGATAGTTTCATCTTAAACAGTATTTAACACTACTATTTAAGGTTTAACTAAACCACGTCCAACATAATCCTTCAATTTATATTATATCTTCTCCAAGAATATCACAAAAATTTCAAAAAGCAATGCCATTGACACCTGGTGAAATGTGTGAGTACCAAAACTTTGACGACAGTACACGGGACCTTCTATAGTACGTTAGTATTAAATTATCTAAATTGTGACCATATGTAGTTTTCAGATCGCACTGTATTAAGAGGTTTATTGACAGCGTTCCATGTCGAAAAAATTCAAAAAACATTATGAAAATTGCTGAATATATTTTTGACGTTTATCAACAAACTTCAAAACACCTGTTACCAAAAAGTAGTATTACATGATCTTCAATTAAACGTGTAACATTGATACCTGTAGCAGTTCGTAATGGGAATAATAAGACGCTTTGCTGAAGGTGTCGCAAACCGCAAGAATATAGGCATGACCTTTGCTAGAACGTGGCGGTGATCCCATTAAGTCTGCACAAACAATTTGCCAAGGTCTATTCGTAGTTACTACTTTACTAAGTAGTTGTCCGGCTGGTGGTATATTAAAAGGTTTGATACAAAGACAAGTCTTGCAATAACGAACGTATTTGGCGATGTCATTGGGCATTTTTGGCCAGAAATATTTCAGCGCTACGCGTGCAATAGATTTAGAAGTGCCTGGGTGTTCACAAGTAAGATCATCATGACAAGAACGAATGATTTCGCTACGCTTTTCTTTAGGCAAAACAAGTTTACATTCCATATTCAGATCGCTCAACTCAGAGTACCGAGGCTTAACATATGTATGGTTCTTGAATAAAAAATTTCGTTTTGTTTCTAGCATATACAGGGTCCGGCAACGAAGCGGGGACGGAAGATTACACGCTTATTTGAAAGTTTGTCAAATATTTAGTCATCGGATATTCTTCCGCACCATCAAGTGCACGTTTTAAAAATATTTTGTTTTGTACAGGGTGTTCCAGATGGAAATGCCAGACTAAAGTTGCATTTTTTTAAATGGAACACCCTATATATTAATAGAGAAAATGATCCGCGCTTGAAAGCTGGTTACAACGATATAATGTTGTATAGGTCTAAAGTTGATAGTTTCTATGTAAACAATTATTTTACTTGATAAATTGATACATTTCAGTAGGCTATTCTGCATAGGGAAAAAACAAAAGATTCGAAACCAACAGAGTAGAATATTTTATACTAGTATCGACTATCGTTACTATGTGAAACAAATTCTGCAACTGCTCGCTTTATACAGGGTGTTCACCATTTTGCAAAATCGAAGAAATATCAAAAATTTTAAATGGAACACCCTGTATATTATCAGCTCATTGGAAAGCCCTTTTACTACGCTTTCTATTGATACCTCATTTGATGCATTTAGGATAGATCATTTTCTAATTATTTCTTTTTAAAGTTGAATTAATGAAAAATGCTTGTATTCTTAGAAGCTAACTTGCACTTCAAACCTACTGTAAGATCGGATATTCAACAAATAATCCATAAATGATCTATAACAAGGAGAAACTCAATTTAGTATGAGAAACAATTGATTTTCACTCAGCGGTGTCAGTTTTAAGCTTGTATACTAATAACCAAGTTGTAAAAAATTTCGTTTTGTGTTATACAGTATTTTGTTCAATTTTTAAAATAAATTATTATAATGATTAATTTTAGTAGATACTCAACAAACACGAGCTCCTACTTTCAATAGCTGTTACCTTTGAAATACCATCTATACTTATATCTCTCCACATACAGAACATTTAGAGCGACTAAGGCCAGCTAGAAAAGAGATAGATCTAGAGTGGAGCGGTTGTAAAACATACAGAATAGCACGCTCGCCAATGCGTTAATTTCGTATATGTTTTATAACCGCCCCACTCTAGATCTATCTCTTTCTAGCTGGCCTTACTCGCTCTAAATGTTCTGAATGTGGATTTTTTTGTATTGTTAATAATACGGCCAGTTCGCTTTGTTTATTGATTACCAGTTTGTTGGTTTCGCCCTTCTTCTAGGTTACACCATCAGTTTCTATAAATTACTCTAATAATCTTTCAATACTTCCGGTCTTCTTTCAAGGTTTGGAAATCTCTCTGCATATACTCTACTTGCTAGGAAACAATTTGTTGTACACTCCTCAAGAATAAATATCATATTTACCATTTCTTGAGTAGGTACCTACTAAAATTAGTCAATATAACAATTGCTTTTAAAGATGGAACGAAATACTGTAGGTATAACACAAAATGAATTTTTTTACAACTTGGTTATTAAGTATACAAGCTTAAAACACCAGATAACTTGATTAGCAGTGAATCTATTGAAAATGCTATATTACTTTATATTAATTTAATGTTTGCTTTCACCGCTGAATGAAAATCAATTGTGTCTCATGCTAAATGGAGTTTCTCCTTGTTATAGACCATTTATGGATTATTTGTTGAATATTCGATCTTATAGTAGGTTTGAAGTGCAAATTAGCTACTAAAAATACAAGCATTTCTCATGAATTCAACTTTAAAAAGAAATAATTAGAAAATGATCTATCCTAGGTGCATCAAATGAGATATCAATAGAAAGAGTAGTAAAAGGGCTTTCCAATGAGCTAAAAATATACAGGGTGTTTCATTTAAAATTTTAGAGATTTCTTCGATTTTGCAAAATTGTGAACACCCTGTATAAAGCAAGCAGTTGCAGAATTTATTTCACATAGTAACGACAGTCCATACTAGTAAAAAATATTCTACTCTGTTGGTTTCGAATCTTTTGTTTTTCCCTATGCAGAATAGCCTACTGAAATGTATCAATTTATCAAGTAAAATAATTGTTTACATAGAAACTATCAACTTTAGACCTATACAACATTATATCGTTGTAACCAGCTTTCAAGCGCGGATCATTTTCTCTATTAATATATAGGGTGTTCCATTAAAAAAAATGCAACTTTAGTCTGGCATTTCCATCGGGAACACCCTGTATAAAACAAAATATTTTTAAAACGTGCACTTGATGGTGCGGAAGAATATCCCATGACTAAATATTTGACAAACTTTCAAATAAGCGTGTAATCTTCCGTCCCCGCTTCGTTGCCGGACCCTGTATATTATAACACAACAACCATACAACTATTCTATAAAAAGTTCATTCTCTTCTTTACTATTTTTTGTGACCATGCGCAAGGGCGCCTTTTTTTAAATCAAGTGTCGAGAACTTCGACAACATACTTAAATAATTGTCGTTCTCTACTCGCCAAAGGATAGCGCCGTGGATGTCTCTTAACTTTCCATAACATCTTAACGTACCACTTGTCGAAAACAAGTTTGGACGAATTACATGTTGATTGTTCGGTCGTCTCGTTGAGTTGAACACTGTTGATAGATATCGGTACAGCTCGTGATAGCAAATCAGAAACAGCATGCTCAGAATCTTTCCGATGGATCATCTCAAAGTCATAGGGTTAAAGTCGAAGACACCAGCGAGCTAGCCGGCCTTGACGGTCTTTCAGGTTATGTAGCCATAATAATGAGTGGCAATCTGTAATGACTTTGAAATTGTATCCTTCTAGACAGTGACGTAGTTTTTCTACTGCCCAGATGACAGCGAGGCATTCTCGTTCAGTGGCAATATACTTACGTTCTTGTTTTGTCAAAGACCGGGATAAATAGCAAATTACCTTTTCACCTTCATTGAAGTTTTGGGTGAGCACGGCGCCAACGCCATTACATTTTGAGGAGGTCCTATATCCACCTGGCTTAGACTTTCTCGGGGTCTGGTCTTAACCCTGAAGCGTCAACTATGTATCCTTGATACTTCAACTGCGGTCGACAAAACTAACTTTTGTCAAAATTCAGGACCGCATGACATAAATGCTCGAAGACCTCTCGTAACGTCTTCAAATGCGCCTCGAAATCTTTTGAAACCACGACTATACGAACAAAGGGTTACATTCAGTTCTTTCAATTGAAAGTAACTGTTTTTCAATGCAACCGAGTACATTATAAAGAGAAAAAAAACAACAAACGCACCTAGAACAGTCGAATGTTTCAATTGCGTCAATTGTCAGACCAAATGGCATGACATTAAAGCGACAAAGTCCGTTTCGAACGCAAAATGCTATACAATCGTTTGAATTTTCTGCGATCGGAGATTGCCAATACGCACTCCTAATATCACTCAAATATTTGGCATCTCGAAGATGATCCAAAATAGAATAACAATGTGGTTGCGCGTGACGGCGTTTAATTTTCGATAATCAACGCAGCAGAATCGATCCGGTCCCTCTTTTGTACAAGGCAAACCGGAGATACCCAAGGACTTTTGCAAAGTTCAATGATTGCCTGATCCAACATTTTCCGAATCTCTCCATCGATGACCTCCTGCTTGATTGGAGTCACTGGATAAGAGCGTTGCTTAATAGGTCGGATGTTAGGTAGCAACTCGATTTCATGAGACACAAGATGTGTTCGCCCTAATGGCCTGATAGAGAATCGCTTCTGTTCAATAATGAGGTCTTCTAAAAGATTAGCTTGAAGGTTGGTCAAAGTCGTGAGGCCAGAAACATAATCAATATTCACATTTGATTCAGTATCGCAAAAATGTATATTTTGTCGTAAGTCAGGAATTATGTTCATGGTCGACCAGAAATCAACACCAAGAATCAGTCTGTAGGGTAATTCAAGAATTACTAATACATCGATGAGACCAATTCTCCCTTCCAATTGGAAAGGTGTCGTCACATAACCGGAGCTATAACACTTTTCCCCATTGGCCACGGTACACTCAAGTGTATGGAGTTCCAACTTAAGACCAACTTGTTGTAGAATGGCATAGCCTGAAGCTCCTACTAATGTTCTTGTAGCACCAGAATCTAATAGTCATGAGGTAGCCTAAGACAGATATTTTCAAGTATGGGCGCGAATCACCAGAAACTCCGGATAAAACATAATCGAGAAAAATTGTTGAAGTGGTTATTTTGGTCGAATCTGGATTTTTTGAGGGGCTCGACTACCTGGCACCTCCCAGACCGGTTTTCCCAACACTTTGGGCAATGCCGAACTGACACGTTAAGATAACCACATTTAAAGCAAAAACGTTTCTTCTTTTCTTGGCATGCCTTAAAATGATGACCATTCTTGCCGCAATTGAAACATTCGACTGTTCTAGGTGTGATTTTTGTTGTTTTTTTCTTTATAATGTACTCGGTTGCATTGAAAAACAGTTACTTTCAATTGAAAGAACTGAATGTAACCCTTTGTTAATAACATCCTCTGTTATCTATAATTAAGGCACCTATTGTAAAATTTTTGTAAACGGGATGTTTTAATAAAAAACAAATATTATTATTATTATTATATACTAGCGAGTACAGTATGTGACAGCATGTGTTTTTGATGCAGACTCAGACGTATTAGTGGCTTGAACAAAAGCAAAGTCAGACTCTACACAAATATTGCGTTTTCTAGATGGTGGTTTGTAAGTGTCAAACCGGAATTTCCGCCTTTCTAAACCTAGGCAAGCATTTTCCAGCTCTGCTAATGACAAAACAGCAGATAACTGCATGGTATAGAAAGGTGCTAAGTTTCGGGAAATTATGTTCAGTTGAATGTCTTCTGCTACTTCACCATATCGTCGAAACATAAAAGCCATACATGTAAAATAATCTACAAAGGATTCGAATATATCCTGGGTACGTGATAGAATATCTTGAAATAATATAGATGGATAATCTTGGGGTTTATAATGTTTAATCAATAATTCTGACAATGATTTCCAATCAGTAAATCGTTCACGATTGGACCGGAACCACATTAAGGCTTTACCATCGAAAAGATCAATCGCTGACTCAAGAAGTTTCTTCTCAGAAACGTTTCGAGCTACCATTAACTCATTCACATGTTAAGAAAGTATGCACAGAGAAACCTTTCGAATCGCCAGTGAACTTAACATTCCATTTTCTAACAGGGAAGTTCCCAGTTTTATGTAAGTTAGGACTATAATCAGGGTGCTCTGCTTAACTTGCTGTTGAATTAACATCACATTTACTCTGGTCTAATTTTTCGGATGAAATTACTAAATTGTCAAAATTGACAATATTTTCGGCAGTGTCATGTAGGTACACTAGCACATGCACTAGCACTTCTAGAAAATCTGTGAGAATTACTGAACGCAGCTGTAGTTGTTCAGCGCTCAGTACACAAACATCCAAATAGTTGATTCGGTTAATACAATGATGAATGCGGGTCCTTAAATTTAAACAAGTTTTGTCCACAGCAGAATTTGCAATTAAGGTTTTAAATTCACATGATTTCTGTTGCAAAATGTCTAATTCATTGTCAACGTCAACGTCAATTTTTGGAAAATAAATGTCTGTTGTTGATTTTCTAATCAGAGCAAAGGTCGTAAACATTTCGTCAGTTTATCAACAGTCTGAGATTCTGACGTCTTAATACCTCTTATACTTATGTAATTCAAAGGATAATTCATCTTTGTGGAAATGATTAAGTTCAATATTTAAACGTGCCATGATTTTGTAACAGACTGGGTACCAAATATAAACGTCAATGTCAAAAAATGCTGTATTTGAAAGCAATTTCAAAATCTTTCAAAGCAATTCGTGGCTTCACGCTAGGGCAGCAATTTTATAGCGGGGCAATGGATCACTTTTAAATTAATCCGGCAAGTCCTATGCCCAGAGTTTGTTTGTCACTGCAGGTCTTCCAAATAAATAACACTATCAGTTTACAATGAATGAATTGAACAGAAGTAAATAAAAGGTACACAAATTAGATGTTTGCACTTAGCTGTTATAAACCCCGCGTGCTGCCTTCAGTCCTCCATTCAATCATTTGGCATTCAACGCTGAGGAAAATGCTAAGGGTCAATTGTGGGTATTAGTTGTTCCATATTTCTCGTCGATTTATATCCCAGTATGGTTCGTCTCCCAATACCAATTATCTGTACAGTTACAATAAGAAATAACCACGGGGTAGACTTATTTACCAGATAGCAGAAGATCCACCATATAACAAAAGTGTCGTCTTCATATGTATAACAGCACTTCGGTTTTAAGTTGCTAGATTCAATAACTTCTTGCTGGAAAACTTCCATGAAGAGGTTTCGATAACCGGCGATAATGGCGATCCCATTGCTGCACCACTCTTCTTCTTAGATTTTCTCGTAGTTCTTCGTGTACTAACTGTTTAATGATTTCTAGTGTTTCATCTACTGGTACATTCGTGAAGGGAGACTCTACGTCGGAACTAACTAAGATATCGCCATCTGATATGTCGTGCTGTTAGAGTATTTCTATTACCCAACAGGGAAAGATCTGCAGTAGCTGAACACCTATTCCAAGATGGGGACCAAGCGACAGCCGTGAAAACCTACGTCAAACTAATGGCCTTTATATTTAATGGACAATAGAAATGGTATATGGTTGAAATTTATTTTAGAAATGGCAGTAATGGTTGGTGACTAGATTTATTCGATTATAGATGCATATTAATATTTTTTACCAGAATTTACAGTTATTCCTATTGCATTCATCGGGAACATGTTAAATTGCTGAACCGATGTACGACATAAGACCTAACTGGTGTATTTTATTGCATTCTCCGAAAAAAAATTATGATCCAAAAAGGGGGGAAAGATAATGGAATGGCAGCATTATCTTTCCCCCACTTTTGGATCTTAGCGTTGTACAGCAAGTACTTCTACTCAACCTCATAAAAGTGATTGCTGGAGAAATTGGAAGATGCTTTTGTCGCTTTAAGCCTAAAATTGAATATATGGAGACCCTTTCCGATACAGTCAATCATATTTATTGCCTTAATACTGGAGCGCCTGCAGTGACAGCTTGAGCAATTGCTGTTGAAAATAGTAAGGCATATAAATACCTAATTTGAAGTATTAATAAGTA
Source organism: Holotrichia oblita (assembly GCA_023690525.1). NCBI lineage: Eukaryota > Metazoa > Arthropoda > Insecta > Coleoptera > Scarabaeidae > Holotrichia > Holotrichia oblita. The sequence goes on from CM043015.1 coordinate 212,373,578, forward strand.
GTTATTATGATTAATTACATAAAGAACTGTAATAGCACTTCGAAAAAGAACTATCTTGGTTGATAATCAGTCCATTGCTGCTATTAAATTATTGTTATCTACATATATCATAGCATTTTTGACATCTAGCTTTAACCTAATTTTTCAATTTAGTTACAGTAATTTATTACTGAGAACATCATCTCCAAAGCGATATCAAGAATTAAAAACAAATTGTGCACCATAGTACATCAATGCCAAAGGATAAGCTTAATTACACACGTAAGGGCAAGTGCCACTGATAAATTTCTCTTGGCTGTGTACTAATATTAGTACTAATATTCGAATGAAAGAAATTACACATGCTATTAACTCAGCTGAATAATCCATATTATTTCTTAAAACTCTTATTTTACCATTAAACACACACATTAAACACAAATTGCCAGGGAAATTTATTAGTCATTTACTGAAGTTTACCAATTACAAATAATAGCAATACATACCCATAATACCAGGAGAAGTTGTAAGACCAGACCATAATTGTATTTCTCGATATGGCATTTTATATAAAGTAGCACCACTTTTAGGAAGGAATGATTTTATTTCTTCCACGTCACTTTTGCGAGAAAAAAGTAAATATTCCAATTTACAATTGTTTTCTAACGCTTCTATAATAAGACGTTTCCCCTCAAGAATTATATTCTTTCTTTCTTTCGTGTTATTAGATTGAACTTTTGTTAATAAAGATCTGAAAATCATTTTAGTTTATCACATACATATAGTTTTCTGAATAATGGTCGCAATGTACAACTACATAAATACATGTACATATATGTATAAACGTTACCATAAGATTAGTTACATCTTCTTCTGCTTCTAATTTGTTACAATTAGAAAAACAATTGAACAACAAATATTTAAGTTGTGCCATATATAAAAGCTAGGTACAGCTTTTTCGCGATGTCAAAATATATAATTTTGATATATTATTCTTAATATTTTTTACAATAATTAAGCTTAAAGATAATGAAATTGCTAATTATAATAAGTAAGCAGTGTTTAGAAAAAGATGATTAATTTAACGCTTAACCAGCAATAAAATTTAATGATTAAATAGTATATTACTCATCTAAGTAACTAGTTAAGAAGAATGTTTTTCTTTTAGATCTTCTACAATTTTAGACAAGTAGTGCATTACGGCAAACACTATGCAACGAATGCGTCTACTCAAATATGCAATAAGTACGTTAGAAAAACAAATTTATAAGTTTCGTCTGGATTTTCTGACAATTTTTTTTGTTTTCCAGATAATCCAGTTACTATCCTACATAAAATCCCTATCCCGCAAAATTTCTCGTGTATTAATATGGAGATTGTATGTATAAATGTTAAGAAATGCAAATCGATTAGTCAAAGAACGGCTACAACGTTGTTTGATCTTTTTGGTGGACATTTTGAATATTTATTGTGAAATCCGTGATATCGCGAACATCTGGCTTAAATAATTAAATATTAAATACCAGTATAAGTTTAACATTTTGTAGTTGTGTTGTATTTAATAAGTTTATCTCAATTTATGATTTAATAGCGTTTTACTGTCATTTTTTCATGGCTAATTTGACATCTTACAATTATTTTGAAACAGTTCACCTTTCATTAAGAAAATATTAAATATCGCAGAAATTAATGATTTTAGATATAGGGAGTGGTTAACAAAAATGAAAGCGCACATAGTATCCTTCCCTTTCTTAACATAAAATACAGGGTGTTCCATTTAAATAAGATGATAAAATAATGCATTTGTTTTGGATCGCCCTGTACACAGTCGCAATATTGGCAAAATATTACCTTGCTATAAAATAAAAAAGTCATTCCAGTACAAAAAGAATTTCAAGTTTTATCGTGTGGACGTTGAACAGGCAATGATTTTCAGACAAAATTGGCCATAACTTCTGAAATACTCGGCATAACTCAATGAAACCTGATATCGAAGGAATGAGGAAGATATGCTTAATCTAAATTTGAGATAATATACATATAGTGCGTCCCATTTAAGAAAATGAATGTTTGGTTCACCCTGGCAATATGAAACACCTTGTATATACGAAAATAATTTTAAAATGTATAGCTTAAGGCTGTCTATAATTTTTGGAAATAACGTTTTGTGATATTTTTAATATTCATGGATATATTGACCTTTGACGCACTAATGCCTCACCCTGTATATAGTCATGTTCTCTTAAATTAAAATATTACCGGAAGTCGCCATCTACTTTGTTATTTTTAATGGAATACTGTAAAGGCATTTAACGGATAATTATTAATTCACAAGTTATCAAACAACGAAGTGTGATTTTGACGTTAGACTTTGACAATAAATCTTTGAGAATGCTTATTTTCCATGGCGCACTCGATAAGTATGGATCAGTTATGTGTGCATTTTTCAAAAACTCTAATTATCTCCTAAACTATCAATTTTAGATATAGGAAATGTGGAATATAAAAGCTGTAAAATTGGATGCCTATGTAATAAAATATGAGGGGTACCATTTGAAAAATTTAAGTTTTGGTTCTTCAAAATTTCAAAGAGTTAACGTGCTATAGTAAAGTAACCACGCAACGTTCTCGGCACTAAAATATACTTCAACACTTTGTTTAACCATATTATGAATTCTAAATTAATATTCAAAAAATCGAGTGTTCTCTGATTTTATAAATAAATGTCCGCGATAGCAATTTTTAGAAAAATCGAATAACTACAAAACGCAAGAACCAAATTGAAGAAACTAAAGATATTTATAAAGCTTAAAAATAGGTAAATCCAAATATGTAAAAATATACAGGGCGTTCCATTAAAAATAACAAAGTAGATGGTGACTTCCAGTAAACCGAAAGCACTAGAAATCTAATATTTTAATTGAAGAGAACATAATCGACTATATATAATTTTAAATTTATATTTTGGTCAAAACTCCATAAACTTCTAATGAACGGTCTCACTGAGACACCCTGTATGTTAATCATTGAAATTGACAACTGGTATCAAATTTGAATTAAGTTTATATATTTTATTGTAAAAAATTCTAATTATCAAGATTGCCATGAAAACAAATAGTGATATCATTGCAATTTAATTTTTTTGCAGTAAGTTTTTTTTTTGCGATTATGTCAAAAAACGCCATCTAGCGGCAAGGTAAGCAAACATAATCACCTCACTCACAGTTCAATTGATAGTCTAGGAAACTCCTTTTTTGACGACTCCAAGTTTATTAAGATACGTTAAGCCTTTTAGAGTTATCGACATTTATTTCCGAAAATATTCTAGCGCCCCCCCACCACTTTCTTTTCAGAGATAGAGAGATAGCAATTAACAAAAAATATTTGAATTTGTCTCATCTTTAAAATAGTATTCACTATAATTATCATTAATATAAGAAAATTTTGCAGAAAACAGGGTTTAAAATTCAGGATGGCAATTACGCCCCCTGGAGGGCATTTCAGAAACTCGAAAATAATTTCCAGCATTTTCTCTTAGCCGATTTACTCAATAATTTATTTGTTTCACATTTCTAGGTACATCCGTTTCCCTAATACCGTACCTCGTTACCCTTGTTGGGACACCCGGTATATTCATATTTCATTTCATTGTATCTATCATTTAAATTTACCGCCAAAATTTTCAGTTATTAAATTTACCTAATGTGATACGGGCTGAAGCGTTTTGTACCTCTTAATTTAAAAAAAAAGGTATAGTATACAGTTGAATGGCATTACAGGACATATATTTGACACATTAATGTATTCCAAAATAGACAAAATAAGAATGTCTTCATTCTTTTATTAATTTAAATTGTACTACTTATGTTATACCCACACTAAAAATAAAAAAAGCTTTGTATATTAGATATACAGGGTCGGGCAAAAAGAGCGGAACACCGAATTTATGGCTTAACTAGCGCTTTTTCGTAAATTTAACCTAAATGAAAGTTTTTGTATATTTTATGTATTATTTATTGGTGTTTGCAGATTTTCTGTTTTTGTCACATTTTTAGAGATATGATGTCACCGGATAGTATTTTAAATGAATCACCTTGTATTTATGTTTTTTTTGAGTAGATATTTTTTCCCTGAATTCACTAATACCAGGTTGAGTGGGTCTCTGACTTATGGTTTCATAAGAAAAAAATAAAATATAATGGCATCTAAATATTTATTTAATAAAAACCGAACAACAATAACTGAAAATTCTATTCATTAAAGCGTCCATTAACTTTAACAAATGATTATGAAATTCATTTCTCGCTTAAAATATACGAAAACTTTAATTTAGGTTAAATTTTCTAAAAAGTGCTAGTTAAGCCATAAATTCGGTGTTCCGCTCTTTTTGCCCGACCCTGTATATTAAGGACTGAAGCTAGTGTTATCTTAAATTTATAAAATTAATATGCCTAATATTTATAACAGAGTATTGTACTAGAAAATCAATCGATTTCTACCTCTAGTAGTAGTATATCTATTTTCTTTTAAGCCTTTATTATGATGATTTTTCTGTCAAATCTGCATTCTTATATTAATATTTCATGATATTCACAATGAGTTCCTAATATTCCATATTGAATAAAGAAGCTTTATAATGAAATCACCACATAGACACTAGCCACTGGAGATAAAAGCAAGTGGAATGGTAAATAACATACAAACTTAGCCAATAGTATATTAAGTATGGAGAACGGTAAGCGATGTTTACCATTCTAAGACAATTGTTTGGAAGAGGAGCGAAAGGACAACTCCAATTTTTGTCTGACAACAGTAACCCTTAACGTTCCACATGCTTATAACGTTTTTTGCGCGATTGGAATCTCTAGAATAATAATAATAATTTATATAAATAAATTTGTGAAAATGAGGAAGATTGGAACTGAAACCGTTGGATGGCTGTTCCATGTTTCTATGGTTTTGCTCCAAACAAGTCAAATTGTGTTTTTGATGCCGTCGTTCCTAGTTCTGTTTTGTGGTTCTGTTTAATTCATTTACCGTTCAGTGAACGGTAAGTAAATTACTTACAGTTTTGTCACACATAGCAACCAGTAATAGTAACTTACCGTTGTGGAAACAGACACAATAAACTGATAAAAACAACCAATCGCGCAAAAAATATATTACATGCTGTCAGCTTCAACCATTTATATATTTAATATTATACTAACGTCATTCTTGCATCTTTATTTGGTAGTTTTGTGTAAACAAATTCTCCATTAGAATCCATAACTGTTTGTATCATATCGTATGATACATCTTTCTTTACGGCATTCTTAGAAAGAACTTGTTTCAGTTTTTCTGTTTGTTCATTGCTTGAATTTGCATCACGAGGTTTATGTTTCCAATTAACTTTTCCAGAATAGATGTCATTATCATTACATTTAGTTTGTTCAGCTGGATATATATTAACATCCTCTTCAGAAGGTAATGTTCTTAGAGGGGTTCTATGAGTCCAACGACCATAGTGTCTAGCCTGAGGTATATACTCAGAACTCGTTAATAATTGTCTGATACATACTTTCTTCCATATGAACATATTTAAATATTTTTAAAATTCCTTAAATAACATAACCTTAAACAATGAACACACCGTACACACCACCAAGCCACCAACAAACTTAACGTTTTACACAGATGTATGTAACATCGTAACATCTGTTATTTTTTCGGAACATATTGGAACGTTACTAATTTGTTGAGTAGCGTTATGCGCTATAAATGGAACGGATATTTTACATGATCACTCTATGCAAGGAACAACAAAAATCATGGAACGAAGTGAATAAGAAATTTTAGTCGCTATAATGGGGCCGACGGGCCGGTGTGAAAAGAGCAGCCAAAGATAGCAGCCAGTTTTTCCGAAGATACCCGAACGTACACAGACGTACTGATGTATACAGGATCATTCACGCAACTGGTTCGTTAGAACTTTTTGATGTTCTTGAAATTCAACATTTCTGAAAATTTGTAATTATAACTGATATCGTCTGAACTCATCAGCAAAATTATTTACGTCATTGTACCGCTTCCGATGTACCGGAAGTTGACGTCAACTTTCTTAATTTAAATAGCATGGTATATTTTTTATGAGTTTTTTGTATCGGGCATACAGTTGTGCATCAAAACTTACTAAGACACGCTATGTCAAAAATCAGCCGCCAGTTATTCATTTTTTTTTCAAATATAGGGCCAATTGCGACGTTATGTTCAAAATTCTGTATTTCTGAAGGCATTGCAGCTAAAGATCTCATATTTGGCATGTTATTAGCCGAAATAGCATACATCAAATTTACGACCTAAAATTTATCATAATTTATACAAGCCGTCCAAAATTAACGTTCATTTCAACCAAGTTCACTTCAATGAAAGGCACTTTTTTAAACGGAATACCTATATATTATTGCATTTTTGAATACACTTAATAATTATCTATATTTCCTTATTAAACATATTAGCTTGTATTTTTTACGGTTTCCGAGTTAGCTATTATTTAGTTAGTTAGTTAGCCTATTATTTTTCCCTTCATACAATACAATAGGAGTAATAGGTAGTTAGGACAATATCAATAGTTTTATAATAGAAAAAATTCTTATGATAGATACGTTAAACAATAATTACAATGAAGATATATTAATTATGCTTTTATACTTCATATTTTACATAATGAGGAACAACTAGGTAATAGAGCTGGTTTATACGATTGATTCAATTTTGAGTCATTTATTGTCATTTCTATTTTACAAATTTGTTTTAATCGGACTATGTCGACTTTCTTCGCACATTTCGTTCGACTCAATATGTACGTTTACTGTCTACGTGAGAGGCCGTAATTTTACGTATGACGTATTTCAACATACGTACGCAAAGGAAAAATGTTGCAAGTACGCATGCGTTCCTATCAGTTTTGACCGATACCGATACGTGTTTGGCTCTACTATAAGTCTCTAAAACTGACCCTATAGAGACTATGAGAGGCTCGATCCTGCATACAGCAACCATCATCAAATTGCCTTGCCAGCCGTCGGCCCCCTGTAATTGGCGCAAGCTGTTGGGGGATGCTAAGGCATGAATTATTATTATTATTATTATTATTATTATTAAGAAAATATTAAATATCTCAGAAATTAACGATTTTAGGTATAGGGAGTGGTTACTAAAAACGAAAGTGCATACAGTGTCCTTCTCTTTTTTAATATAAAATAAAGGATGTTCCATTTAAATAAGATGAGAAAATAATGCATTTGTGTTTTGAATCGCCCTGTACACAGTTTTCGCAATAATAGCAAAATATCGCTTTGCTATAAAACTGTAACAATATAAAAAAGTCATTCCGGTATAAAAAGAATTTCAAGTTGTTGCGTGTGGAATGCACAGGACAGAATTGACCATAACTTCTGAAATACTCGGTATAACTCAATGAAACCTTATATAGAAGGAATGAGGAAGATATGCTTAATTTAAATTTGAAATAATATATAGTGTATTCCATTAAAAAAATATATGTTTGGTTCACCCTGGCAATATGAAACACCTAAACATACGAAAATAATTTTAAAATATGTAGTTTAAGACTGTCTATGATTTTTGTACATAACGTTTTGTGATATCTTTAATATTAACGGATATATTGAGCTTTGACGCACTAATGCCTCGCCCTGTATATCTTATTTACAATCTTTACAAATACTACACTAAAAATGTAACTAGTAAATAATAATAACTATGCGACAAATATTTATAAGTGAAAGAAGTAAATATTAAGATTATAGTATATAAATGTTTTCTAAACGATAATAGTCTTCCAGAAAGCCGAATATGAAACATTACACACTATATAAACTAAAATCATCAAACACAAGATTGATTGAGCGGACGAAGTGCATTCGGAATCCGAATGCACTTCGTCCGCAATCAGAATTTCGGATGCTATCACTAATAGCAATATAGTTTTGCCAGCTGTCAAATCCAAGTGCTCAATAATTATGTATGAGAAAAAACTTGTGCATCATTTATTGGATTATGGGTTGGTTGAAAAAACACGGAGGCATCATTTCTTCTATCGTCTAGCCGACATATAATATTGTACAATTAGCGAATTTTGTTGCGTTATAAACCATGCGAATCAAGTACTTGGATCTCATTCAATATGAATTTGAATCACTACAAAACCTGTAGTTCTTTTTAATTCATATATGTATATTTTCTGCTAAATTTTAAACGTTTTATATTGTCCGATGGACGCTTAAAATTACATGTGGGAAATTAAATCAAAATCAATGTTTATTACTTTATTACATTAATAATTACTGTCAAAAATTTCGTATTAAAAAATATCAATTCCATTGAAAACTATATTAAATTTTATATAATTTTCTGGTAACGTAGAGATAAATACAAACGAGATGTAAATTAGCAATTTTATGTTAATAGCAAGTTAAGAGACTTTGTTGTATATAACATTTGGCAATATACTTGGGTTCTGCATATACAGATCGTTGCATCACAAATGCCGTAAAAATATTACATCGATAGTTGAACGGTATGTCTTAGTGAAGCCCATATGCCGCGCCGGCGCCGATACATGTTGCAGAGAATACGTATGAATATTTGGATATTTGCAGTCTCTAGTTAGGCATTGTAGAAGCTAGTTGTCTCATATGTTCTAGCGCTTTGCGATATTTTATTACATTTTCATTTTTTTATTATTCTTGTTGAAACAATATTCTTTTGATTTGCATGTTCTTATTATATCCTAATCTGTTAATTGTCTCATTCTTCAAGCATTTTTGCTAAACGTATTCGTTTAGTTAGTGTTTTGTCGTCGTTTCTATTAGGTTTTCTGCAGAGTTTAGTGTAAGATACATACATAAGTATTTATTTAGTTTGTTAGTTTGGTATTTATATGTTATAAAATAATGGATGTTTATAATTTAGTTAAAAAAAACAAATTATTAAGCGGTATCATCAGGAAATACCCTTAAGGCAAATAAAAGGGCGCTTTTATGAGAATTATCAATCACGACCCGCTCTAAAAACAATTCAGCGAATAATAAATAATTTTGAAAGATTGGGCTGTATTATGCCGAACAAGCACAAACGTAATAGGCAGCCATTTGTTCGCCAAGACGAAAGAAATCTTTTAATTTGTGCCAGTGTCGAACAGAACCCGAAAATATCTTCATTGGGTATTAGTGAGCAGCTGGATATTTCTAAAAGCACAGTATGCCGTGTTTTAAAGAAAAATACATACCATGCCTACAGATTACAGAAAACAAATGAAATATTTCCCGAAGATGAAGAACAGAGAATGGAATTTGGCAAAAATATGATGCATATTTGCAATCAAAACGCAAATTTTATTGCAAATATATTATTTACGGATGAAAGTACTTTCCCGTTGCACGAAAGACATAATCCCGCTGTACCTCGACACTGGGCAAGAGAAAACCCGCACCTAACATACAATGCTAGAACTCAGTATCCCCAAAAATTAAACATTTGGGCGGGATTACTTGGAGAGCATAAAATTGGACCATTTTTTATAGATGGCAATTTAACAGGCGAGAAGTATCTTAACTTGCTCCAGAATCGAATTATCCCACGCCTCCACGAATTGGCGCTCAACTTGGATAACATATGGTTTCAACAGGATGGGTGTCCCGCTCATAATAGTAGAGTTGTACGGGAATATCTTCATAATGTATTTCCAAACCGTGTTCTAAGTACCTGGGGAACTATTCGCTGGCCACCTAGATCACCAGATCTCTCCCCTAATGACTTTTTCTTATGGGGATACATGAAAACTAAGATCTATACATTTGAAAACGATAGACCAAACAATTTGGCAGAATTGCAACAAAAAATTATTCACACTTTTGATGACATTCCTCCAGCAATTTTACAGAATGCGCAATCTACGATGCGATCTACGATCGTTTAGCATATTGCTTTGAGGCAACCGGAAGACGTTTCGAGCATTTAATGCATTAGAAAAGTGGTCGCTTTTATGTTAACTTATAAAATAATAATTTATGACTAATAATAGATTCCTTCTGTCGTAACATATGCATATTTTTTTAACGTTTATTCCTGCAAATATGAGAATATTCATTTTTTATTTAGCTACTAATTACAGAATTTAATTTTCATTATTTTACTGTGAATTGTTGTGATAATACATAGTATTACTATTCTCCACATTGCTTTAATATTTTACATTTTTCATTCGTCATAAACATCTTACAATACATATCCTGTGCACAAGTTTGCTATTCTTGTTATAACTACATATTTAGTTTTTATGAGGATAAAAACAGCGGGAACATTGTGCACGTCAGTGGCGTAGCTAGGGGGAGGGCCCGAGGGGCCCGGGCCCCCTCCGAAGTTGTACTGTATCCATAATTCGAACTTTATTGAAAAACATTAAAAAAAAATTTTTTCGGTAGAAACGATAAATCTAAATATATCTGAGGAAAATAAATATCTATTGCAACACTGCACAGTGCACACTCACACAGAGTTGCCAGGTTGGGCGATTGATCGCAATTTTAGCGACTTCTGACACAAAATTGCGACAACTTTTTTGTAGAAATCGTAAGTCGCAAATTGAGCGATTTCAAATTGTTCAGGTTGCGCTTAGTTTGATAAATTTTATTATTTACTGTACAAATATACATCTTAAAACATTATATGTTATAGGGAAATTTTAGTACCTTTTATTGTAGCGGATATTTTATATTACAAAGTTTGTTCGCTAACGAGTGTTTACCACACAATACCCGTAAGAATTTATAATGATTTACATGATTTCTAGTTGGGAGTTGGTCTTTCGCGCTTCAACTGTGACAACGAAAGTGGTTGCTGGACCCCAAAGGAGCACCAGCTGCCGACCGACCGTTAGGTATGCGGCAAAACAGGGAAGTGCACACACTCCTCAGGACAAAGAGGCACGAAACCAGTTGCCCGCACGAGACCGACACCTCTTGGAGAGGCCCGGCGAACCGGTGGGCTCCTCTCCCCCGTGCTACCCATGTTAGACAAGTTTTCTTGTCAACGTTGGACGGGTCACCGTTGGAGACGCTTTAGCGAACTCCTACCTCACATCTAACCCCACGGGGCCTAGGCCTCCTTGCGGATGGCTACTATCGGCCAAGCGTGGGAAACGGAATCTGGCCGTGAGGTACAACCAGCCCGCCCGTGAATTAAGCCTGAACTACGGGGACGGCCGGGCAAAAGCCCTACCCCAAAATGCCAACCGCGCCAACCCTTTCGCCCCTCCGGCGATCTAGTATCCGCGGCAGCTACAGTGAAACCGTAGAGTCCCAGAGTCACCGAGTTGTTTTAGGATGAAACCGAAGGTTTCCCCAACCAGACAACCAGCGGTCGGACTACTCCTCGGCGAACCGACTTTTATCCTCCCCTACTATCTTCGCCAAATTCTCTCGCCACGCCCGTTTCCCTGAGTGTGGCCACCAAGGATGGGGTAGTGCAGCTGCAGTTCTCTAGGTAAGCGCCGTAGGGTACCTCACTTACCCACCGTATATTCCGACGGTTAGCGGCCCTACTTTGTAATGCTTAGGACTTTTATGAGTTTTATCATAATATTCCTTATTATATTTCTGTGCCTTCTCTATTTCTTCTGCAGCTTTACGCCTCATTTCTTCAACATTTGATTCCTCATCATCTCCAATCAACGCACGTATGTCACCTTCTATTTTCCCACGTTGATTCAACCCAAATAATAACCGACTTGGTGTATCCTTTGTGGACCGATTAATTGTATTATTGAGGGCAAATTCAACCCTTTCCACTTGTTCGTCCCATTCATTCTTCTCGTTAGTCATTTTAGATAGCATTGGTGTAATAGATCGGTTAATTCGCTCCACCTGACCATTAGCTCGTGGAACTCCAACGGCTATTAGGTGATGGTTGATACCTTCTTCTTCAAGAAATTCCTTAAACATCACTGACGTGAAGGCCGTACCTCTATCGGATATTACCTGACGTGGCTTACTGTAGGATCTAAAGTAATTCGTTAAACATTTAATTGCTTCTTTAGAATTAGTAGTTTTAGTATTATACAGACGAACAAACTTAGTGAAGGCGTCTATAATCACGAAAATATATCTGTTATCAGATTGCGTTTTATCTAAAGGACCATAATGGTCGATATGGATCACCTCGAAAGGTTTATCTCCTTTAGAAATATTGTGTAAAAATCCTTCTGATTTACCTCCAGGTATGTTGTAAACAAGACATTTTAAACAGTTGGATATATACTTCTGCACCTTACTCCGCATTTCAGGGAACCAATACGATCGACTTAGTAATTCTAGTGTTTTACTCAATCCAAAGTGTCCTACCTCGTCATGACACGTACGTATGACATTCGATTCCATATGCATAGGTACATAAAATAATAATTGGTCATTCTTGTGTTTTATTTTCTTGTATACCAAACCATTTCTCAGTTCAAACGAAGGATGTTCTCGATTTTCTAACACGTTTTTAAGTTTAGTAATATCAGGATCTTCATTTTGTCTAATCGAGAGTGTTTGTTCAAAAGTATTATCCTCTAGTATGAGAATTTGTGGAATGCGGCTTAATGCATCAACATGCCTCATACTCTTATTGGATCTATGGACCACCTCATAATTATAATTCTGTAGCTGCAAAACCCACCTGCTAATACGAGGATTAATCTCACTCTTCTGCATTGTCATCTTTAGACTGTTGCAATCTGTAATAATTTTGAAATGTATGCCACCTAGATATACGTGAAATCGCTTTAGTGCATAAATTATCGCCAATGTTTCTAATTCAAAGCTGTGGTATCGCGATTCAGCAGCGTTAGTACGTTTACTAAAATATGAAACTGGTTTAAATAAATTGTTATCTTGCTTTTGTAGTAATATAGCGCCGAAACCTAATGCACTGGCGTCACAATGCAATTGAGTATCCAATTTAGGAGAATAAATGGCTAATACCGGCTGTTCTACTAACTTCTCTTTTAATAACTCAAAAGCCTCTAATTCTCTATTCCCAAAATGAAACGGTGTGTTCTTCTTTATAATATCATATAGTGGCTTCGCTTTAATCGAAAATTCAGGTATAAATCTACGAAAATAGCTACTAAGACCCAGAAAACTATGAACCTCTTTGGCGTTTTTGGGTATCGGATATCTAACTACGGCACATATATTATCAGGACTAGGACGTATACCTTCAATATCTACTAAGTAACCTAGATATATGATTTTGTTTTTCAAAAAACTGCACTTATCTAAACGCAAACATAATAAATTGTTTACCATTCTCTCAAGTACTATTTTCAATTTTTTTATATTTTCCTCTATAGTTTCAGTCGCAATTAAAATGTCATCTAGATAGATTAAAACATCACCCTTGGCTATCAAATCCCTGAATATTTCATTTATGTATCTTTGAAAAACTGATGCCGAATTACAAAGACCAAATGGCATTTTTAGGTATTCATATTGATTGAAAGGAGTTACAAATGAGGTGTACTTGATAGACTCTTTAGCTACATCAACATGGTGAAATGCGTTTTTTAAATCTAAGGAGGTAAAACATTTTTTATCTCTTAGATGGTCTAGATGATCATCAATTAACGGTAATGGATAATGATCTTTTATTGTTAATTTGTTAAGTTCTCTGAAGTCGACACACATCCTTACATCACCCGATTTCTTTTTGACAAGTACAATTGGGGAACTATACTCTGATCTACTTTCGCGAATGATACCTTGTTGTAACAAATCGTGTGTAATTTGCTTAACCGACTCCTTCTCACTATATGAAAGACGTCGCGGTTTGAAATAAAATGGTTGCTCATTTTTTAAAACAATTTTCATCTCATACTCTACGGTGGGTTTGTTAGGTCTATCAGGCTTTACATAATAATCATCAAATATCTGTACTAATTGTTGTTTTACGTTAAAATTAAGAGATTCTTCTATATCAATTTCAATATCAGCTTCATTAACCGCCTCAATATTTAAAATTTCATTAACAAAATCATCAGAACTATCAACTATTACAGCAGGCTTTACTATCAGCTTATCGCTAAACATTACAGTAATGCTTGGACTAGATATAAAATCGCTACCCAACAAACAGCTATATGACATTGTTAACTTAGGTTCTATATAAAACGTTAATGGTAATTTTATATTTTCAATATTTACGTCATCCCTAAACATACCTAATATATTTAATGTTGAATTATTTAAACCTTTCCAAATGCAACCGTCAACATACTCATCTCTTAGTTCAACAGGTACATATTCCTCGCTAATTAAAGATATTGGTGAACCACTGTCGACAATTGCGTTAAGGTAATGTTTGCCATTACCTATATTTAACTCTATATCATACATATATGCAGGCGTAGATATCTTCTCTACCAACATAGCAGAATTACCTTCTATTTTGCGCGTACCATCTGGACAATTTTTTTTATATGTCCTTCTTTACCGCATCCATAACAGGAACCTCTAAGCAACTGGGGCTTCTTGCATTCTGAAGACAAATGACCAAATACACCACAATTAAAACATGTTGGTTTGCGTGTTTTCTCTTGATTATGTGTTACATTATTTCTTGGTGTACTGCCGTACTTTGTGGATGTTGAAATTTCTGTCTTCTTTTCGTCTGTTCTTGAAGTAAACCTATTTCTTCTCGCCAAATTGACTCTATCGATATCTCATTATATCCTGGAAGAGCTCATCTTCGTCGGCATGGTTTCTTGTCATAATATAATTGCTAATCTCTCTGGAATATAAACCGATGGCTACTTGCTCCTTGATCTCACTAAACGGCAGTTTCAGCAATTTACACAGCCTAACCTTTTCATGGTAATATAAACTCACATTTTCTTTTGCTTCTTGCGTTTTATTCTGCATCTTCTTCCAGTTTTCCGTTACGCTTTCTTCCCATAGAAAAGTATTTTTGAATGCATATTTAAACTCAGGCCACCCTACGAGTTCTAGCTGCCTACTTTCGAACCAAAACTTTGCAGCACCCTTTAAATGCATTCTTGCCTTTTCGAATGTAAATGAATCAGGCCATTCATGAATACGTGCCATTACCTCTATCTGTTCCAACCATGATTCTGCTTCTTGATGTCCGAGTTCGCCATTGAAATCGTTCACATTCTTAGTTAGGTCCGGTGCTATCGTAAAATTTTTAGTCGTACCTCCGCCATTTTGTACAATCTTGATTAATTCACTATTCTGTTTCACAACTGCATTTAATGTTTTTAACATATCAGCCATACTAATATTTTCTTGTTCATCTTTTTCATTAACTTCAATAATTTCAGGCTCCATATTTTTTGTTAGAAAATTCTCAAAGTTTTCCTCGCTAACAATACGTTTCTCGTCACCCATTCGTATCGTCGCCGTGCGTTAACCGATTACTTTTTAACTTTTTCTTCACTTCTCTTACACTTTCTACTCTGTTAACCCCACATCTGATGTAGTATTTGTCTTTATAATGAATGAAACACAGTTTGATGTAAATACGTTTACTTAAAAAACACAAAAACGTCACAAAATAAAAACCGAAAAAATACTCACCCTTAAGGGGACGTTTCCGCGCCTAAATTTTCATCATATCGTTCAAACTGTATTTTATGTCGCAACTGAAACATAGATGGCTCGGAGAGTACTATATTTCTATACACATCACAAATTACCGTTTCAATTTAATGACCTTGATTTAATTCCGTACTATAAGTTTATTTGCTTTGTATTTGGATTTACCTGAATAATCAGACTCTCGGTTTATCTTTGTCAGTTGTATCAGATTAGGAAAGGGTAGAGCGAGCAATGAATACATTGGGGTAAAAATTACATATTCGTTTTCTCGAAAGTTTTCTTACTCCACAACTACATCTGGGGGGTTATTCTCGAAACAGTGGAAAAATAGCACTCCCAGGGAGTAACTTTCACCGCTCACTCCTCGATACTACCCGTTACGAAAAAGTGAGAAAGTCAGCTCCAGAATAGGAATTATTGAAATTGTTTCAATAATTCCTATTCTGGAGCTGACTTTCTCACTTTTTCGTAACGAGTAGTATCGAGGAGTGAGCGGTGAAAGTTACTCCCTGGGAGTGCTATTTTTCCACTGTTTCGAGAATAACCCCCCTGATGTAGTTGAGTAGTTGTGCATCAGTATCAATGTGGTATCAATCCGTATTGTACCTAATTGTGTTTCTACTGTCGCTAGTTGGTTTTTCTAGTCTTGCAAGAATTTGCAAGAGATTTATTTGTTAGCATTTTTTACTATTATTGTTACTAGTGTAAATAAATACACCGTATATACAGTTGTAATTCCAGGTTTGTGTATATAGCGGTGTTATATACTTATATAAATATTTTATTCTGGGATAGCTTATCGATTTACTAAACGTTGTGCTAGCATAAGAATTAGGTACATGCACAGAGTAGTGTAGAGTATTTTTTTCAGGATTTGCAGAATGGATAGAAGAGCAAGAAATACATCATTTCGCCAATGTATTTTTTATAAAAACCCTAGACTTTTGAAAATGTAGGAACGACGGGCAAAAAGTAAAATATGATATTCAGTCCTATACATAAATTTTTTGAAATTTCGGTCTAATATATTTAGCTTTTTCTAGATCTTATGGCTAATAATGGATTAATTCAAATTAAAAAAGTACCTACCTGTACCGGTTTACATATCAATAAAACGTTTGTAGAACAAACAATTCAATTTATTATTATATCAATAATGAAATAGTTCCTAAATTAGAAACATTTTATCAGACTTTTATATTTCCAGAAATAATTAATAAAAAAGCAAGTTGTGTTATTTCTTACCCATAACTAGTCTTTTATGTAAAAATTAAGGTATTTTTATTTAACGTCTTAGGTTTTTAAGTATCCTCATTAACTTATTACTTTCTGTAGTAATCTGTTGCATACTGGTGAAACATATTAAAAATATAATTTAATAACAAAAATACTTTTTTGTTTCCTCTAATTTGTTAAACTGTTTAAATTTCAAGTATATAGTATAAAACGATAACTTGGTAAAAAAATTCAATTTGACATAAAACAAAATTTTTTTCAAAAAAAATACGTAAATAGGCCTTAGATTAATAGTAAACCTCAATATTTAGAAATTTAAAATATTTAGAAAATAATTAATAATTTCTCATAAGGTTTTAAATTTTGTTATGGCAATTGAAAATTTTATTAGCTTTGTTCGATTTGGTCTCCTGCTTTATATAGTAAAAGGCACTACATGCGCCACAAAAATACCCTATTCCATTTGCATTGTCGTAAGAGCGAGTTTCGAATATCACTGCATGCGTCGTGTTGTAAACGTCTAAAAGGAACAAACCTATTGACATTTAATGTGCGTCATCTGTTGCACAATCGCTGAACTTCCTGCATGTACATTTGCCTTCGGCATCATATTTTTGAGCTTTTACTAAAAAAATACCATACATTTTTTAATTACACTATATTTCTAGCTACTTTGTCTTTTTTATGGATCTACATGTATATATCTAGGTTATGATTAAGAGATATCGTTAAAAAAGCCTTACTTCGTCAAGTAATTTTTACTAATTTTTTTATTACAGGTCTTCCAATTTTCTTTTGTTAATCAGCAACTGCCTAATGCAGTTACAGTTTTATAGAAATTATAATAATTTCGATATTCTTGCACGTTTAGAAATCTACGGTACTCTAAAAATGAGGAAAATTTAAACTTCCCGCACAACTGTGAAACGTCACCTTAACGTTCACCCAACGTTCTCCTTTTATTATCCCCCCCTCAACCTATGTACTTGTCGACTGGCGGCAAATTTGAAAATTCAAAAATACAATACCACACAATAATAAAAGCTTTTCTGGTAATAAAGGAGTGAAATAATAAACTAAATAGACGAAAACGAAAATACGGAAAACCAAAATAAACAAAGAGGCGCTACTGATTATTTGCGGCATAGCTTGTAGAAGCAACAACTTTCATTAAAAAAGCGCGGGCGATTCAAACACCTTTCAATTATTTAAACAATTAAAAATAATCAAAATAGTACAAACGGTACGAACATAATAATAACATAACCTAAATAACAAACTAAAATAAAACTCCAATTTTATTCTTGAAGGGTTCCATCTACCGTGATAAATATCAACTATTCTGCCTCCCTAAAATATAGAGGGCTGCACTAGTTTCATTTTAAATCTTAGCGCTCAGCAGCTGCAGCTCCATAAAGTTAGCCCCTCACTATAAGCTATTATAATAAATCTTATTTTTATTCGTTTGTAGGTGTTTGATAGCGAATTTCCAACGTTTGATATTCAATAGTTCGTTAGCAAACAATAAAACAAATTCTGAATGAATTGTTATCTGCATTATTTATCAATAAAAGGCAAGAGAGATATTTGGGTTTTATTTGTCTTTCTTTCTCTACACCCACACGCCAAGTAATAATTCATCAATATGTATTTACTTATGCATGTGTAGTTGTAAGAATATGTCTCGAAAGTATTGAAATCAATTTATTACTTGAATAAAAATAATTTAATAAGACCTGCTTTCTATAAAAAAGTATATTTGTCATATCAAGTTTTGCAATTCTTGTGATACTAAACTGACTAAATCCAATAATCGTGATGCGCACTATTTGGAAGCAATATATAACAATAATCCTGTATACTGTTCAAGTTATGTCATAAAGAAGTATGATGTTATAAAGAAGTATGATGTTATGTATGATGACTATCTTTCACAGTTACGGAAAAAGAAACGAGTCGTATGTACGACTCTAAAATTGTTCTTCTTCATTTACATTTTTTAATAAAACATTTAATTTAATGTTTTTCTGAATATCAAAGCAGTCAATTTTGGTGTTAAACTGATTGCCTATACATAGTTATATAATAGTTGAAAATGCTAGTGACATCTAATATAAAACTGGCAAACTGTTTGGACAGATATGGGGCTGTTGTTGATACTCAGCCCCTAAACTTACTTCCTGCAAAAATACTGAATATTTTGAAATTATTTCAATACACATCGTATCAGTATATTTTTCTACATATTGTAAAGGTAATATTATCAAAATTTTATATTTTTTCTCATTTTTCTCGCAATCAAAGAATATTTAATTTAAAAAAAGATTTACAACAAAGATAATATCTTCAATGTAACAACGCGAAAATACATTTTTAATGTCTAGTTTTTCCGAATACTACGTTTCTAATAATTATTGTCGAACAGCGCCCCCTACTTTACCGAAACGCCACCTTAAATAAAGTTTAAAACCCACAACAAGTGAGCTCCATAAAGTTAGCCTCTCACTATAAGCAATTATAATAAATCTTACTTTTATTCGTTTGTAGGTCGTTTGTAGGTGTTTGATAGCGAATTTTCAACGTTTGATAGTCAATAGTTCATTAGCTAACAATAAAACAAATTCTTCGGAAAAACCTATGTGATGTTAGCCCCTCATGTCGTCATTTTGACATCAAATTCAATTTTATTTTAGCAGAATCGTTTGTAGGTCGATTGTAGGTGCCTGATAGCAAATTTCCAAAGCTTGATAGTTTATTAATAAATAATAAAACAAATCTAGTAGGATATTAGGCAGGCAACCAAAATTACATCAGAAAAGCGTTCTATGGGGAACATATGTAATTGTAACTCATCCCGGCCACATTTGCCATCGAATTTAAATTCCTTTGAGAAAAATCGTTTATGCGTCGTTTATAGGTGCTTGATAACAAATTCCCAACGTTTGATATTTGATCATTTATTAAAAAGCAACGAAAGAAGTTTTACAGAATATTGTGTAGGCAACCAAAAAAACATGCGAAAATCATACAAAATAAAAAACATACCTATATTAAAGTTATTTATTTTATAAAATTATTATAATAAAAAACAAAGAAAAGAGGAAGTACTGGATTCAAATTGGATTTGAAAAAGTTAATAAAGAAAACTTAAATTATCAGTAGCACATATCAAATAGCACACACCAAATACACATATAACATAACCACAACTGTCAATATATGCAGTTTTATATTGTTTTCAGTCATTTTCGTACACCAAAAGTTAACGTTGAATTAACTTTTAGCGTACTTAACTTTGAAACTCTAAAATTTTGGAAATCTAAAATCCTATTGGTTGTTTGTTGTCCGCTAAAAAAAGCTTGCATGTGAAGCCACTTTTACATATGTCCGATAGGACGCTTTTCTGATGTAATTTTGGTTGCCTGCCTAATATCCTACTAGATTTGTTTTATTATTTATTAATAAACTATCAACTATCAAGCTTTGGAAATTTGCTATCAGGCACCTACAAACGACCTACAAACGATTCTGCTAAAATAAAATTGAATTTGATGTCAAAATGACGACATGAGGGGCTAACATCACAGAGGTTTTTCCGAAGAATTTGTTTTATTGTTTGCTAATAAACTATTGACTATCAAACGTTGGAAATTCGCTATCAAACACCTACAAACGAATAAAAGTAAGATTTATTATAATTGCTTATACTGAGGGGCTAACTTTATGGAGCTGCTCAGTGCCAATGGTATGGCTATGACCACAGACCACCACAGACCACTTGCTATGACCCTCTATCGTCTGCTCGATTAATTATAATATTTCTCACTACAAATGTGCTATCCCTCCCAATTGCCTCGTAGAAAGCTAATTATCTAAAGTGTGTTAGAGGTACGAATTTTCGCTCGAAACGTAAACTCTCAACACTTCAACTGAGTAATTCACTCATTACATAGAAAAGCACAAGAGTATTTAATTAGCATCTCGAAAAATAAGTATTCATGTGCAGTTAAAATCGGCCGATTTGATAGTACAAATAACAATAATAATAATAATAAATTCCTTACAAGCTACATCAATCGTTAAAGATATTGCAGCTCAATAAGAACCTGGATACAAACCTCCAGAAAGCAGTCCTATAGCGTTTTCCACTCGGACATTTAGAGCGCACTAAAAGTGCACTAAACTCGGTGTTGGCTGTTCCACTGGTCTTAGCACTCGCTGGAAGCAAAAATCATGTTCGTGTAATCGATCTTTAGACGCACGTCATCAATTTTTATGCGTACGAATCAAATCGGTACTTCTAGTTCAAGTTAAGCATTATATACATAATGCATTAAAATATAATACACATTTCTGACAGTAAACATACACTAAGATTTTTTTATGGTTACGATTCTGCCAATTGAGCAGTAACCTAAAACACGCATTGCGTTTGATTATAACGTTTATATGGAAGAGCATCTATATGATGAATTTCGCCTTTTTAATAAAGTCCTATTATATAAATCTGTCATATTGCAAATAAGTTATGACAATGAATACTAATGATGTACAATCTGACACTTGATTAAGGCAGTAGTCTAGATATGATTTGTATTGCAGACATACGTCTTTTCCGCGCTTGAATATTCGACACCGATATTAAATAAGGATAGGTAGATTAACCGAAAATCTTTGCTTATGTCCTCAAGCAATGACGTGTGTCTAAAGATCCATTACAATGAACGTTACGTGTTCCATTGGTAAATTTCGTGCTGCTTACATAGAAGTGACGACATGTGAGCGTCACTACATTTGACCTTGAGTGCGAAAAACTGGACCTCTCAAAATTGACGGGGCCACTTATAGTGCAATCTGAAGTTATTACAAGTTATTCAGTTTATTGTACTTTCGATAAGCATACAATGGGCAAGTGGGTATACAGATTGGGACATTATTTTAGCGAGCATAGGCTATACATTGGCTTTTATGAACCGTTTCCACCTCTAATAACATAATTCACCTAAAACATCTGTCATTTTTAGGTCACGACGTGGTCACGACTCTGACATTTAACAATTACGTCGGAGGAGCAACATAAAAAACATAATCCACCCGTTACTCGATATTATTCTAAGAAAAATAAACATGTTAGTGTTGCTGTGCGTACTCAGCGTCCACAAACCTAAATGTTTGGACCGGGATATGTTAGATGACCACATTATAGGTCCATTTCTCATTGATGGTAACCTAAATGGTCGAAAATATTTACAACTTTTACAAAATTAGGTCATTCCGTCAATTCGACGCCTTTCCGTTCATTTTTAGACAGTTTGGTTCTAACAGGATGGATGTTCATCTCACAACTACACAGCAGCTATCGCCTTCCTGAATCAAACGTTTCCTGATCGGCTCATTAGCACACAGGCTACAATTAAATGGCCAGCAAGGTCCTGTGATTTATCGCCTAATGACTTCTTTCTGTGGGGTTTTATGAAAGAAGAAATTTATAGTCATGATTTCGAAAGGGCTAACAATCTTAGCTGAATTAAGGAAAAAAATAATTCACTTTTGTACAAACATTACGCCAGAGCAACTAAGGAGTATGAGAAGAAATCTGTATGACAGATTTGGTTATTGTTTAGTAAAAGAAGGTGGATTATTTGAACCCTCAATTCATTAAATTTATTTTGGTTAACATTAAAATGTTTGTTTGACTTTTCCCTGTCTTTACTTTTTTTTAGGGCTAGCTTTAAGGTTCTAAGAATATTGTAACTAAATTGATTATTATGTAAATGCGTTTTATTTTGCAATTGATATTTTCATAAGCTGTAATAAATAAATTTTTGGGCAACCGGCCGCGAAGTTGTCAATTCGCGTACGCAAACCAGTCCGCCCATAGCAGCGGCCGTAAAAGTAAATAAACAAATTAACACATATTTGACATATTTCATCATTTATTGTCAATAAAACAGAGTATTTTGTGTATTTATTACAAACCTTTCGGATACATATTAATATTAATTGTGCAATTTGTATTATTAGTAATATTTACACCAGAAGCAGTAAAATCTAAATTTTTATTTGAATTATAATTTGAAACCGTAGCAGTGATTTCATTTTGATTGTAAATACATTGTGATGAAGTACCGGATATTGAATTAGCAATTTTATTTTTATTTTCTATAGAATCTTCAACATACGATTTGGCCACAGTAGCAGATTTCCAGCCACCGTGACGCTTAAGAACTGATATTGTAGCACCACTGTTAGCAAGGAGAGTAGCAGAGCTCCTCCTAAAACAATGGCCTGTATATTGCTCACTGTTCGGCAACCACAAATAATTTGCTATCAAACACGGTATTTTCCCTATGCTATGTACCCCAATAACTTGTGCATAGCATCTTCCTTGCTTGTATCTCAAAAACAGC
Source organism: Holotrichia oblita (assembly GCA_023690525.1). Taxonomy (NCBI): domain Eukaryota; kingdom Metazoa; phylum Arthropoda; class Insecta; order Coleoptera; family Scarabaeidae; genus Holotrichia; species Holotrichia oblita. The sequence continues at coordinate 212,396,865 of CM043015.1, forward strand.
CTATGACAGATAACATATTTCGGACGAAGAGCAATATATTTGTGATAAAGTCTTATGTAATCTGGATTTGTGATTGTAAAAGTGCGGTTTATGTCCGTCTTTGTATCAGGAACAGTAATTATAAGAATATTGCTGGTGTCTTGAATGTTGTCAACGGTTATTTTTGTTAACTCGTCACGTCTCATGGCACCTTATACGCCCATAATTAAAACTACCTGTAAAACTAGTAGTAAATTAAGCAATTTATAAGAGAACTTGTTTATATCTTTGTACCTTCCACAGTAAATACTTTTCATCCTCAGCATTTTCCAAAAATAATTTAATCTGCTCCATTGTTAACACTTTAGACTTTTTGGCTTTATAGCCTACTGCTTTTTTCTTCAAAAAAGGAATTAATTTTAAAAATGTCCTTATATCAATCTGTTCCTTTATATTCAGCATGCTTTTAAGCATGGAGTACAAACTCCATAAGCTGGAACTTTTTAGGGCCGCCGATTTTTGCATAAAATATGCCAATAGCACGTTTTCGCTCAAGTTTTGACCTTCTTAGCGTTGCACCAGACCTTAAAATCGTTGTAACATTTTTCGTATTGCCTCTTCGATCTTTCGGGTATTAAGTTAGAAACTGCGAAATTGGCAGTACTTTTTATATCCGGAGGAGTTCCAGATATAGAAATATTATCACTTTCAGAAGTTTCAGACATTTTACGACTTATTTTGACAACTATTAAGTATTTGTATTTTATTCTAGTCCTGTCATTTCTATGGCAACGCATATAAAGTAAGTCACTTTGAAATTGGCAATAAAAATATTCCGATGTGTGTAAATTTATATAATAGTATATTATGACACTAGTGCATAATCAAGCTTTTAAAGCACGAGTAACGAGTTTAAAGCCACGACGCGAAGCGGAGTGGCTTTAACGTTACGAGGTAGGGTAGGGTAGGAGTGGGAGACGGTGGAACGGTGATTAAATTTCAAATTTTTCTTTTTATATAAAGCTAAGGATATTTAATACAAATAAAATTAATTTGAATGTAAGTGAACAATTTTGATTAATTTTATTATTTAATGCTGTTGACTTGTAAGCAACTGTACTGTGATTAAATACTTGGGTGTGATAATAGACAAACATTTAGAATTTAAGGAACATGTAAAATATATAACTAACAAAATGTCTAAAAAAATTAATTAAATTTTCTCCATAGAATAGGAAGACAAATGTCAGTATATATTAAGCTTAGATTATATAAGGCATTGATTGTTCCACACCTACAATTTTGTTCAACTGTCTTGTGGATGCTAAACAAAGCTGAATTACAGCAATGACAAAAATCCATTTTGGAGCGATGCGGATAATATTAAAATGTAATAGATATACACCAATAAACATTATGTTGCATACGTTAAATATCATGAATGTTATCCAGCTAGCAACTTATATGACATTAATTTTTATTAATAAAATTAAGCTGGGTTGTGTACCTGAGTATTTAGGAAATAGGATACAATATGTTGGTGAAATTCACAACCACTACACAAGGAATACAAAAACTTTTTCATACAACCATACAATAAGGAAAAGACAACTAAAAGTATTTTTATTGGTGCCATCGCATTATACAATGAATTACCGGACTTTATGAAAGACAGTGAAAATCTAAATGAATTTAAGAGATTAGTTATTAAGTATGTTTTAGATAAGTATTAATGTAAATTAAATGTAACAATATTAGCTATTGCTAAATAAACGTTCATTATTATTATATTATGTAAGCAAAAACTTTACAATTTATTTTAATGCAAATGGCATATTGATTGACAAATAAAACACATATGTATAGCAGTTTAATGATCTTTATTCATGCTGAGATATTTTATATTTTACAGTCACAGTTTCTTCTTCTTCTTCGTTATCTTCTTCTTCATAGCCCATACCATCTAGATTGAATTTCCGCACTACATAATACGGCAAGTAGTCAATTGTAATATAGTACTGCATCTTTACTTCCACCAATATATCAATTAAGTCCTCTAAGCTAATCCTCGGTGGCGAGGGCACAGTTCATAACGAACAAGCCCAGCAGCAGGTTAAGCGCAACTCAGTCCTACCAGGCAAAGCCTCTCCCTGCTGTAGATCACAGTGAGGGTTTTACCCTATCCTACCCGAGGTGCCACTGTGATTGCAAAACACTGCGGTCTAGACCAGAAAAGGTCGAAAAACAATCTCCTGATCCGGCTGTCGTGTCGTGGCTTAGGATCTGCGACAGGAACAGACGGCGCCGGACGGAGCATGACATCCGTCCGTCATACCAGGCACCCTCATGCTGTCGTGGACATGTCTCGCGGGCATGGGGTGTTGGGGGATCTTGGCTTAGCCGCCCGGATCGAGAGGAGACAACCTCACAAAAAACCTAAATCTTAAGGCAAAGGGGTCCGGCCGACGGGATGCGTGGCTAAATAGAGGATTAGTCTGCGAGGACCCCAACCTTGGGGCACCAGGGGGAACCCCATTGGATTTACCCCTCCATCCTACATGCGGGGCTCTGTAGAGGTGGACTGTTATTTCCCTAGCTACTCGTGGGACTAATCATGGGTAAGTTTAAACAAAATAAAAAACAAGAGCGGGATGCCACCGCACAGACCACCGGGACTGGTGATAGAGAAAAACCCTCTACCAGTAAAACCGGGACCAAGGAAAGGAAGGCTCGTCATATGACATCCCTTCCTGCATTAGGACAACCTGGAGGCCTGGACGATCCGAAGAGGAAGGGCCTCAGCGGAGCAGGCCAAAAATGGTACCTGCGCTTCCTTAAACAGGGCTTGACACCTGAGGAAGCCAGGGCAAAAGTCGACCGACAGAAGCAGGAAAGGCAGAAGGCCTCACCATCAGCAACCGCTGGGACAAGTCAAGGCAAACGGGGCAGTGAGCATATCTCACCTGCCCAAGCGCCAGGGCAAAAAAAGAGGAAAACCAAACCCTCTACCTCCGGTGCAGCAAGCGCAGTTGGGCGAGCCACCAGCTATGCTACTGCTGCGAAAATAACGAAAGTAGGAATAGTACCAGAGGAATACCCTCAAGTATGGATGGACGCTACTCTGCTGACTTCGCTGGAGGAAGCTCTAGTGGAGGCAATGGTGGAGAGCACGGTTCGAGGCCTACAGTTCGCCGGCATACATTTCCGTCAGGGAGTAATGTTGGTGGACTGTGAGACAGACGAGACGGTTAACTGGCTTGACCAGGTAGTAGGCTGCCTCCCCACGTGGAAGGGACCGAAACTCGTGACGAGGAAAGGAGATGACCTCCCGAAACCCCACGTCATGACGGTATTCCTACCAAGAAGCAAGGGTCAGGAAGCAGGGAAGCTGCTCAAACTGATTGGCGTCCAGAACCCGCAACTCCAGGTAGATCTCTGGAAGGTTATAAACGCCAAAGAAGAAGGGCACGGCCAGGTACTCACTATTGGGATTGACCCCAAATCATGCGAGGCGATTCTGGCAAAGGGATGTACCATCCATTACAGGTTTGGTAGAATCCCCGTGTCTGGACTCAAGAAGAACCAGGAGACACCAGAGACAAAAGAGATTACCTCTGACACCTCTGAGCCCGTAGTAGAGCAACGGGGGACTAGCGAGCAAAGCTCTCCAGCCTCTCGAGGTACGCTTGACGACATCAATTTCGATGACGTCAAGATTGAGTCTGACCCGGAAGGAGAAGTCACTCCAACACCGCAGTCACCTGCAGAACTGGAGGCAAGTGACCCTCCACTACTACTAGCCGCCTTCACCAGGTTGATGCAAGTCAACTTGCAGCATGCGAGAGGAGCCTCGGCTGTAGCTGCAAGGATGTTTACGAAGTGCCACCTGGGACTTGCAATGATCCAGCAACCTTGGATCAATGGAGGGCAGATCAAAGGACTGTCGTGTAAAAACTCACAGGTAGTATGGGATCGCAGGCAGGAACACCCTAGAGCCTGTATCCTAATAAGAAATAACATTAAATATATGTGTGTTTCAGAATTTATGACTCGGGACTTGACAGCAGTCTTGATACACCTCGACTTTGAGGGCACAAACCGAGCCATTGTCATTGCCTCTGCTTACTTCGTCGACGGGACAACAACACCGCCTTCGGAAGTGAGGGAGCTAGTCAGGCACTGTAGCAGGAATAACCTGCCGTTGATAGTAGGCTGCGACGCCAATGCACACCATGTCATGTGGGGAAGCACGGACGTAAACGAAAGAGGTAAGTCCCTTTTAGAATTTCTATTATCCTGTAATCTCCAAATCCTTAATGTGGACAAAGAACCAACGTTCGTAACGAAGGTAAGGAGAGAGGTACTAGATATAACATTTAGCAGCTTTGGCTTGAGTAGTATGATCAAGAACTGGAAGGTCTCAGATGAACCCTCCCTGTCAGACCACAGGATTATAGAGTTCACTCTAGAGGGACATGACCCCTCAACCTACCTTGACAGAAACCCCAGGAAAACAGACTGGGATATGTATAGAACATGTCTAAAGGATAACCTGGACCAGCTACATACAGGCGGGATTACACACCACCTGAAGCTGGAACAAGATGTAGAACACTTTAGCGAGGCGATAATGAAAGCTTTTGAAGCTAGTTGCCCGCTAACTGCGAGGAAGCCAACTAAGGACTGTCCTTGGTGGAACAGAACTCTAGCAAACCTCAGATCTGTAGTCCGTCACCTGTTCAATAGAGCGAAGGTTGACGGGGACTGGCAGAGGTATAGAGAGAAGTTGACTGAATTCAACAAGGAGATAAGGAAGGCCAAAAGGCAAAGCTTTATGAACTTTTGCGAAAACATCACTTCCACTCCGGTGGCAGCAAGGCTTCATAGGGCCATGGCAAAAGGCGGAACAAGACCTGTGATGGCCCTGAGAAAACCAGATGGTAGCTATACGGAAGAGGAAAAGGAGCGAGCCAGCCTGCTACTTAAAACACACTTCCCAGGTAGCAACGAAACAGACCTGGAAGAGGCAAATACACAATACAATACCAGGAAGCCCAAACGGGAGGACTGGGAAATTGCCAAGCGCATCTGTACAAGACAGCGCATGGAGTGGGCGATAAACAGCTTCCAGCCATACAAATCGCCGGGAGTGGACGGGATTCTCCCCGCACTCCTGCAAGAAGGCCAGGAAGAGGTAATACAACACTTAGTGAACATAACGAGAAGCAGTCTAGCGTTGGGATACATACCCAAAAGCTGGAGAAGGGCTAAAGTCACCTTCATACCAAAAATTGGGAAGGAAGATGGGACCAACTCCAAATCCTTCAGACCCATTAGTCTGACATCCTTTCTATTGAAAGCGATGGAAAAACTAGTAGATAACTATATTAGAATGGAGGTAATGGAGAAAGCTCCACTTCACAGGAGTCAGCATGCATACAGAGCGGGCAGATCGACAGAGACTGCTCTGCATGAGCTAGTAGGAATCATTCAGAAAACCCTGGATGATAAAGAAACAGCGATCTGCGCTTTCCTGGATATTTCTGGTGCGTTCGATAACACGTCACATGACGCGATTGAACGAGCACTTGAAGCAAGGGGAGTCAGTAAAACAGTAACACGATGGATAAGTAAAGTGCTCTCCACGAGGACAGCTGAGATGACGGTAGGTGAACGGACTATCAAAATCAGAACCACTCGTGGAACACCTCAAGGTGGCGTCTGTTCGCCTTTAATGTGGAGCCTGGTGGCAGATGAACTGCTCAACAGGCTGACAGCCTTCGGCATACATTGTGTAGGGTATGCCGACGACATTGTAATAATAGCAAAAGGCAAGTATGAGGGGATTCTTTGTGACCTGGTACAAACAAGCCTTAAAATCACAAGTGAATGGTGTCGATCAGTGGGGCTGAGCATCAACTCCGCAAAAACCACGATTGTACCTTTCACTAGGAAGAGAAACATTTCGAACATGAAAGACATCCACTTGGATGGAACAGTGATCGAACGCAAATCAGAAGTTAAATACTTAGGAATAACCCTAGATTCAAAACTTCTGTGGAACAGACACATAGAACTGACAATGAATAAGGCAACAAGAGCCTTAATGATATGCCGGAACCTAGCAGGTAAATCTTGGGGCTGCAACCCAAGTATACTACGATGGCTGTACGTCAGTATAGTAAGACCTATGGTAACGTACGGGGCAATAACCTGGTTCCAGAAGGTCACTAAAGTTACAATCAGGAATACCCTTGACAAGTTGCAACGGCTGGCATGTGTATGCATCACCGGAGCCATGAGAACATGTCCAACTGCGGCCCTAGAGGTAATTTTAGACCTCTCCCCCTTACACATAGTGGTGGAGGGAGCAGCCCTTGCGGCTATGTACAGACTGACCAGGGCGGGGACTGGAAGGGGCGAGACTCCGCACCAGAGAGCATGGACATCTCAAGCCGGGCTCTCGCCACTTCTAAGCCTACCAAATGATGAAGTGGTCAAGGAATATAGCTTTGAAAGGAATTTCCTCACCAAGCTAAGTAATAAGAGAGAGTGGGTAGGAGAACACTCTACGTACTCCCTAAAGGAAAACACTATCAAGTGGTATGTGGACGGGTCTAAAACCGATAAAGGAACAGGTGCAGGCATATTTGGGCCGGTGTAATAATTAAGAAACTTTTATGTCAATTTTAAAAGAAGCACTAGAAAAGAACTGGCTGATGATGAAGTAAAAAAAAAGTATATATATACATATGTATAATGTACATAAAGGCTTACTTTCATCGTTTTATCGGCAAATTTAATCTTACCTAAGAAAAACCTACAAAAAAATTTCAGGGGAAAATGGAGAACGCTATCCCCAACAAATCGCAATCTGCAAAATGTTTATTTTCAAACTGTATGCGTAATGAAGAATCATAAAATCAGTACTGTCGCGTACAGAGCCTGGTGATCGTGCTGCAATATGCATGAATTTTAAATGTGCGCCACATATACACTGTACATTATAAGAGAACCATCCTTTTCGATTTCTGTAGAGTTCAGCTTGTTCTCCAAGTGACTGCATTCTTATATGAGTACAGTCTATTGCTCCAATTACATACACATGGAAATTATCGGATGCTGTAAAACTTATTTTGAAATTTTCGTATATTATTCCTTGTTTTTGGCATTTGTATAAATTGTGGTCGCATTTCTGCAATTACTTGGGACACTTGGGCAACTATTCTACTTACAGTAGGTTGATTTACGTTTAGATGCATACAATCGCAATGTGAATTTGATTCATAACTGACACAGCTTTATTTCTGTTTGTACCTTTTTCCAGGTCGGGACCAATCATATTAACTAATTCTGTTACTGTTAATTTATTAAAACTATACCTCATTTTAAATTCGACGTCATCAAATAACTCAGACGGGTTCCGCCGATCTCTAATATGCTTCAATCTCTAGGCATTGCGTCTAGAATATCCTCAACAAATTCGATATCTGAATTTTTAGAAGATGACATACCTCGAAGTGTCAAATTTCAAACTATATACATAAATATGATAATTGACGTTTTTAATTGACATTTAATCCCTCGAAAAGATGGTGTTATAGTTACGATGGATTTAACGAATCTTTTTACGATGCAATTGTTTGTGAATACAAAATTAACGTATTTAATGCTCCGTTACGTATTACGCTCCGTTATTAGTTATTAGAGACTTATAGCAGAGCCAAACACGTATCCGTATCCGTCAAAATTGACCGGAACGCATGCGTACTTGCAATATTTTTCCTTTGCGTACGTATGTCGAAATACGTCATACGTAAAATTACGGCCTCTCACGTAGACAGTAAACGTACGTATTCAGTCGAACGAAATGTGCGAAGAAAGTCGATATAGCCCGATTAAAACAAATTTGTAAAATAGAAATGACAACAAATGACTCAAATTTGAAACGACTATGTAAACCAGCTCTACTACCTACAGTTATTCCGCATTATATAAAATATGAAGTATAAAAGCATAATTAATATCTTCATCGTTTACTGTATCTATCATAAGACTTTCTTCTATTATAAAATTATTGATATTGCCCTAACTACCTATTATTTTTCCCTTCATACAATACAACTAAAACAACCGTCTTGGTAAGGTTATTTGCAGCGCGGCAAATATCATCAAACTATCTATACATGTCATGCTGCTATAACTGTGTTTCTCAAGCTTTTCTTACAACATACGTATCTGTCGTTTCAACGTTTACGTTATGCATTTACGGATAAGTGTTTGGCTCTGCTATAAGTCTCTATTACTGGCTTTTGTGAATACGGGCATGAATCTTTTAAGTCAATGAACGTTAAAATGACAAGATACTTTTTAAATTGGAAAACAACAACAACAAAACTACCCTAAAGTTGTCAGACGATACGTAAAAATATAATTCAAATAAAGTGAATTTCGTAAAACAATAAACTCCACCGACAGACAGACAAAATAAGGTTTATCGTGCTATTAACATCAGATTTGACAAACATTCCGTCACCAAATAAACGCAGGTAATATGGTAATATTCTTTAAAAGTTATCTACCCAATAGAAGTAAAAAATGTTGTATGATAAATTAATAACACACACAAATTCTTTTAAAACCAAATTCAAGGTTGCGGATGGTTAACCTTTATTATTAAAATCAATGTGCATTGTACACACTTTTACGAGGAACGGCATAATAAAAAAAAATGTCACTAGAGCATATAACGTGCCATCGAAAAAAAACATAATTGGTGTAGGCTATGTAAATGTTTTTGATCGTTGCTTTAGCCACTACCACATAATGACATTTATTATTTGACTATATACGTTGATTGAAGGAATACATAAAGATGCGCAACCTATGACAGTTGACAGAAATCTCAGATCACTTAAATGGAGATTTGCATTTAAGGGTACGTAACGAATGGTGGGGGACAGATAAGTTAATATTGCTCCGGCATGTGCTGCCATCTATAATGTAAGATATATGACATTAGACTTTAAGTTTTGATCTTCACATATAGAGGACTCTGATGGATGGACTATATGCATATCGTGGGCTTCAAATAAATTCTTATTAGTTTTGTATGTGCAACATTTTTTATCTCGCTTTTATAGGTACATGCGTATTTCAGAACACGCACGTTCTGTACAATACTGTTGTTAGCTCGAAATGAATCGGATAAGTATAGAGAAAATCTATTCTATTTGTACACAATACACACAAAGAATTTTTTGTTTATACTTTATCATACTTTATACTTTTATACATGTGTTTGTGTAATCCTACACACGTAAGAACTAAATAGAAAAATATAAATAAATAAGAAAGTGATAGGATACTATTTATTTATCCATATATTGTAGCATTTAATGGAATTTTTTACAATCTGATATTTTTTAAAATACAATTAACTACAGAGCATATTTTAATTATTTTATTTTTAAAATTAATTCACATCTGAGATTTCTGTCAACTGTCATAGGTTGCGCATCTTTATATCTTAATTGTAACCAAAGTTTATAACCTCAAATTAAATGTCAAGGAATTAATGTCATTATGTGAAAGTGGCTAAAGTAACAATCCATTCACAGCCTACTCTAATTATGATTTTTTTCGATGTGTCTATATAATACGTCTGGATCTTAAATGTAAGTTACTTCAAAAATATCTTCCACACAGTATAACATGGAGGAACTAAACAGAATTTCTAACAAGTTCAGCAAAAAGTACATAAAGTTAGTAACTCTTACACAAAACACTCGATATAAAATTTGTGATGCAAGAGTCGCAGAAGGCAAATTTGGGAAAACAGTAATATTAGAACTAGAGGAAAATATAGTTTATCTGCCCAAGAGATACGTGGATGTGATAACTGCAGATACCATTGAAAAATTTAAATCGAAGAAACACTTTGTTGTAGTAAAAGAAGTAGTAAGGTTTGGCGATCAAGAATCTGCAATCTTAGAATTTAATTAGGTAAGAATGTAATTATTTTAAACTTATTGGAGTATAATTTTTTGTTATTTTAGATTATCAAACATCTTCAATATACATAAATGGCGGACTCGGACAAACCACAAACATCATTGACCTGTTGCTATTGCACACAAGTTTTTACCAGAAGGAATAATCTTAAGAGACACATAGATAATGTACACAAATATGTTTTGTGTAAAAAGTGCGGACTAACGAAGGAAACATGTGTATCTCAAAAAATATCAGCCAAAAGAAAACATTTGGAGGATGTGGCAAGTAGTTGTTGCAATTTATCTTTTTCTTGTCAAAAGCAATACAGAGGTCACCTGTGATCTCAGTTGCATGCTTCTAATAATGTACAAGTTTTGAAAGAAGGTATATATAAGACGGCAAATAGTTTTAAAAATCGCATAGCCACCTATGGAATTACAGATTCTGGTAAAGCTGATATTGCAACCTTTTTAGAGTCAGTTAAACAAAAAACTTGTAAATTAATTTATGATACTATTTTACAATTAAGCTCTTTAAAAGTTCAGTTAGAACTATTTGCTTATTACATTAAATTTATTAACGATGAAGAACAGATTCAACTAAAATCCTTTAATACAAAATATGTAGTTGTAACAGAATCCACAGATATAGAGGATGTATACGATCAGTTGGTAGATATTATAAAAACTAAAAGTGATGAGTTCCAAGAGAAAGATTCTGGATTCGCTTTTAGTAAAGTTTCACATTTGGAAGTAAATCTAAATTCGTTTAAACCAATAGAAGGGTCGTCTTATATAAAGCTTCCATCAAACATTGAAGCAAGAAAGGCATGTATTAATATAAAATGTAACGATAATAAATGTTTTGCCTGGTCATTAATGGCAGCTGTACATCCAGCCACCACTAACGTTAACAGAATTTCATCCTACCCTCATTATAGTACCGTTCTAAATTTAGAAGGTGTTAATTTTCCAATAAAATTAAAAGATATATCTAAAATTGAAGAAATTAATAATTTAAGTATAAATGTATACGGTTTAGAAGAAACCAAAATTTCATTTGATGTAGTTGGTCCAATTCATTATACTAAACTAAAACGAAACACACACATAAATTTGTTATACATTGAAAAAGAGACAAAATCTCATTTTGTATTAATAAAAAATCTATCAAGATTAATCTCACATCAATTGTCCAACCCTAGTGGAGCAGTTCACCTTTGTGATGGATGTTTAACTAAGTTTCCATCACAGGAAGCTCTTGCTAATCATTCAAAATATGATTGTAATAAAATTTGTTCTATTCTACCATCTACCCAGTTAAAAAAATGCAAAACGGGAGGAATCATGTCTGAGAATATATTGAAATTCACTAGTTATGAGAAACAGTTAACAGTTCCATTTGTAATATATGCAGACTTTGAGTGTCTTCTACAACAAACTTCAATCGTATCCATTGCAACACACATACATCTTCCTTATAGTTTTGCATACAAAATTATTTGCTCATTCGATTCTAATTTAAATAAATTCGTTAGCTACACAGGCTTGGACTGTCCAAAAGTATTTATATCAAAACTAACAGAAGACGCCCGATATATCTATGACACATACTTAAAGGTTGCAAAAAAGATGGTTCCATTAAATTCAGATCAACAGATAACTTTCGATAATTCAAATATCTGTCACATTTGCCAGCTATCTCTTGATAATACGAAGGTAAGAGATCAATGTCATTTAAGTGGAAAATTTAGAGGAGCTGCCCATTCAACTTGCAATTTAAATTTTAAAACTCAAAATTTCATTCCAATATTTTTTCATAACTTAAGTGGTTACGATTTGCATTTGTTTGTAAAAGATTTAGCTTATGATTATGAAAATATAGATGTTCTTCCTCAAACAAAGGAAAAATATATCTCTTTAAGTAAGAGCATGATTGTCGATAAATATGTTGATAAGAGGGGTGTAGAAAAGTCAATTTATTTAAAACTTAGATTTTTGGACACTTTCCGTTTCATGGCGAGTTCTATAGATAAATTAGCAAAAAATTTAGCTCCTGAAAGTATGTCACATATTCGCGAACATTTTCCAGAAAATGAAAAGTTTCTGTTAGCTAGAAGAAAAGGTGTCTTTCCGTATGAATATATAGATTGTTATGATAAATTGTCAGAAACAATAGTACCACCAAAAGAACAATTTTTTAATTCTTTAACCAATATGGAAATCAATGATTCTGATTATTTACACGCGCAAACTGTTTGGAATATTTTTGATTGTCGAAATTTGCATGACTATTCAAACTTATATTTAAAAATTGATGTTCTGTTACTAGCTGACATTTTTGAGAATTTCCGAAAAATTTGTAGTAAAACCTATGCTCTCGATCCTGCGCATTATTATACAAGCCCTGGCTTAAGTTGGGATGCTATGTTGAAATATATTCGTGTTGAGTTGGAGTTATTTACTGACATCGATATGCACCATTTCATTCAGAAAAACATTAGAGGTTATATTAGTCAATGTTCACACCGCTATGCCAAAGCAAATAATAAATATATGCGCGATTATGATCCCAATACACCATCTTCTTATATAGCATACTGGGTTGCAAATAATTTGTATGGATGGGCGATGTCGAGCATTTACCTTATGCGGGTTTTCGGTGGCTTAGCAGTGTGGAAATTGAACAACTTGATGTATTAACCATCGCATATGATGCAAATATTGGCTACTATCTAGAAGTGGATATTGAATATCCAGTAGAATTACATGATAAACTCCTCCTATATACCTCCTACTTCTAAATTTCGAAACAAAAAACTGATAGCTGATCTAAATTATAAAGAAAAATATGTCATCCACTGCAGAAATTTAAAACAGATAATTCAGAATGGTCTTAAAGTTGTAAAAATCCATCGCGTATTAGAATATAAACAATCCAATTGGTTAAAACGATACATTGATTTGAATACACGACTCAGACAGCTAGCAACAAATGATTTTGAGAAAGATTTCTACAAATTAATGAACAACAGTTGTTATGGCAAGAGTCTAGAAAATTTAGACAAACGTGTAGATGTCAAATTAGTGACACATTGGGAAGATGTTGGTCGAAAACGTGGTGCAAAGTATTATATTGCAAAATTAAATTTTAAGAGTGTTTCTATATTCAAAGAAAATTTAGTTGCAATTCAGATGGAAAGGTTAAAAGTTTTATACAACAAACCTACCTTTATCGGTTTCGCTGTACTAGAATTATCTAAGTTGTTAATGTATGATTTTTATTATAATTTCATAAAGCCCATGTACAATAATAATGTGAGACTCTGTTACATGGATACTGACAGTTTTATATTGCATATTTTTACTGATGACTTATATAACACCATAAAAGAGAATTTATTAAAATTTGATACATCGAATTTTTGTATAAATAATGATTTTAATATACCACTTCAAAATAAGGCCACCTTAGGAGTTTTTAAAGATGAGAATGCGGGGAAAATTCAAACAGAATTTATTGGATTAAGGTCGAAACTGTATTGCAATAAAGTGGATGGTAGAATTAAAAAGAAAGCTAAAGGTATAAAGAGTGACGTTGTTGAACAAGAGATTAGTTTTGAAGATTACAGAAATTGTCTATTCGATAAGGAATTAATTTATAGAAATCAGAATCTTTTTAAAAATATTAAGTACACAATTTTTAGTGTTCACCAAGGTAAGTTAGCATTGTCACCATATGATGATAAGCGGTACATTGATGAGGATGGTGTGAATACGTTCGCGTGGAGGCATTACAAAATTCAATAAACATGCACACAACGTTTCCAACGTCTGCAGGAAAAAGTGATGAAATGGTAAACCTCCATTATTACATATTTCGTCAAACAAAAAAAGTTATATCAAATGAATCAACTAGAATATGTTCTTCAACATCTAGATAGAACTGGAGGAAGTTTAAAAGACCTTCAAGAAGATGTAATTCCCTACATTCCAATATGGGTCTTCAAAACACATGTACAACCAATGTGGATTGAAGCAATGTGGAATTTTTTTTCAGAAGAGCAACAAGAGCAACTTCGTCACCATAGACTCTGTTTAAAACATTATAATACATCAAAATGTCATGTCGATGGTCCAGCTCCGCCAATATATAAATGCTTTATTTGTAAACATAATAATGTAGAGTAATAAGAAGACTAAATTGTTAATTGATAAATTCATATTGAACTGTTTTTTATTAATTCAGAATTTTATGATTGTGTAAATAAAAACAATAATATTCTGTACTGCAGCAATTTATTCAAAATATAATATTTTACAAGCCACATTTAGTTTTATTAATTACATTATAAAACATTAGTTTTATCAATCCAACTGTTGTGACTTTTATCAAAATCTAACCACTTGACGTACACTTTGTTCCCTTTTCTTCGTAGAACTTTCTCAACTAAATATGCATCTTGATGTTTAGCCCGTTGCAACTCCTGTTGATAAAAGCTACTAAGTATAGGATCGCCATTCGTATCTTCCAATAAATAAGTCGCAGGATTAGTTAACTGGATTTTTACAATTTTAAACAACTCAGTTGACCAGTTTGGAGTATAACCCTTGTCAAACAACGATTTATGTTTGCTTATGCGAACCACATCGTTTAATGCAAACTTTCGCTTTCCAGCTACTTTAGGACGATTATACGCACTTGACAACAAAGCAGATTCCTTGACAAGTGTTACATCAACAGGCTTCATTCCTATAGTTCTATGTATTGTGTGATTATATCGTTTTGTTATATCATCTAAAATACTTTTCCAGTTATAATTACCTTGCAAACTAAATTCTTTGTACAATTTCTCCTTCAACGTACGAACCGCTTTCTCCGCTATTGAAGCCTTAGTTACGCTATAGGTGGAATAGTGATTAATTGCATATTTTTTCATCAACGCTTTGAATGATTGATTATAAAATTCCTTGCCCGCATCAGTTTGTAGGTTTTCAAGGTTCCTCCCCTCTTTCAAAATTTTATCCATAGCATCTTTAACTTCCACAGCACTCTTGGTTTTCAATGGTTGCGTCCACAGATACTTGGAGAAGGCATCAATTACAACGAGAATGTATTTATAGCCACGATTTTCGCGAGAGTACAGTTTAAAATCTGCTAAATCGGATTGCCACAAGTCGTCCAATCCTTTGTTAATTACACGACGTCTTCTAAAGTTTCTTCTAGCCGGTTTATGTAACTCGTTAACGATATCTTGTTTAATACGCTTCTGTTAATTTAGCCTGTATTCGCTGTTCAAGCGCATAAAGTTTATTGGTGAAATCATCTAGATGTATGCTGTTAAGGCCGTTTTGCAGGACATCCAGTTTCAGTTTTAACTGTCTTTCACTATCTCGAATTTTATTCTCCAATGCGTGTACGTGAGTATTCAATTTATTTTCCAAAAGTAGGGCGTTAGAAATTTCTTTAGCATGTTTCTCTACAGTACTTTTCAAACCGTTTACATTCAATTCCAAAGCAGGGATTTTATTCCAGTAAACATCATTCACTTCATTTGCTACTACATCAACATGTCTACCAAGCTCTTCAATTTCCATTATTACGTAAGTTTTAGTAGCACAATCTTGATTATCTTGACGGTTTTGAATATTACACAAGCGTTTACCATCCACGTCATAGTTTCCATCTGATGTACGAGGTAGAAAAGTAGAATGTATTTCACCCACTTCACCTCTTAGATGACGTCCAAATTTACCGATTATCGTTTGATGTGTACTCCCCACAACGTTTAAGTGACGTCCAAACTTGTCGATGGTCATTCTATATGACTTTGGCTTCTTTTAATTCTTCGATAATTGAAGCGTTTTCGTTGTTATGTCCTGTATGTCCCGCTTGCTCGGATGCTATTAATAACTTGAGTCGTTCGACAAGCTCATTTATATCATCCCAGTAGACGTATTGGTGTGACATATTGCTCAAGTGCATCTGCTGTCCTCTACCTTCGATGCTACCAGTTGCTGTACTTGCTCGTGAACGAAACATTAGTGGGTTAATGATATTAACATATTTGTATTCTTTATTTCCTTTAATTTGTTGTTTGGAGTCGTAACCACGACGGTGCACATTGGTGCGATTTAGTATATCACGATAGCGATCTAGATCATCTTTGTTATAACCAGTTGGTTGAGACTTAAAAATTAATTTATAAAGCCCCGCAGTTCCTGTATAACGTATGCCGCCAACAATAAGGTCCTTGTCATCTATATCTAATATAGAATTTCCTAATTTCAATTTGTTAAGAACCGGATCAAAATGAACACCCGTTGTTGTATCATACTCGCCTTTCACATCAGCAAGTAAACCATCTATATATACTCTTGGCGTCATCTGATACTGTTCAAGGTATTCGTCAACACGATCAGGATATTTGTCAATCATTGCTCGATATTCATCGCGAAATTGTTTGAACGATTTTTCAGTTTGAATTTGTTGTTCCTCTTCTTCAGTGAAAGGATTGTATTCCACATCAGTTTCGGTCAAACGTCTGCTAACTGGAATTTTTCTTCTCCGAGGTGTTAGTTGGTCTGAAGTTTGTGGGGGAGCTGGTGGCGCTTGCAATTTCGGAGTTTGTAACGTTTTTTTGAGATCCTGAGCGATTTCAGATTTTATCGCCTCAGTGTCAATTTCTTGTTTAATCCCTCCTGTTTTGAGTATCTTCTGAAGCGGTTCGGTAATTGGTTTAAACTGTTTTTCTAACAAGTTTTCCGATTCAGCCTGACCTATCCGCATAGCAAGTTGTTTCTTTCGAATCGCCGTACTAGCTTTAATTATCTCAGAAGTAATATGATCACGCTTCATTGTTAATCACACAACTGCAGATCAACTAATAGTGATTCTATATTATATAGTGATCGAAAAGTTTCCGATATCTGCCTTTATCCAAATCGCTTTCTTTATCAATTACTAAAAAACCATATTTGTCTTTCCAACAGCCTCCACACATATCCTTGAATTTCTCAAACGTCATATCGGAACCAACATGCTCATCATAAATATGTCGTAAATTTAGATCGTCTTGCTTAAATAAAATTAGAAAATTGGCATTATCTCGGATTAGATGTTTGGGTATGCAAGCATAAGTTTGACATAGATAGAAACTATCCACAGATTTATGTCTTCCCATGCTAAAGTATTCCTTAATTTTATTCTGTTTATCTGTTGCAACATCATCAAAAATAAAAACAGAATTTTCACGTGCCTCTGACGGATCTAATATGTCTTCGCTCTCTTTAAAGGCAAAGTACTTCACTTGTGGTACAGTTTCCAACACTCGCTGCAGAAATTGATACTTTGGTTGATGTAGAGACTTGGTATAAATGTAGATATTGTCAAAGCGAAGACCATTCTTGTCAATTAATAGATTTAACATAACGTTAGTTTTCCCCCCACCGCTTGGTGCGCTTAGAATACAGCGTATATTATTTGATAATAGTCGACCATGACGTTGTTGCGTTGACTGATTATTACTAAAGAGTGTATCTAAGTTTTTTATTTGAACGACATCCTTCTGTTTGCTGAGACGCATTGTTTAAGACTAATATAAGCAGACTGTAAGAAAGATTCTATAACATTTCATCAATGTTGTTGACGAGTGAAGGAAGTGGTCTTGTTAATTCCTTAATTAACAAATTGCCAATTGAATTGCATTTGCCGGGCTACCAGTATTGCGGACCCGGTACAAAGCTTGAGAAACGACTACAACGCGGTGATCGTGGCATAAATCCTCTCGATCAAGCGTGCAAAGAACACGATATTGCATATTCGCAAAGTTCAGATTTGGAACATCGCCACGACGCTGATCGTCTACTTCAAGAACGTGCCTGGAACCGTGTAAAATCAAACAACGCCAGTTTAGGCGAGAAAACAGCTGCGTGGGTTGTAACTAACGCGATGAAAGCAAAAAGAAAGTTCGGTATGGGAATGAAAAGAAGACGTGTTCCATTTAGGAAATCAATTTTCGTAACAGCAAAGAACGCTCTGAAAAATCATAGAATCGAAAATTTGAAAGAAGGTGCTAAATTGGCACTGGTAGCAGCCAGAGCAGCGGTGAAGAATGTTGGTGGAAGAAGAAACGTACGAACACCTCGAGTCATACCTTTACCAAAAACTGGCGGTTTCTTACCATTCCTGATACCATTGTTTGCTGGTTTGAGTGCATTGGGGGGTTTGGCTGGTGCCGCAGCTGGAATAGCGCAAGCCGTTAATAAGGCGAAAGCCGCGCAGAAAGAACTAGATGAGTCGCAGAGACACAATAAAACCATGGAAGCTATTGCTTTAGGGAAAAAAGGTGATGGTTTATATTTGAGACCTTACCGCAAAGGTATGGGGTTATATGTGAGACCTTATCGCGTGAGATCATCTTTCAACAAAAAAAAATTTCTAAACCGGCTGCCACACAGAGCATTGACCAACATTGACATTTTAAAATTCGGTAACACACATCTTCCCTATTTTCGCGGAGTATTTATGAGGGATAATTTACCGAAAAATCCTAAAGATACTGAGTGTGCACTCGTTAATTTGGACTCAAATATTGGACCCGGAACGCATTGGGTAGCATACTTTAAGGAGGGATCTATTGTTGATTACTTTGATTCATTTGGAAATTTGAAACCGTCCAATGAATTAATCCATTATTTAAAAAATTGCTATATTGTATATAATCATGATGCGCATCAAAACTACGACAGTATCAATTGTGGACACCTTTGTTTAAAGTTCTTGTATGAGAAGTGTTATAAATAATCATGTCGCATACGTTTACATTGAGAAGTACGAGCAATGCGTTCACCTCTACTTACTATCCCCCGATTGAATTAGATCCTAGATATGAATATGCGCTTGGATTGATTGGTTTACATACTTATAACACAATACCCAACATTCATGATGGACAAAATAAGTTTTATTATGATGACCAAGTTTTAAGAATACCAACAAGGTCCTACGAAGTAACTGACATTGAACAGTTCTTACAAAATTCCTTAGCTTCGAACGATACCAACAAGAATTCTGTAGTTTCCTTAAAACCAAACAACAGTACCCAGCAATGTGAGCTAACCAGCAAATTTTCTATAGACTACAAAACCTGATTCTATTGGTGGAATGCTGGGATTCAGTAAGAAAGTGCTTCAACCAAACGTACAACATGTGTCAGATATTCGAATCCGAATTATTAAAGTGGTCACCATTCGCGTAGAGTGTAATATTGTCATGGCAGCCTACTACGACGGACGTTTATCGCATACATTATTCGAATTCGCGCCTTCAGTTGAACCTGGATTTAGTATCAACATTGAACCTAAAAATATTATTTATCTTCCAATCAATACTACACGTATCGACAACATTTCTCTCCGATTGGTGGATCAAGACGGTGATTCTGTGGATTTTCGTGGTGAAGAAATCGTTATTAGGTTGGAATTGAAGAAATATGGGATTGGATTTTAATGGTTATAAAACCCCTGAGTCATCCTCACTACTCAGCAGTCGTAAAGCAGACGTTAATCAATTAACACGCGAAAATCGAGATTTTCTTGTATCGTTAGGGTTTCAAATAAAAAATAATGGATACGCTCGACATATTCCAAGGTCTTCAATTCGACGAAGCAATAACCAAGAAGCAACTCCATACTTAGAGTGAGTAATTTTAAAACGAACGATGAAATACGCATTTCTATTCAGCATCAAGATGTGTATACACTACCATCAGAAAGTTTTGTTTATATCGAAGGGAGATTTAAGCCTGATGCAGCTGGCAACGGCACTTGCGAACTCACAAATAACGCCTACGCCTTCTTGTTTGATCAAATTAGGTATGAGATTAATGGTGTGGAAGTAGACAGATGTACAAAGCCTGGAATTACAAGCACTATCAAGGCTTATATATCATATGGTGATAACGAGACAAAGCTTCTCGAAATGGCAGGTTGGTGTCCGAACAGTAAAACGCAGCCCACAATTGCACAGAGCAACAAATTCAATGCCTACGTCCCGTTAAAGTTCTTCCTAGGATTTGCAGAAGATTATAAAAAAATAATTATAAATGCGAGTCAAGAATTAATTTTGCTCCGACGTGGGAATGATTTGAATTGCTATCAGAATACAACTACAGGTGGTACAAAGGTTGCTTCGTTCGATATTGACAAAATATAATGGCATGTTCCTCACATCAATGTAAACGATGAAATTCGTTTGAAACTTTTGAAAACGTTAAATAGTAGCAAATCCATTTATATACCTTTCAGAAAATGGGAACTGTTTGAATTACCATCTCTACGTAAAACAACAACGGACGTATGGCCAATCAAAACGAGCACCAACTTAGAAAAGCCTCGTTATGTTATCGTTGCATTTCAAACAGCTCGAAAAGATATTCTAACAAAAGATTCTTCTAAAATTGATCATGCATCGCTTACCAATCTGAAACTTCATCTCAATGCTGATAGCTTTCCGTACGACAATATGAATCTGCAGATTAATGAAAATAAATATGCTGCTGCGTATCGTATGTACGCATCCTTTCAGTCCAGCTACTGTAACAGAAATAATCAGCCTCTGTTGAGTTATGAAAAATTTAGAGAGTGCGCGTTATACGTAATTGATTGTGCTAATCAGAAGGAAGCAGTTAAATCATCTATTGTTGATGTTAAACTCGAGTTGGAGTCACTCAGCGGTTTTACTGAAGATACTACAGCTTACTGTCTCATTATACATGATAACATTGTTGAGTACACACCGCTGTCGGGTACTGTGAAGAAAATCTAAATCTAAAAATTGATTTAGTAATTGACATTCAAGGTTTTATGCTACATGACGGCTTTGTTGTGAAAGAAATAGCCATTGGTAACGGTAAACAGTTGAACCACTTTGTGTTTAAGCCTAAGCGTTCATATCACAAACTCCAATGGCATGAAAAACGAATGGTTAATTGGTTGGAAAATAATCATCATTCCTTACGGTACAGCGATGGACATGTCTGTCACCGTGAATTAGTCAACATACTGCGAAAGTTCATAAATCCCAGAAGTATAGTTTTTGTAAAGGGACATCAGAAAGCTGACATTCTACAACAGTACATTAATAATCCTATTGTAAATTTAGAACATGTAGAAAATACGCCTAATTTAAAAAAAATCAAATTGTAAATCTTGCATGTACCATAAAAATATTCTTAAAGTATGTTCCGTTGCGAATGTAATAACATTATGTGAATTTTTAAACTTATAATAAAGATATCAGTAAAATGCCATGTGTTCTTTTATTTATTAGGAAAATACAAATTCTCATTTTTAATCTACCATAAAAATATTCTTAAAGTATGTTCCGTTGCGAATGTAATAACATTATGTGAATTTTTAAACTTATAATAAAGATATCAGTAAAATCCCATGTGTTCTTTTATTTATTAGGAAAATACAAATTCTCATTTTTAAATAACGAATAAATTATTTCGGCTTGTTGTAATTGCTTTTACGTCATGTAAGTATTTAATAAAAGTAAAAATGGATCACTTGATTAAATATCCTTAGCTTTATATAAAAAGAAAAATTTGAAATTCAATCACCGTTCCACCGCCTCTCCCTCCCATTAGCGCCCGCATTTGCATCAGCCCCCGTATCTATATCCGCCATCTTGCATTCACACGCGCGTCATGTTTACGTCACATTCTGACAGTCTGTATATATATTTATTTGTTTTATATTTGCACCGATCGAGCGCTCGCGACTCCAGCGCCTCTAGAAATCGTCGCTGGCTATGTTTCGAACTAAAGTGGAGGGCTCGCGACCGTCGCTAGTGCTCTGGGTATTAGGAGCAAGGTATTGGGAGCACCCATGAGCCAGTTCTCTCTTAAAACCACTACTTAATTTTTCATCTACTTTTCCTTTATACGTATTACTAAGTATTTACTTTTATAAAGATTTTCATTTTTTTTGCGATGAGCAGTTCATCCCGACAAAGCATTAAAGCCCTAACGCCAGTTTAATCCACATACTATGTTACGCGTATTGCACTAGCTCTGAGCGAGGGCAGAATCAGTGATTACGTCATATGACGCTACTCTAGGCCAGTGTCGGTGCAACACGAGTTCCCTCAGTGGAAAACGCTACTAGTGAATATACCGAAATAGTTTTAAATCAGGATTTTCTTTTTTCTGGGTTTACAGAATATATACGCGCAAGCCGGCATTATATATTAACACTAAAAACTAAAAAAGTATAAACTAAAGTGTTGTGTTTATCTTCAGGGTAGCTCAAAACTATTATAATAAAACAATCGCAATCACGAAACGTTGCTGCTGCGATGCTTATACTATATAATCATAAAGCATATATAAGAAATAGTAGTTTGTTTACATTAGAATTATTTTGCTGAGATTTGCAACACATCGTTCCTTGTTCCTTTTACATCTATATATCTATGTAATAGGATACTTCATTCAATACATCTTTATCGTGCATATACACACTACACTATTAGATCTGCTCTGTATAGATTTTGCAAAAAAAAAACGTTTATAAAATTAATCATGTGTGACTGTGTAATAATAAATAATGTTCTTATACAATTCCGCATTGTGTTTCTATAAAAAAACATATCCTCAATAATCTTATTTAAATGCGTCCTCTATAGTTCTATAGTGGTTACTAGTGCTGCCGGTAAAAATTGTGCATGCAAAAAATATTTATGTATGTACATACCTACTTAGCTATACATTTTTCTCGCCATCTGTTGATAGTTACGGAAAGTTGAAAACGATCGTGCCGTCGTCTGGTGGTAGATACGGTATTTTCTTGGTTTGCTGCTGTAATCCAGCTCGAACTCGGACCAAAATATGTTGTGGACTGTATAAAACTTGTCGAAGACTATTGCAAACTTTATGAAACACTTGTTGAGCTCCATAAAGTTAGCCCCTCACTATAAGCAATTATAATAAATTTTACTTTTATTCGTTTGTAGGTGTTTGATAGCGAATTTCCAACGTTTGATAGTCAATAGTTCATTAGCAAACAATAAAACAAATTCTTCGGAAAAACCTCTGTGATGTTAGCCCCTCATGTCGTCATTTTGACATCAAATTCAATTTTATTTTAGCAGAATCGTTTGTAGGTGCCTGATAGCAAATTTCCAAAGCTTGATAGTTTATTAATAAATAATAAAACAAATCTAGTAGGATATTAGACAGGCAACCAAAATTACATCAGAAAAGCGTCCTATCGGACATATTAGTGGCTTTCGATTTGTGCACCGTACAGTTCCGGAGCTGTTCCGAGTCACCTATCTGCCGTTCTATTTTGCCATGTGACTCGCACTTGTACAGCACCGTTTCAGCTTCCCCTCATCCCTGGTGCACCAATGGTCGCGTTCATCAGACTGAGCCGCTCTGTAACAGTTACCGATTTTTCTGATGAACGGCTACGCTACCTACTACTACGTCATCGCTACATCGAACGCTTCCAAGAATTTATATGTAGCGGTCGCCATTTTTTCGAGCGCAATTTTCTTACGCTCCCAAGATCGAGCGGTGAGCAGTATTCGTTTAGCAGTTGTTAGATAGTGGTTTAAATATGGCGGACAGAGAACGCGTATATTGTTCATCAGAATACGATGACGTCAGGAACTGTTGTAGATGTAGCGGAGCGGTAACTGTTGCCGAGCGGCTCAGTCTGATGAACGCGACCAATCTTTCGGCTGGAGCGATATGCTCCCGCATGCGCACTTGCGTTTGTTTACAAAAAAGTGTTGACAATTTGAATGAAATGTAAACAAAACGAAAACTTGAAAGGTTATGTTACATCTGTGATTACATGGCCGCCACCCCACCACCCTTTATTTGTTTATACTTTATCTGTACCTGAACTGTACTGAGTTAGTTCACTGTAAACGCACACGAGTAGCTCCGGAGCTGTTCCCGAGTAACCCTTATGGTCAAATCGAAAGCCACTATTATGTAAAAGTGGCTTCACATGCAAGCTTTTTTTAGCGGACAACAAACAACCAATAGGATTTTAGATTTCCAAAATTTTAGGGTTTCAAAGTCAGTACATGGTCAGTACGCTAAAAGTTAATTCAACGCTAACTTTTGGTGTACGAAAATGACTGAAAACAATATAAAACTGCATATATTGACAGTTGTGGTTATTTTATAGGTATATTTGGTGTGTGCTATTTGATATGTGCTACTGATAATTTAAGTTTTCTTTATTAACTTTTTCAAATCCAATTTGAATCCAGTACTTCCTCTTTTCTTTGTTTTTTTTATTATAATAATTTTATAAAATAAATAACTTTAATATAGGTATGTTTTTTTATTTTGTATGATTTTCGCATGTTTTTTTGGTTGCCTACACAATATTCTGCAAAACTTCTTTCATTGCTTATTAATAAATGATCAAATATCAAACGTTGGGAATTTGTTATCAAGCACCTATAAACGACGCATAAACGATTTTTCTCAAAGGAATTTAAATTCGATGGCAAATGTGGCCGGGATGAGTTACAATTACATATGTTCCCATAGAACGCTTTTCTGATGTAATGTTGGTTGCCTGCCTAATATCGTACTAGATTTGTTTTATTATTTATTAATAAACTATCAACTATCAAGATTTGGAAATTTGCTATCAGGCACCTACAAACGATTCTGCTAAAATAAAATTGAATTTGATGTCAAAATGACGACATGAGGGGCTAACATCACATAGGTTTTTCCGAAGAATTTGTTTTATTGTTTGCTAATGAACTATTGACTATCAAACGTTGAAAATTCGCTATCAAACACCTACAAACGACCTACAAACGAATAAAAGTAAGATTTATTATAATTGCTTATAGTGAGAGGCTAACTTTATGGAACTCACTTGTTGTGGGTTTTAAACTTTATTTAAGGTGGCGTTTCGGTAAAGTAGGGGGCGCTGTTCGACAATAATTATTAGAAACGTAGTATTCGGAAAAACTAGACATTAAAAATGTATTTTCGCGTTGTTACATTGAAGATATTATCTTTGTTGTAAATCTTTTTTTAAATTAAATATTCTTTGATTGCGAGAAAAATGAGAAAAAATATAAAATTTTGATAATATTACCTTTACAATATGTAGAAAAATATACTGATACGATGTGTATTGAAATAATTTCAAAATATTCAGTATTTTTTTCAGGAAGTAAGTTTAGGGGCTGAGTATCAACAACAGCCCCATATCTGTCCAAACAGTTTGCCAGTTTTATATTAGATGTCACCAGCATTAGATAACTATTATACGAGGGAGCGTTTTTATATTCGCGGAATGGGGGATAAGGGGTGGAAATAAAAAAACCAAATTATTTTCCTTTTTCAATATATTCACCTGCAAGACGGATACATTTTTCACATCTTTCAATTAATTTATTTATACCCTCACAAAAAAATGATTTCTCTTTATCTGCAAAATACGCCGAAACTGCCTCCTTGACTTCATCATCGGCAGTAAATTTTTTACCCCGCAGCTCTTTTTTCATTTTCGGAAACAGGTAATGATCGCTCGGAGACAGGTCTGGGCTGTAGGGTGGGTGATTCACAATTTCGAAGCCCACCTTATGCAGGGCAGCTAACGCAACGCGGCTCTTGTGGACGGGCGCGTTGTTGTGCAAAAGCAGCACACCTTTCGTCAATTTTCCCCGTCTTTTCTCTTTAATGGCTTCTTTTAGTCGCTCTAATATTGAAGCGTAATATTCTCCGGTTATAGAAACACCTTTATCTTTATAATCAATCAACAATATTCCTTCCGAGTCCCAAAATACTGTTGCCATGAGTTTCCCAGCTCGGGTCGTCTTCAAGGGATTCCCTTCCTTGTTTAAATAAACTATGCCACTTGTACACCATGGTTTTTCCTGGACAAGAGTCGCCGTAAACCAATGACATCTCATTCATTATGGTCGCGACTAATTTTCCTTGCCTGGTAAGGAACTTTATAACGGCACGATATTTGATTTTTTGCATATTTCACTTTTCACTCCTGATTATGTTACTTGGTTGACGATAGCTCAAAGACTAACTGTCTAATCGATGATCCACTTCTCTTTGCTAGGGTTGGGTTTTTCTCCCTTAAGCCCTGTAGTCTCTGGGTGGGTCCGTCATGACCCTTTTGATTACTGTAGGATGAGCAGGGATTGCGTCTCCCTGTTTGATGCTTCTAGGGGTGATCTACGAGGGGATTGGTCTCCAGTCATTCGCAATGCCAAGCACTCTCCTGATTCTTACTTTAGGTGGAGGGCGATCCGGGTCAAGTCCGGAGAGGCGCTCAATCAGCGGGTTTTCGGAGGATGAAGCCCTGTCTAATGTTTTATTTGCTAACATGGTCAGGAAGTCCTTGATGGAGGAGACGTTAAGATCTGTGCGCAGCTGCACGTTCCTGACGAACCATGGCGCCACAGTAATCATTCTTAGCATTTTATTCTGGAGGACTTCGAGCCGATTTAGGTGAGTTCTTGCAAGGCTGGACCAGGACAAAGCTCCATATGTCATAACCGGTCGCAGGAAAGATGTGTAAAGTAGCACCTTATATTTTAAGGACATCGTGCTTTTCCTGCAAAGAAGAGGCAGCAATGCGGAGCGAGCAGCCAGTAACCTATCGACAGTGTTCTTAACGTGCTGGCTGAATGTAAGGCGTTGGTCCAGAGTGACGCCCAGGTACACAACCGACTGACTCCAAGGTAGGCGAAAGTCGCCAATGAAGATGTTGTCATGCGGTAATCGTAGTCTTTTAGTAAATCGAATAGCGACACATTTACTCTCATTCAATTTCATTCTCCACCTGGATCCCCATCCACCGATGGCATCCATCTGCCCCTGAAGCCTGCGACAAACCAGCTCCTCACTCCTTGAGGAGGTGTAGACCGCCGTATCATTCGCAACTGTCTAATCGATGATCCACTTCTCTTTGCTAGGGTTGGGTTTTCCTCCCTTAAGCCCTGTAGTCTCTGGGTGGGTCCGTCATGACCCTTTTGATTACTGTAGGATGAGCAGGGATTGCGTCTCCCTGTTTGATGCTTCTAGGGGTGATCTACGAGGAGGATTGGTCTCTAGTCATTCGCAATGCCAAGCACTCTCCTGATTCTTACTTTAGGTGGAGGGCGATCCGGGTCAAGCCCGGAGAGGCGCTCAATCAGCGGGTTTTCGGAGGATGAAGCCCTGTCTAATGTTTTATTTGCTAACATGGTCAGGAAGTCCTTGATGGAGGGGACGTTAAGATCTGTGCGCAGCTGCACGTTCCTGACGAACCATGGCGCCACAGTAATCATTCTTAGCATTTTATTCTGGAGGACTTCGAGCCGATTTAGGTGAGTTCTTGCAAGGCTGGACCAGGACAAAGCTCCATATGTCATAACCGGTCGCAGGAAAGATGTGTAAAGTAGCACCTTATATTTTAAGGACATCGTGCTCTTCCCTGCAAAGAAGAGGCAGCAATGCGGAGCGAGCAGCCAGGAACCTATCGACAGTGTTCTTAACGTGCTGGCTGAATGTAAGGCGTTGGTCCAGAGTGACGCCCAGGTACACAACCGACTGACTCCAAGGTAGGCGAAAGTCGCCAATGAAGATGTTGTCATGCGGTAATCGCAGTCTTTTAGTAAATCGAATGGCGACACATTTACTCTCATTCAATTTCATTCTCCACCTGGATCCCCATCCACCGATGGCATCTATCTGCCCCTGCAGCCTGCGACAAACCAGCTCCTCACTCCTTGAGGAGGTGTAGACTGCCGTATCATCCGCATAGATTGCGTGTTGGACCTGCGGAACTTTAGGTAGGTCTGCCATAAAGATCAAAAACAGGGTCGGAGCAAGAAGAGAGCCCTGAGGGACGCCTGCAGACAGCTGCCTCGGGGCGGAGACCGAGGCTTCGACTCGGACGGAAAAAGAACGCTCTGTGATATACGAGAGTATTATTCGTATGATAGCCGGATTTATGCCCCCGGACACCATCTTATGGACCAACCCGTGGTGCCAGACCGTGTCGAAAGCCCGCTCGATGTCCAGAAACACCGCACCCATCGTCTCACGCGCTTCAAGAGAGTTTCGTATGGCTTCCGTCATCCTGAACAGTTGGAAATCCGTGGAGAGACCCTCCCGGAATCCGAATTGCTCGGGTTGTATGGTGTCAAGCACAAAAAAGTTCTTCCTTCAACCTGTTCAGGATGACAGCCTCGGCGACTTTAGATAGACAAGAAAGGAGAGCGATGGGGCGATGATTCTGCGGGAATAGGTGGTCTTTGTTTCGCTTAGGAATGGCCACGACGTGTGCGTATTTCCAGATGCTCGGGTAATACTCTAAGTGAAGAATAGAGTTGATGATCAGCACGAGGTGATCAAGAAGGGCCTCAGGCAGTCTAAGCAGCGCGCTGTACGTTATGTTGTCAGGCCCAGGAGCCTTTCCCTTTTTCTCGTTCTGATAAAATGTTGAACTTCACCCCTAGTTGTCATATCAATGGGCTGTCCCCCAAGATGACGAAGGTTCGTGACGGAGGCCTCGACCTCCTCTTCAATGTCATCGTCCGAGTCCTCGCTTTGTGAAATGTCGTGGACTGATGAGAAATGATCTGCGAGAACCTCGGCTTTATCCGCAGCCCGATGCACTAGTCCACCGGGGCCATGAAGTGCGCCCGTTGCGCCAGTCCTCTGTTTATTGTTCTTAAGTGCCCTAGACAGTTTCCAGATAGAGCCGTCGTCCAGATGTACAGCGGCAACACTCTCCCACCATCTCTCCTCGCGGAAATCTCTCAACACTTGCCTCAGCCTAGTGGACAAGACATTAGCTCGATGGATGTCGGCTGGGTGAAGAGTTCTTGGGCTCTTTTTCTAGCCCGTCTCTTATCTCGGATTAAGGCCCTGATATGAGTGGGAAGCCATCTGTCGACGGTAGGCTTCTTAAAGGTGGTAGAGAGCCTTAGGCAAGTGGAGATACCCTCAGAAAACCTGCGGGCCTCATCCTCCAGCAACTCAGGAGTATCAAGTGCCGCTGATAGAGATGGAATCAACTCGGCAGTTCTGGACTCGAACTGGGTCCAATCGACGCTTCTCCGAAGAGCGGAGTCGGAGGAGCAGACCCGCCCCCGACCCGTATACAAATGGGGTTGTGATCGGATGACAGGTCGGCAATAGCTTCGACTTGGACAACAAGGGGTATATCTTTAGAGATAGCCATGTCGAGAATATCCGGCGCGACGCCGGGCCGAAAGAATGTCGGCTCGTTGGGGGTGAACCGCCACAGAGTTGGAGGAGACAAAAAGATGTAGACGCCTTCCAAACTCGTTGGATACCCGGCACCCCCACAACCGATGCTTCGCATTCAGATCACCGGCGATCAACACCGGAGTATTGGATGAAAAAAGACGACCATATTCATCCGGATCAAACACCTGGAGACGGAGGGGCATAGACAGAAAAGATATTCAGGGCCTATGTTTTTGACGAGGATCTGCACCCCACCACTTCCAGGAAGCGATACCCAGTGGTTGGAATTGGAGTATAGGACAGATGTTTCTTGAGCGCGACGGCGACTCCGCCGCCGCGTCCAGTAAGTCGGTCGGCTCGAATCACGTTATAATTGTTAAGAGAGAATTTGTCCCCTGGGCGAAGCCAGGTCTCGTTGAGCATAACAACGTCCGCACTGTGATCAAGCACGAACTGGGTCAGTTCCAAGATTTTTCCCTTTAAACCATTCGCATTCCAAGATATAATGGAAAATTCTGCAGAGGAGGATTTGTCTAATAACAATGAAACTTCGTATTTATACTAATTATGAGTCGCTGCACAGGCCACGCCCCAATGCGCCTAATCACCCCCCTACAACCCGCTCATTCCGCGAATATAAAAACGCTCCTCGTATAACTATGTATAAGCAATCAGTTTAACACCAAAATTGACTGCTTTGATATTCAGAAAAACATTAAATTAAATGTTTTATTAAAAAATGTAAATGAAGAAGAACAATTTTAGAGTCGTACATACGACTCGTTTCTTTTTCCGTAACTGTGAAAGATAGTCATCATACATAACATCATACTTCTTTATAACATCATACTTCTTTATGACATAACTTGAACAGTATACAGGATTATTGTTATATATTGCTTCCAAATAGTGCCCATCACGATTATTGGATTTAGTCAGTTTAGTATCACAAGAATTGCAAAACTTGATATGACAAATATACTTTTTTATAGAAAGGTCTTACTAAATTATTTTTATTCAAGTAATAAATTGATTTCAATACTTTCGAGACATATTCTTACAACTACACATGCATAAGTAAATACATATTGATGAATCATTACTTGGCGTGTGGGTGTAGAGAAAGAAAGACAAATAAAACCCAAATATCTCTCTTGCCTTTTATTGATAAATAATGCAGATAACAATTCATTCCATAATAAAATTTACTGTCCTTTATTATATTTACATTTAGTATTTCACATATGTACATACACTGTGATGGTTATAACGGAAATTTTAATAATAATAATCTATATAACAATATGTAGTCATATCCATTATAGAATATACTTCATAAGCGTAACTTGTGTGGAGAAAGGTTTCCTGTCCAATCCTAGTAATCTACTACACCTGCGTGTGTGCAGTTTTCACTACATAAGCTGCTGAATCCTCTCAGGCAAAAAACACCCAAGAAAAATTGCCTTAATTTTGGAACCATTAAGTTTCTACAAAAGTTGTTCATCCCTATATATTTCTTCTATAAGAAGTGGTTGGGTTTCATCAATGAAAAACACAACATTTAGTTGGCCTTGAATCTATAATATTTTTCAATAAGTGATTATTATTATGTGCAATTTGTGATTGTTGAGACGATATCGCGATCTTCCAAATGAGTAGGTATTTACCTGAAAAATAATAATTATGGTTCCTCTTGGGACAGTTTACCACTAGAACTAGTACAATGGTATACAGAAACAAATATGCAAAAATATTCTTTCCTTATTCACTAAAATCCAAAACTAACGAAGACGATGAAAAACAGTAGCTATTACTTTATTACATCAAGCTAGTCGCTAGACAATTAGTGCAGAACTAAGATTCTACCTGTAACAAACGCATGTACGCACAAATATGTTTTGTAAATAGAATATTAGGTGATAATAGGCTATCGCATTTATACCGAAAAGATTATATTGAAATATACCTGCTCAATACATTCAGTATGGATGGATAATTTTCTTCTATATAATGTTATATTTTATTTTTGCCGAGAAGTTTATATTTATATTATAATATATTCTGTATTACAACCAATATTCTAATCTTCACTTTTTCTATGTTATTTCAGCCAAAATGTTACGCATGTTTAAGTATTTCATTACTTTTTACTTTTCTAGAGATTCGTAAGCCTTGCGCCATCTAATTTTGAATATATTCGATAAAAATGCAACATTTATTCATCAAGTTCAAGTTATTGAAATAGGAGGGCTAAGTACACCTTAATGCCAATTTACATCGTCGTTACTTGTGGCTAGTACGTTTTGTTATGGCGGATGCTGGTCGTCTCTTTTCCACAGCACATTCAACTACCAATAGAAAAATGGCGCGAATTTACAAAATTTAGAAATAAGCGTAAATGCATTAACTTGTTCTCGCGTACACTTAGAAAAATGGATTTGAACCAATACAATAATTACGATAAACAATGGAAAACTTTACTCTACAACAACAACAACCTGTGAACAAAAAATTATTGTATTTGTTACAAAAGATATTGTAATCTTCGTATTTTTTTACAATAATTGTTATTTTACCTGTAATAACATTGTTTTCGCTTCTGTACAATAATTTTTTTCTCAGTAGGTATATGATGTTATAATGATTACATTAAGAATAGACCAAATCAAGTAATCATGAATTGGATTTATTAAGCAAAGTGCATGTAATCAAATAGTAAAATAAACGTATCGAAAGTTTAGTGAAAGATACCAATATTTATAATCAATGATCAGTAAAAATTTTTAAGACATAAAAAGTTTTAGCAACTGATATGTTCGTAGAACAATGGTGAAGAACGATATCAGTAAAACAATTAGAATTCTGCTAGATACTCCCAACAAACGGTATTCGAATAATCAACATAAAGTAAATTTACATCAAAGGTCTAAATAATTAGTAATAACAAATTAAGCAAAATTAAAATAATAAAAAAGATAAATATAAAAGGTACAGTAGAAAAATTACAACAACAGCAATAATAATATAAATAAATAAGTTATCTAAACAGTTCGATATGGTAACCGTCTCTATTGAGACATTCTTTGTTCGGAGACGTATACCTACTTAATTGCTCTTCGAATAGCATCTGGTGTTATTTGCCTAAAGGATCCCTTATTCCTATATAATTCAATGGGACGTCAATAACATAAGTGGCAAGTAAGTATTTACCTATATACCTAAAACAAATGAGCTAAGCACCCCTGATTTCAGTAAATTCACATT
>CM043015.1:212429873-212468721 GCA_023690525.1 Holotrichia oblita
ATGAGCCGATCAGGAAACGTTTGATTCAGGAAGGCGATAGCTGCTGTGTAGTTGTGAGATGAACATCCATCCTGTTAGAACCAAACTGTCTAAAAATGAACGGAAAGGCGTCGAATTGACGGAATGACCTAATTTTTTTGTAAAAGTTGTAAATATTTTCGACCATTTAGGTTACCATCAATGAGAAATGGACCTATAATGTGGTCATCTAACATATCCCGGTCCAAACATTTAGGTTTGTGGACGCTGAGTACACACAGCAACACTAACATGTTTATTTTTCTTAGAATAATATCGAGTAACGGGTGGATTATGTTTTTTATGTTGCTCCTCCGACGTAATTGTTAAATGTCAGAGTCGTGACCACGTCGTGACCTAAACATGACAGATGTTTTAGGTGAATTATGTTATTAGAGGTGGAAACGGTTCATAAAAGCCAATGTATAGCCTATGCTCGCTAAAATAATGTCCCGATCTGTATACCCACTTGCCCATTGTATGCTTATCGAAAGTACAATAAACTGAATAACTTGTAATAACTTCAGATTGCACTATAAGTGGCCCCGTCAATTTTGAGAGGTCCAGTTTTTCGCACTCAAGGTCAAATGTAGTGACGCTCACATGTCGTCACTTCTATGTAAGCAGCACGAAATTTACCAATGGAACACGTAACGTTCATTGTAATGGATCTTTAGACACACGTCATTGCTTGAGGACATAAGCAAAGATTTTCGGTTAATCTACCTATCCTTATTTAATATCGGTGTCGAATATTCAAGCGCGGAAAAAGACGTATGTCTGCAATACAAATCATATCTAGACTACTGCCTTAATCAAGTGTCAGATTGTACATCATTAGTATTCATTGTCATAACTTATTTGCAATATGACAGATTTATATAATAGGACTTTATTAAAAAGGCGAAATTCATCTTATAGATGCTCTTCCATATAAACGTTATAATCAAACGCAATGCGTGTTTTAGGTTACTGCTCAATTGGCAGAATCGTAACCATAAAAAAATCTTAGTGTATGTTTACTGTCAGAAATGTGTATTATATTTTAATGCATTATGTATATAATGCTAGAAGTACCGATTTGATTCGTACGCATAAAAATTGATGACGTGCGTCTAAAGATCGATTACACGAACATGATTTTTGCTTCCAGCGAGTGCTAAGACCAGTGGAACAGCCAACACCGAGTTTAGTGCACTTTTAGTGCGCTCTAAATGTCCGAGTGGAAAACGCTATAGGACTGCTTTCTGGAGGTTTGTATCCAGGTTCTTATTGAGCTGCAATATCTTTAACGATTGATGTAGCTTGTAAGGAATTTATTATTATTATTATTGTTATTTGTACTATCAAATCGGCGGCCCTCATACGTCGCGCCTGCGACGCCTCCATGCCGCGGAGAAGGAAATACAATAGAAGATCTGCGTATTGGTGGAACGACGAGATCGCAACCCTCCGGAAACGATGCTTACAGCTTAGGCGGAGAATAACCAGAGTGAGACGACGAGATCCTAACGCGGCAGAACTAGAGTCCGAGGACTTTAGGAACGCCAAGAGATCTCAAGAACGCCATCTACAGGAGCAAGAAACGTAAGTGGGAGGAGCTGCGGCAGGACGTTGACAACGACCCATGGGGCCTTGGGTACAAGATCGTCATGCAGAAGCTTACGACGAAGACGGCGAATCCAGTCCTCGAACGAGATCGGATGCGGAACATCGTTGACACGTTGTTCCCTACCCATCCGGAGAGAACTGCGGAAATGGAGGACGAGCTCTTGAACGACATCCCGCTTTTTAGCAGAGATGAACTGTCAGGAGCGGCGAACTCCCTACAAAACCGGAAGGCACCTGGACCCGACGGAATTCCGACGGAAGCTCTCAAGATAGTGGCGCGCGTCTGCCCAGATCTGCTTCTGAACATGTACAACCGCTGTTTAACAGAAGGAGCGTTCTGCAAGAGATGGAAGGTACAGCGACTAGTGCTGATAAGCAAAGGCAAGGGCGACCCAACCACTGCATCGGCATACAGACCGCTATGTATGCTGGACACGGCTGGCAAGCTACTGGAAAGACTGCTCAAGACACGACTGGAGAGCAGCATAGACGACGCGGGAGGCCTGTCCGAGAGACAGCATGGCTTCAGGAAGGGACACTCCACCGTCGGCGCCGTAGCGCAGGTAGTGGAAACCTTCGAAGCCGCTCAACGGGGAAATCATTACTCGAGACCCCTGGTGATGCTCGTCATATTGGACGTAAGAAACGCCTTCAACTCGGCGAGATGGGGAGTCATTCTTGACTCCTTGCAGAACACGTTCGACACTCCAACCTATTTACTTAGGATGATACGCAGCTACCTTAGCGACCGGAAGCTGGTCTACGACACCGCAGGCGGGCCGTGCACGAAGAAGATAACAGCGGGAGCGGCGCAGGGTTCCATACTCGGCCCCGACTTATGGAATGTGTCCTACGACGGGATCCTCCGAATGGAGCTGCCGCAAGATGCGTATCTGATAGGATACGCAGACGACGTAGCGGCAGTCATCCTAGCGCGTGACAAGGCGGATGCCCAGAGAAGGCTCAACCAGGTAATGAGAAGAGTCACCACATGGATGGACGAACACGGCCTGACCCTGGCAACGGAGAAGACCGAGGTCGTTCTACTTACCAGGAGAAGAATCCCTAGGGAGATCGAGATGACGGTGGATACGGAAGTCATAACCACTACAACTTCCGTGAAGTACCTCGGACTGCGGCTCGACAGCAAGATGACCTTCTGGCAACAGATTCAGTCGTCGAGCGATAAGGCCGCTAAAGTAACGACGATGTTGAGCCGACTAATGGCCAACGTAGGAGGACCGACGGCGAGTAAACGCCGGCTGCTAATGACCGTCACCCATTCCATACTGTTGTATGGAAGCGAGATCTGGGCTGACGCTTTACAGCAGGACAAGTACAGAAAGCGGATGGCTTCAGTACAGCGACGGGGAGCACTCAGGATCGCCAGCGCATACCGTACGGTTTCCGAACCGGCGGTGCTCGTGATCGCAGGAGTAACCCCGATAGACTTACTGGCTCGAGAAAAGAAGAGAGTCTACGAGACACGACGAGACGTCGGTGCACGACAAGCAAGAGCGGACGCTAAAGCGCTCACACGACAATGTTGGCAAGAGCGCTGGCAGAACGACACAAGAGGACGGTGGACGGCCAGACTCATCCGCAACATCACGGAGTGGATGGAGCGAGACCACGGCGAGGTAAATTACTACCTCACCCAGTTTTTCAGCGGACACGGGTATTTCAACGCATACCTGGCTCGAATGGGTAAAGCAGAGAACGCGACATGCCAGTATCACGACTCTGCGGAAGATGATGCTCACCACACCTTCTTCGAATGCGAGAGGTGGAGTGACTACAGAGACGCTCTACAAGACGAATTGGGACCACTAACGCCGGATAACATCGTGCAAACGATGCTGTCCGGACACGACCACTGGCAGAAGATCGCCACGTTCGTCGAGAAGGTGCTGAAAGAGAAGAAGAGAGAGACCCAAGCAATGGAGGCAGCCGACCGAGGCTAACTACGAGGTGCCATCCTGAAGTAATGCGACCAGCGGTTCCGGGATGGATTCTACACCTGACAAAGTGAGGTTTTTTAGTGGGTGCGAGCCCCACACACCGGGGACGGCTCTCGTCCCTGATGGTGCGTTAAGGCATTTTTCCTCACTTAAAAAAAAAAAAAAACTATCAAATCGGCCGATTTTAACTGCACATGAATACTTATTTTTCGAGATGCTAATTAAATACTCTTGTGCTTTTCTATGTAATGAGTGAATTACTCAGTTGAAGTGTTGAGAGTTTACGTTTCGAGCGAAAATTCGTACCTCTAACACACTTTAGATAATTAGCTTTCTACGAGGCAATTGGGAGGGATAGCACATTTGTAGTGAGAAATATTATAATTAATCGAGCAGACGATAGAGGGTCATAGCAAGTGGTCTGTGGTCAGGGGGAGATATCGCGCATGTGTCATGGCGACGTATGACGTCACGCGTAGAGTAAACAACTGTGTTACATGGTAAGCAGTAGTAGAAAATCTCATTGAATCATATAATTAATATATGTATTTTTTGACCTTTATGTACTTATCTTTTAATTCCTGATTTATTTCCACTTAGAGGTCAATAAAACAATAAATAATTAAA
Source organism: Holotrichia oblita (assembly GCA_023690525.1). Taxonomy (NCBI): domain Eukaryota; kingdom Metazoa; phylum Arthropoda; class Insecta; order Coleoptera; family Scarabaeidae; genus Holotrichia; species Holotrichia oblita. The sequence continues at coordinate 212,434,091 of CM043015.1, forward strand.
TACCAATTTATTCCATAACATATAATAATATGTTTTCGTTAAATAACTTCTTCGGTGGAAGAAATTGACATTTAATATGTGTCAAATTACTAATAATATAATATAATATTATTATATGTTATGGAATAAATTGGTATTTAATTATTTATTGTTTTATTGACCTCTAAGTGGAAATAAATCAGGAATTAAAAGATTGAATCATATAGTAAAGTTAACATTGTGAGAAATATATTTCATAAAAATGCGTTGCGCTATGTATAACTGCAATACTGATAACCAAAGCAAATCATATAACAAAAAGGTGATTAGTGATAAACAAACGTATGAAAAGTGGATTGCGCTGTGTGGCCGTGCAGGTGGTTGAAATGTCAACAGTAAATTGTCCTTTAAAAGTCAAAGAACTCTTTTTCAAATGCAGGATGTTTTTTAAATTGAGAGACCTAAATAATGCTCTGCACGATAAGTCTATTTCACAAAAACGGAAACTGCAAAAAAATTGTACAATAACCATTTCTTTTTATGATATCGTCCTCACGTAATACATTTATTTAATGTTGCATAGTAATGTTACATTTAATATGGTTATCAACATTTAATGAATATTAAGCAGCAACATTTATGTGAAGTGTCTTACACCAATTGTGTAAGACATTTCATTGCTACATTTATATACTATCATTATGCAACATTACAAAGTAATATTTCTGGGTAGGACATAACAACGTTGATAAAATGTAACCTGCTACATTCAGAAAACGTATTTGTGAACATTACGTGCAGATTTGTAACATGTTATTGAATATTTCATAAATGTTTTTCTGCTTAGTGCACGGAAAGACTGGATTGTTTGACCCAAACAAATTTTACTTGCATTCACCAAATTTTATGGTTGAATATGGGCAAACAAATATATAGTTGTTGATAATAACAAATAATTTTGTTGGCTATATTTAAGTGTTTTAACTAAATATTTCTTTGAATTAAGCAAATATTATATTTGTATAATCAACTTGGTTAAAAACAACAAATATATTTTGTTGAAACCATTGTTTTATTTGTTTACCATTACATTAAGAAAGTATTTTACCGAATTATTTTGTTGCGTCACGTAAATCGTCTATTTAGTTTATTATTTCACTCCTTTATTACCAGAAAAGCTTTTATTATTGTGTGGTATTGTATTTTTGAATTTTCAAATTTGCCGCCAGTCGACAAGTAGGTTGAGGGGGGGATAATAAAAGGAGAACGTTGGGTGAACGTTAAGGGTGAGGAAGTATTTTTTCGGTTTTTATTTTGTGACGTTTTTGTGTTTTTTAAGTAAACGTATTTACATCAAACTGTGTTTCATTCATTATAAAGACAAATACTACATCAGGTGTGGGGTTAACAGAGTAGAAAGTGTAAGAGAAGTGAAGAAAAAGTTAAAAAGTAATCGGTTAACGCACGGCGACGATACGAATGGGTGACGAGAAACGTATTGTTAGCGAGGAAAACTTTGAGAATTTTCTAACAAAATATATGGAGCCTGAAATTATTGAAGTTAATGAAAAAGATGAACAAGAAAATATTAGTATGGCTGATATGTTAAAAACATTAAATGCAGTTGTGAAACAGAATAGTGAATTAATCAAGATTGTACAAAATGGCGGAGGTACGACTAAAAATTTTACGATAGCACCGGACCTAACTAAGAATGTGAACGATTTCAATGGCGAACTCGGACATCAAGAAGCAGAATCATGGTTGGAACAGATAGAGGTAATGGCACGTATTCATGAATGGCCTGATTCATTTACATTCGAAAAGGCAAGAATGCATTTAAAGGATGCTGCAAAGTTTTGGTTCGAAAGTAGGCAGCTAGAACTCGTAGGGTGGCCTGAGTTTAAATATGCATTCAAAAATACTTTTCTATGGGAAGAAAGCGTAACGGAAAACTGGAAGAAGATGCAGAATAAAACGCAAGAAGCAAAAGAAAATGTGAGTTTATATTACCATGAAAAGGTTAGGCTGTGTAAATTGCTGAAACTGCCGTTTAGTGAGATCAAGGAGCAAGTAGCCATCGGTTTATATTCCAGAGAGATTAGCAATTATATTATGACAAGAAACCATGCCGACGAAGATGAGCTCTTCCAGGATATAATGAGATATCGATAGAGTCAATTTGGCGAGAAGAAATAGGTTTACTTCAAGAACAGACGAAAAGAAGACAGAAATTTCAACATCCACAAAGTACGGCAGTACACCAAGAAATAATGTAACACATAATCAAGAGAAAACACGCAAACCAACATGTTTTAATTGTGGTGTATTTGGTCATTTGTCTTCAGAATGCAAGAAGCCCCAGTTGCTTAGAGGTTCCTGTTATGGATGCGGTAAAGAAGGACATATAAAAAAAATTGTCCAGATGGTACGCGCAAAATAGAAGGTAATTCTGCTATGTTGGTAGAGAAGATATCTACGCCTGCATATATGTATGATATAGAGTTAAATATAGGTAATGGCAAACATTTCCTTAACGCAATTGTCGACAGTGGTTCACCAATATCTTTAATTAGCGAGGAATATGTACCTGTTGAACTAAGAGATGAGTATGTTGACGGTTGCATTTGGAAAGGTTTAAATAATTCAACATTAAATATATTAGGTATGTTTAGGGATGACGTAAATATTGAAAATATAAAATTACCATTAACGTTTTATATAGTACCTAAGTTAACAATGTCATATAGCTGTTTGTTGGGTAGCGATTTTATATCTAGTCCAAGCATTACTGTAATGTTTAGCGATAAGCTGATAGTAAAGCCTGCTGTAATAGTTGATAGTTCTGATGATTTTGTTAATGAAATTTTAAATATTGAGGCGGTTAATGAAGCTGATATTGAAATTGATATAGAAGAATCTCTTAATTTTAACGTAAAACAACAATTAGTACAGATATTTGATGATTATTATGTAAAGCCTGATAGACCTAACAAACCCACCGTAGAGTATGAGATGAAAATTGTTTTAAAAAATGAGCAACCATTTTATTTCAAACCGCGACGTCTTTCATATAGTGAGAAGGAGTCGGTTAAGCAAATTACACACGATTTGTTACAACAAGGTATCATTCGCGAAAGTAGATCAGAGTATAGTTCCCCAATTGTACTTGTCAAAAAGAAATCGGGTGATGTAAGGATGTGTGTCGACTTCAGAGAACTTAACAAATTAACAATAAAAGATCATTATCCATTACCGTTAATTGATGATCATCTAGACCATCTAAGAGATAAAAAATGTTTTACCTCCTTAGATTTAAAAAACGCATTTCACCATGTTGATGTAGCTAAAGAGTCTATCAAGTACACCTCATTTGTAACTCCTTTCAATCAATATGAATACCTAAAAATGCCATTTGGTCTTTGTAATCAGTTTTTCAAAGATACATAAATGAAATATTCAGGGATTTAATAGCCAAGGGTGATGTTTTAATCTATCTAGATGACATTTTAATTGCGACTGAAACTATAGAGGAAAATATAAAAAAATTGAAAATAGTACTTGAGAGAATGGTAAACAATTTATTATGTTTGCGTTTAGATAAGTGCAGTTTTTTGAAAAACAAAATCATATATCTAGGTTACTTAGTAGATATTGAAGGTATACGTCCTAGTCCTGATAATATATGTGCCGTAGTTAGATATCCGATACCCAAAAACGCCAAAGAGGTTCATAGTTTTCTGGGTCTTAGTAGCTATTTTCGTAGATTTATACCTGAATTTTCGATTAAAGCGAAGCCACTATATGATATTATAAAGAAGAACACACCGTTTCATTTTGGGAATAGAGAATTAGAGGCTTTCGAGTTATTAAAAGAGAAGTTAGTAGAACAGCCGGTATTAGCCATTTATTCTCCTAAATTGGATACTCAATTGCATTGTGACGCCAGTGCATTAGGTTTCGGCGCTATATTACTACAAAAGCAAGATAACAATTTATTTAAACCAGTTTCATATTTTAGTAAACGTACTAACGCTGCTGAATCGCGATACCACAGCTTTGAATTAGAAACATTGGCGATAATTTATGCACTAAAGCGATTTCACGTATATCTAGGTGGCATACATTTCAAAATTATTACAGATTGCAACAGTCTAAAGATGACAATGCAGAAGAGTGAGATTAATCCTCGTATTAGCAGGTGGGTTTTGCAGCTACAGAATTATAATTATGAGGTGGTCCATAGATCCAATAAGAGTATGAGGCATGTTGATGCATTAAGCCGCATTCCACAAATTCTCATACTAGAGGATAATACTTTTGAACAAACACTCTCGATTAGACAAAATGAAGATCCTGATATTACTAAACTTAAAAACGTGTTAGAAAATCGAGAACATCCTTCGTTTGAACTGAGAAATGGTTTGGTATACAAGAAAATAAAACACAAGAATGACCAATTATTATTTTATGTACCTATGCATATGGAATCGAATGTCATACGTACGTGTCATGACGAGGTAGGACACTTTGGATTGAGTAAAACACTAGAATTACTAAGTCGATCGTATTGCTTCCTGAAATGCGGAGTAAGGTGCAGAAGTATATATCCAACTGTTTAAAATGTCTTGTTTACAACATACCTGGAGGTAAATCAGAAGGATTTTTACACAATATTTCTAAAGGAGATAAACCTTTCGAGGTGATCCATATCAACCATTATGGTCCTTTAGATAAAACGCAATCTGATAACAGATATATTTTCGTGATTATAGACGCCTTCACTAAGTTTGTTCGTCTGTATAATACTAAAACTACTAATTCTAAAGAAGCAATTAAATGTTTAACGAATTACTTTAGATCCTACAGTAAGCCACGTCAGGTAATATCCGATAGAGGTACGGCCTTCACGTCAGTGATGTTTAAGGAATTTCTTGAAGAAGAAGGTATCAACCATCACCTAATAGCCGTTGGAGTTCCACGAGCTAATGGTCAGGTGGAGCGAATTAACCGATCTATTACACCAATGCTATCTAAAATGACTAACGAGAAGAATGAATGGGACGAACAAGTGGAAAGGGTTGAATTTGCCCTCAATAATACAATTAATCGGTCCACAAAGGATACACCAAGTCGGTTATTATTTGGGTTGAATCAACGTGGGAAAATAGAAGGTGACATACGTGCGTTGATTGGAGATGATGAGGAATCAAATGTTGAAGAAATGAGGCGTAAAGCTGCAGAAGAAATAGAGAAGGCACAGAAATATAATAAGGAATATTATGATAAAACTCATAAAAGTCCTAAGCATTACAAAGTAGGGCCGCTAACCGTCGGAATATACGGTGGGTAAGTGAGGTACCCTACGGCGCTTACCTAGAGAACTGCAGCTGCACTACCCCATCCTTGGTGGCCACACTCAGGGAAACGGGCGTGGCGAGAGAATTTGGCGAAGATAGTAGGGGAGGATAAAAGTCGGTTCGCCGAGGAGTAGTCCGACCGCTGGTTGTCTGGTTGGGGAAACCTTCGGTTTCACCCTAAAACAACTCGGTGACTCTGGGACCCTACGGTTTCACTGTAGCTGCCGCGGATACTAGATCGCCGGAGGGGCGAAAGGGTTGGCGCGGTTGGCATTTTGGGGTAGGGCTTTTGCCCGGCCGTCCCCGTAGTTCAGGCTTAATTCACGGGCGGGCTGGTTGTACCTCACGGCCAGATTCCGTTTCCCACGCTTGGCCGATAGTAGCCATCCGCAAGGAGGCCTAGGCCCCGTGGGGTTAGATGTGAGGTAGGAGTTCGCTAAAGCGTCTCCAACGGTGACCCGTCCAACGTTGACAAGAAAACTTGTCTAACATGGGTAGCACGGGGGAGAGGAGCCCACCGGTTCGCCGGGCCTCTCCGAGAGGTGTCGGTCTCGTGCGGGCAACTGGTTTCGTGCCTCTTTGTCCTGAGGAGTGTGTGCACTTCCCTGTTTTGCCGCATACCTAACGGTCGGTCGGCAGCTGGTGCTCCTTTGGGGTCCAGCAACCACTTTCGTTGTCACAGTTGAAGCGCGAAAGACCAACTCCCAACTAGAAATCATGTAAATCATTATAAATTCTTACGGGTATTGTGTGGTAAACACTCGTTAGCGAACAAACTTTGTAATATAAAATATCCGCTACAATAAAAGGTACTAAAATTTCCCTATAACATATAATGTTTTAAGATGTATATTTGTACAGTAAATAATAAAATTTATCAAACTAAGCGCAACCTGAACAATTTGAAATCGCTCAATTTGCGACTTACGATTTCTACAAAAAAGTTGTCGCAATTTTGTGTCAGAAGTCGCTAAAATTGCGATCAATCGCCCAACCTGGCAACTCTGTGTGAGTGTGCACTGTGCAGTGTTGCAATAGATATTTATTTTCCTCAGATATATTTAGATTTATCGTTTCTACCGAAAAAATTTTTTTTTAATGTTTTTCAATAAAGTTCGAATTATGGATACAGTACAACTTCGGAGGAGGCCCGGCCCCTCGGGCCCTCCCCTAGCTACGCCACTGACGTGCACAATGTTCCCGCTGTTTTTATCCTCATAAAAACTAAATATGTAGTTATAACAAGAATAGCAAACTTGTGCACAGGATATGTATTGTAAGATGTTTATGACGAATGAAAAATGTAAAATATTAAAGCAATGTGGAGAATAGTAATACTATGTATTATCACAACAATTCACAGTAAAATAATGAAAATTAAATTCTGTAATTAGTAGCTAAATAAAAAATGAATATTCTCATATTTGCAGGAATAAACGTTAAAAAAATATGCATATGTTACGACAGAAGGAATCTATTATTAGTCATAAATTATTATTTTATAAGTTAACATGAAAGCGACCACTTTTCTAATGCATTAAATGCTCGAAACGTCTTCCGGTTGCCTCAAAGCAATATGCTAAACGATCGTAGAAGCCTCGTTGCGCATTCTGTAAAATTGCTGGAGGAATGTCATCAAAAGTGTGAATAATTTTTTGTTGCAATTCTGCCAAATTGTTTGGTCTATCGTTTTCAAATGTGTAGATCTTAGTTTTCATGTATCCCCATAAGAAAAAGTCATTAGGGGAGAGATCTGGTGATCTAGGTGGCCAGCGAATAGTTCCCCAGGTACTTAGAACACGGTTTGGAAATACATTATGAAGATATTCCCGTACAACTCTACTATTATGAGCGGGACACCCATCCTGTTGAAACCATATGTTATCCAAGTTGAGCGCCAATTCGTGGAGGCGTGGGATAATTCGATTCTGGAGCAAGTTAAGATACTTCTCGCCTGTTAAATTGCCATCTATAAAAAATGGTCCAATTTTATGCTCTCCAAGTAATCCCGCCCAAATGTTTAATTTTTGGGGATACTGAGTTCTAGCATTGTATGTTAGGTGCGGGTTTTCTCTTGCCCAGTGTCGAGGTACAGCGGGATTATGTCTTTCGTGCAACGGGAAAGTACTTTCATCCGTAAATAATATATTTGCAATAAAATTTGCGTTTTGATTGCAAATATGCATCATATTTTTGCCAAATTCCATTCTCTGTTCTTCATCTTCGGGAAATATTTCATTTGTTTTCTGTAATCTGTAGGCATGGTATGTATTTTTCTTTAAAACACGGCATACTGTGCTTTTAGAAATATCCAGCTGCTCACTAATACCCAATGAAGATATTTTCGGGTTCTGTTCGACACTGGCACAAATTAAAAGATTTCTTTCGTCTTGGCGAACAAATGGCTGCCTATTACGTTTGTGCTTGTTCGGCATAATACAGCCCAATCTTTCAAAATTATTTATTATTCGCTGAATTGTTTTTAGAGCGGGTCGTGATTGATAATTCTCATAAAAGCGCGCCCTTTTATTTGCCTTAAGGGTATTTCCTGATGATACCGCTTAATAATTTCTTTTTTTAAACTAAATTATAAACATCCATTATTTTATAACATATAAATACCAAACTAACAAACTAAATAAATACTTATGTATGTATCTTACACTAAACTCTGCAGAAAACCTAATAGAAACGACGACAAAACACTAACTAAACGAATACGTTTAGCAAAAATGCTTGAAGAATGAGACAATTAACAGATTAGGATATAATAAGAACATGCAAATCAAAAGAATATTGTTTCAACAAGAATAATAAAAAAATGAAAATGTAATAAAATATCGCAAAGCGCTAGAACATATGAGACAACTAGCTTCTACAATGCCTAACTAGAGACTGCAAATATCCAAATATTCATACGTATTCTCTGCAACATGTATCGGCGCCGGCGCGGCATATGGGCTTCACTAAGACATACCGTTCAACTATCGATATAATATTTTGACGGCACTTGCGATGCAACGATCTGTATATGCAGAACCCAAGTATATTGCCAAATGTTATATACAACAAAGTCTCTTAACTTGCTATTAACATAAAATTACTAATTTACATCTCGTTTGTATTTATCTCTACGTTACCAGAAAATTATATAAAATTTAATATAGTTTTCAATGGAATTGATATTTTTTAATACGAAATTTTTGACAGTAATTATTAATGTAATAAAGTAATAAACATTGATTTTGATTTAATTTCCCACATGTAATTTTAAGCGTCCATCGGACAATATAAAACGTTTAAAATTTAGCAGAAAATATACATATATGAATTAAAAAGAACTACAGGTTTTGTAGTGATTCAAATTCATATTGAATGAGATCCAAGTACTTGATTCGCATGGTTTATAACGCAACAAAATTCGCTAATTGTACAATATTATATGTCGGCTAGACGATAGAAGAAATGATGCCTCCGTGTTTTTTCAACCAACACATAATCCAATAAATGATGCACAAGTTTTTTCTCATACATAATTATTGAGCACTTGGATTTGACAGCTGGCAAAACTATATTGCTATTAGTGATAGCATCCGAATGCACTTCGTCCGCTCAATCAATCTTGTGTTTGATGATTTTAGTTTATATAGTGTGTAATGTTTCATATTCGGCTTTCTGGAAGACTATTATCGTTTAGAAAACATTTATATACTATAATCTTAATATTTACTTCTTTCACTTATAAATATTTGTCGCATAGTTATTATTATTTACTAGTTACATTTTTAGTGTAGTATTTGTAAAGATTGTAAATAAGATATACAGGGCGAGGCATTAGTGCGTCAAAGCTCAATATATCCGTTAATATTAAAGATATCACAAAACGTTATGTACAAAAATCATAGACAGTCTTAAACTACATATTTTAAAATTATTTTCGTATGTTTAGGTGTTTCATATTGCCAGGGTGAACCAAACATATATTTTTTTAATGGAATACACTATATATTATTTCAAATTTAAATTAAGCATATCTTCCTCATTCCTTCTATATAAGGTTTCATTGAGTTATACCGAGTATTTCAGAAGTTATGGTCAATTCTGTCCTGTGCATTCCACACGCAACAACTTGAAATTCTTTTTATACCGGAATGACTTTTGTATATTGTTACAGTTTTATAGCAAAGCGATATTTTGCTAATATTGCGAAAACTGTGTACAGGGCGATTCAAAACACAAATGCATTATTTTCTCATCTTATTTAAATGGAACATCCTTTATTTTATATTAAAAAAGAGAAGGACACTGTATGCACTTTCGTTTTTATTAACCACTCCCTATACCTAAAATCGTTAATTTCTGAGATATTTAATATTTTCTTAATAATAATAATAATAATAATTCATGCCTTAGCATCCCCCAACAGCTTGCGCCAATTACAGGGGGCATCGGCTGGCCATGAGTTATTATTACGCCTGCGGCTGTAGACCGAGTTAAGATGTTACCTTTCCGCATTTGCCGTGGAATTTGGAAAACTACAGAAAATCAAACTCAGAAAGGAAGCACCGGGGTTCGAACCCAGTACTGTCGGACTACGAGGCAAGTGTACAAGGCACTAGACCACTAGTGATGAATGAAAGGTTAGCTTTTTCAAAGTAATTGTAATATGTCACATGTCATCTGATATAATGGATTTCACAATAAATATTCAAAATGTCCACCAAAAAGATCAAACAAGCAGCAAAATGCAGGAAAAAGATGTATAAAAGTCATATGTCATAAAATTTCGGCTCAAACTCGGGCCCCTCATAGTCTCTATAGGGTTGTAAGTTGACAATTCATTTTCTGTTGGCTCAGGAATTTTTTTTGTGCTTCAGAGGGTGATTTCACCCCCACCGACGGCTGGCAAGGCATTTTGATATCGGTTGCTGTATGCAGGATCGAGCCCCTCATAGTCTATATAGGGTTTTAAGTTGACAATTCATTTTCTGTGGGCTCAGAATTTTTTTGTGTTTCAGAGGTTGATTTCACCCCCACCGACGGCTGGCAAGGCAATTTGATGATGGTTGCTGTATGCAGGATCGAGCCTCTCATAGTCTCTATAGGGTCAGTTTTAGAGACTTATAGTACAGCCAAACACGTATCCGTATCGGTCAAAACTGATAGGAACGCATGCGTACTTGCAACATTTTTCCTTTGCGTACGTATGTTGAAATACGTCATACGTAAAATTACGGCCTCTCACGTAGACAGTAAACGTACATATTGAGTCGAACGAAATGTGCGAAGAAAGTCGACATAGTCCGATTAAAACAAATTTGTAAAATAGAAATGACAACAAATGACTCAAAATTGAAACAATCGTATAAACCAGCTCTATTACCTAGTTGTTCCTCATTATGTAAAATATGAAGTATAAAAGCATAATTAATATATCTTCATTGTAATTATTGTTTAACGTATCTATCATAAGAATTTTTTCTATTATAAAACTATTGATATTGTCCTAACTACCTATTACTCCTATTGTATTGTATGAAGGGAAAAATAATAGGCTAACTAACTAACTAAATAATAGCTAACTCGGAAACCGTAAAAAATACAAGCTAATATGTTTAATAAGGAAATATAGATAATTATTAAGTGTATTCAAAAATGCAATAATATATAGGTATTCCGTTTAAAAAAGTGCCTTTCATTGAAGTGAACTTGGTTGAAATGAACGTTAATTTTGGACGGCTTATATAAATTATGATAAATTTTAGGTCGTAAATTTGATGTATGCTATTTCGGCTAATAACATGCCAAATATGAGATCTTTAGCTGCAATGCCTTCAGAAATACAGAATTTTGAACATAACGTCGCAATTGGCCCTATATTTGAAAAAAAAATGAATAACTGGCGGCTGATTTTTGACATAGCGTGTCTTAGTAAGTTTTGATGCACAACTTTATGCCCGATACAAAAAACTCATAAAAAATATACCATGCTATTTAAATTAAGAAAGTTGACGTCAACTTCCGGTACATCGGAAGCGGTACAATGACGTAAATAATTTTGCTGATGAGTTCAGACGATATCAGTTATAATTACAAGTTTTCAGAAATGTTGAATTTCAAGAACATCAAAAAGTTCTAACGAACCAGTTCCGTGAATGATCCTGTATACATCAGTACGTCTGTGTACGTTCGGGTATCTTCGGAAAAACTGGCTGCTATCTTTGGCTGCTCTTTTCACACCGGCCCGCCGGCCCCATTATAGCGACTAAAATTTCTTATTCACTTCGTTCCATGATTTTTGTTGTTCCTTGCATAGAGTGATCATGTAAAATATCCGTTCCATTTATAGCGCATAACGCTACTCAACAAATTAGTAACGTTCCAATATGTTCCGAAAAAATAACAGATGTTACGATGTTACATACATCTGTGTAAAACGTTAAGTTTGTTATGGTGGTGTGTACGGTGTGTTCATTGTTTAAGGTTATGTTATTTAAGGAATTTTAAAAATATTTAAATATGTTCATATGGAAGAAAGTATGTATCAGACAATTATTAACGAGTTCTGAGTATATACCTCAGGCTAGACACTATGGTCGTTGGACTCATAGAACCCCTGTAAGAACATTACCTTCTGAAGAGGATGTTAATATATATCCAGCTGAACAAACTAAATGTAATGATAATGACATCTATTCTGGAAAAGTTAATTGGAAACATAAACCTCGTGATGCAAATTCAAGCAATGAACAAACAGAAAAACTGAAACAAGTTCTTTCTAAGAATGCCGTAAAGAAAGATGTATCATACGATATGATACAAACAGTTATGGATTCTAATGGAGAATTTGTTTACACAAAACTACCAAATAAAGATGCAAGAATGACGTTAGTATAATATTAAATATATAAATGGTTGAAGCTGACAGCATGTAATATATTTTTTGCGCGATTGGTTGTTTTTATCAGTTTATCGTGTCTGTTTCCACAACGGTAAGTTACTATTACTGGTTGCTATGTGTGACAAAACTGTAAGTAATTTACTTACCGTTCACTGAACGGTAAATGAATTAAACAGAACCACAAAACAGAACTAGGAACGACGGCATCAAAAACACAATTTGACTTGTTTGGAGCAAAACCATAGAAACATGGAACAGCCATCCAACGGTTTCAGTTCCAATCTTTCTCATTTTCACAAATTTATTTATATAAATTATTATTATTATTCTAGAGATTCCAATCGCGCAAAAAACGTTATAAGTATGTGGAACGTTAAGGGTTACTGTTGTCAGACAAAAATTGGAATTGTCCTTTCTCTCCTCTTCCAAACAATTGTCTTAGAACGGTAAACATCGCTTACCGTTCTCCATACTTAATATACTATTGGCTAAGTTTGTATGTTACTTACCATTCCACTTGCTTTTATCTGCAGTGGCTAGTGTCTATGTGGTGATTTCATTATAAAGCTTCTTTATTCAAAATGAAATATTAGGAACTCATTGTGAATATCATGAAATATTAATATAAGAATGCAGAATTGACATCATAATAAAGGCTTATTAAAAGAAAATAGATATACTACAACTAGAGGTAGAAATCGATTGATTTTCTAGTACAATACTCTGTTATAAATATTAGGCATATTAATTTTATAAATTTAAGATAACACTAGCTTCAGTCCTTAATATACAGGGTCGGGCAAAAAGAGCGGAACACCGAATTTATGGCTTAACTAGCACTTTTTAGAAAATTTAACCTAAATTAAAGTTTTCGTATATTTTAAGCGAGAAATGAATTTCATAATCATTTGTTAAAGTTAATGGACGCTTTAATGAATAGAATTTTCAGTTATTGTTGTTCGGTTTTTATTAAATAAATATTTAGATGCCATTATATTTTATTTTTTTCTTATGAAACCGTAAGTCAGAGACCCACTAAACCTGGTATTAGTGAATTCAGGGAAAAAATATCTACTCAAAAAAAACATAAATACAAGGTGATTCATTTAAAATACTATCCGGTGACATTATATCTCTAAAAATGTGACAAAAACAGAAAATCTGCAAACACCAATAAATAATACATACAAAATATACAAAAACTTTAATTTAGGTTAAATTTACGAAAAAGCGCTAGTTAAGCCATAAATTCGGTGTTCCGCTCTTTTTGCCTGACCCTGTATATCTAATATACAAAGCTTTTTTTATTTTTAGTGTGGGTATAACATAAGTAGTACAATTTAAATTAATAAAAAAATGAAGACATTCTTATTTTGTCTATTTTGGAATACATTAATGTGTCAAATATATGTCCTGTAATGCCATTCAACTGTATACTATACTTTTTTTTTTAAGTTAAGAGGTACAAAACGCTTCAGCCCGTATCACATTAGGTAAATTTAATAACTGAAAATTTTGGCGGTAAATTTAAATGATAGATACAATGAAATGAAATATGAATATACCGGGTGTCCCAACAAGGCTAACGAGGTACGGTATTAGGGAAACGGATGTACCTAGAAATTTGAAACAAATAAATTATTGAGTAAATCGGCTAAGAGAAAATGCTGGAAATTATTTTCGAGTTTCTGAATTGCCATCCTGAATTTTAAACCCTGTTTTCTGCAAAATTTTCTTATATTAATGATAATTATAGTGAATACTATTTTAAAGATGAGACAAATTCAAATATTTTTTGTTAAATGCTTTTTGCTCTATCTCTGAAAAGAAAGTGGTGGGGGGCGCTAGAATATTTTCGGAAATAAATGTCGATAACTCTAAAAAGGCTTAACGTATCGTAATAAACTTGGAGTCGTCAAAAAAGGAGTTTCCTAGACTATCAATTGAACTGTGAGTGAGGTGATAATGTTTGCTTACCTTGCCGCTAGATGGCGTTTTTTGACATAATCGCAAAAAAAAAAACTTACTGCAAAAAAATTAAATTGCAATGATATCACAGATGTTTGCGATATCACGGATTTCACAATAAATATTCAAAATGTACACCAAAAAGATCAAACAACGTTGTAGCCGTTCTTAGACTAATGGATTTGCATTTCTTAACATTTATACATACAATCTCCATATTAATACACGAGAAATTTTGCGGGATAGGGATTTTATGTAGGATAGTAACTGGATTATCTGGAAAACAAAAAAAATTGTCAGAAAATCCAGACGAAACTTATAAATTTGTTTTTCTAACGTACTTATTGCATATTTGAGTAGACGCATTCGTTGCATAGTGTTTGCCGTAATGCACTACTTGTCTAAAATTGTAGAAGATCTAAAAGAAAAACATTCTTCTTAACTAGTTACTTAGATGAGTAATATACTATTTAATCATTAAATTTTATTGCTGGTTAAGCGTTAAATTAATCATCTTTTTCTAAACACTGCCTACTTATTATAATTAGCAATTTCATTATCTTTAAGCTTAATTATTGTAAAAAATATTAAGAATAATATATCAAAATTATATATTTTGACATCGCGAAAAAGCTGTACCTAGCTTTTAAAATATAAGAGTATTGAGATCTTATATATGGCATAACTTAAATATTTGTTGTTCAATTGTTTTTCTAATTGTAACAAATTAGAAGCAGAAGAAGAGGTAACTAATCTTATGGTAACGTTTATACATATATGTACACGTATTTATGTAGTTGGACATTGCGACCATTATTCAGAAAACTATATGTATGTGATAAACTAAAATGATTTTCAGATCTTTATTAACAAAAGTTCAATCTAATAACACGAAAGAAAGAAAGAATATAATTCTTGAGGGGAAACGTCTTATTATAGAAGCGTTAGAAAACAATTGTAAATTGGAATATTTACTTTTTCTCGCAAAAGTGACGTGGAAGAAATAAAATCATTCCTTCCTAAAAGTGGTGCTACTTTATATAAAATGCCATATCGAGAAATACAATTATGGTCTGGTCTTACAACTTCTCCCGGTATTATGGGTATGTATTGCTATTATTTGTAATTGGTAAATTTCAGTAAATGACTAATAAATTTCCCTGGCAATTTGTGTTTAATGTGTGTGTTTAATGGTAAAATAAGAGTTTTAAGAAATAATATGGATTATTCAGCTGAGTTAATAGCATGTGTAATTTCTTTCATTCGAATATTAGTACTAATATTAGTACGCAGCTAAGAGAAATTTATCAGTGGCACTTGCCCTTACGTGTGTAATTAAGCTTATCCTTTGGCATTGATGTACTATGGTGCACAATTTGTTTTTAATTCTTGATATCGCTTTGGATATATGATGATATGATGTTCTCAGTAATAAATTACTGTAACTAAATTGAAAAATTAGGTTAAAGCTAGATGTCAAAAATGCTATGATATATGTAGATAACAATAATTTAGTAGCAGCAATGGACTGATTATCAACCAAGATAGTTCTTTTTCGAAGTGCTATTACAGTTCTTTATGTAATTAATCATAATAACTACTTATTAATACTTCAAATTAGGTATTTATATGCCTTACTATTTTCAACAGCAATTGCTCAAGCTGTCACTGCAGGCGCTCCAGTATTAAGGCAATAAATATGATTGACTGTATGGGAAAGGGTCTCCATATATTCAATTTTAGGCTTAAAGCGACAAAAGCATCTTCCAATTTCTCCAGCAATCATTTTTATGAGGTTGAGTAGAAGTACTTGCTGTACAACGCTAAGATCCAAAAGTGGGGGAAAGATAATGCTGCCATTCCATTATCTTTCCCCCTTTTTGGATCATAATTTTTTTTCGGAGAATGCAATAAAATACACCAGTTAGGTCTTATGTCGTACATCGGTTCAGCAATTTAACATGTTCCCGATGAATGCAATAGGAATAACTGTAAATTCTGGTAAAAAATATTAATATGCATCTATAATCGAATAAATCTAGTCACCAACCATTACTGCCATTTCTAAAATAAATTTCAACCATATACCATTTCTATTGTCCATTAAATATAAAGGCCATTAGTTTGACGTAGGTTTTCACGGCTGTCGCTTAGTCCCCATCTTGGAATAGGTGTTCAGCTACTGCAGATCTTTCCCTGTTGGGTAATAGAAATACTCTAACAGCACGACATATCAGATGGCGATATCTTAGTTAGTTCCGACGTAGAGTCTCCCTTCACGAATGTACCAGTAGATGAAACACTAGAAATCATCAAACAGTTAGTACACGAAGAACTACGAGAAAATCTAAGAAGAAGAGTGGTGCAGCAATGGGATCGCCATTATCGCCGGTTATCGAAACCTCTTCATGGAAGTTTTCCAGCAAGAAGTTATTGAATCTAGCAACTTAAAACCGAAGTGCTGTTATACATATGAAGACGACACTTTTGTTATATGGTGGATCTTCTGCTATCTGCTAAATAAGTCTACCCCGTGGTTATTTCTTATTGTAACTGTACAGATAATTGGTATTGGGAGACGAACCATACTGGGATATAAATCGACGAGAAATATGGAACAACTAATACCCACAATTGACCCTTAGCATTTTCCTCAGCGTTGAATGCCAAATGATTGAATGGAGGACTGAAGGCAGCACGCGGGGTTTATAACAGCTAAGTGCAAACATCTAATTTGTGTACCTTTTATTTACTTCTGTTCAATTACATTCATTGTAAACTGATAGTGTTATTTATTTGGAAGACCTGCAGTGACAAACGAACTCTGGGCATAGGACTTGCCGGATTAATTTAAAAGTGATCCATTGCCCCGCTATAAAATTGCTGCCCTAGCGTGAAGCCACGAATTGCTTTGAAAGATTTTGAAATTGCTTTCAAATACAGCATTTTTTGACATTGACGTTTATATTTGGTACCCAGTCTGTTACAAAATCATGGCACGTTTAAATATTGAACTTAATCATTTGCACAAAGATGAATTATCCTTTGAATTACATAAGTATAAGAGGTATTAAGACGTCAGAATCTCAGACTGTTGATAAACTGACGAAATGTTTACGACCTTTGCTCTGATTAGAAAATCAACAACAGTCATTTATTTTCCAAAAATTGACGTTGACGTTGACAATGAATTAGACATTTTGCAACAGAAATCATGTGAATTTAAAACCTTAATTGCAAATTGTGCTGTGGACAAAACTTGTTTAAATTTAAGGACCCGCATTCATTATTGTATTAACCGAATCAACTATTTGGATGTTAGTGTACTGAGCGCTGAACAACTACAGCTGCGTTCAGTAATTCTCACAGATTTTCTAGAAGTGCTAGTGCATGTGCTAGTGTACCTACATGACACTGCCGAAAATATTGTCAATTTTGACAATTTAGTAATTTCATCCGAAAAATTAGACCAGAGTAAATGTGGTGTTAATTCAACAGCAAGTTATGCAGAGCAGCCTGATTATAGTCCTAACTTACATAAAACTGGGAACTTCCCTGTTAGAAAATGGAATGTTAAGTTCACTGGCGATTCGAAAGGTTTCTCTGTGCATACTTTCTTAACATGTGAATGAGTTAATGGTAGCTCGAAACGTTTCTGAGAAGAAACTTCTTGAGTCAGCGATTGATCTTTTCGATGGTAAAGCCTTAATGTGGTTCCGGTCCAATCGTGAACGATTTACTGATTGGAAATCATTGTCAGAATTATTGATTAAACATTATAAACCCCAAGATTATCCATCTATATTATTTCAAGATATTCTATCACGTACCCAGGATATATTCGAATCCTTTGTAGATTATTTTACATGTATGGCTTTTATGTTTCGACGATATGGTGAAGTAGCAGAAGACATTCAACTGAACATAATTTCCCGAAACTTAGCACCTTTCTATACCATGCAGTTATCTGCTGTTTTGTCATTAGCAGAGCTGGAAAATGCTTGCCTAGGTTTAGAAAGGCGGAAATTCCGGTTTGACACTTACAAACCACCATCTAGAAAACGCAATATTTGTGTAGAGTCTGACTTTGCTTTTGTTCAAGCCATTAATACGTCTGAGTCTGCATCAAAAACACATGCTGTCACATACTGTACTCGCTAGTATATAATAATAATAATAATATTTGTTTATTATTAAAACATCCCATTTACAAAAATTTTACAATAGGTGCCTTAATTATAGATAACAGAGGATGTTATTAACAAAGGGTTACATTCAGTTCTTTCAATTGAAAGTAACTGTTTTTCAATGCAACCGAGTACATTATAAAGAAAAAAACAACAAAAATCACACCTAGAACAGTCGAATGTTTCAATTGCGGCAAGAATGGTCATCATTTTAAGGCATGTCAAGAAAAGAAGAAACGTTTTTGCTTTAAATGTGGTAACGTGTCAGTTCGGAATTGCCCAAAGTGTTGGGAAAACCGGTCTGGGAGGTGCCAGGTAGTCGAGCCCCTCAAAAAATCCAGATTCGACCAAAATAACCACTTCAACAATTTTTCTCGATTATGTTTTATCCGGAGTTTCTGGTGATTCGCGCCCATACTTGAAAATATCTGTCTTAGGCTACCTCATGATAGGACTATTAGATTCTGGTGCTACAAGAACATTAGTAGGAGCTTCAGGCTATGCCATTCTACAACAAGTTGGTCTTAAGTTGGAACTCCATACACTTGAGTGTACCGTGGCCAATGGGGAAAAGTGTTATAGCTCCGGTTATGTGACGACACCTTTCCAATTGGAAGGAGAATTGGTCTCATCGATGTATTAGTAATTCTTGAATTACCCTACAGACTGATTCTTGGTGTTGATTTCTGGTCGACTATGAACATAATTCCTGACTTACGACAAAATATACATTTTTGCGATACTGAATCAAATGTGAATATTGATTATGTTTCTGGCCTCACGACTTTGACCAACCTTCAAGCTAATCTTTTAGAAGACCTCATTATTGAACAGAAGCGATTCCCTATCAGGCCATTGGGGCGAACACATCTTGTGTCTCATGAAATTGAGTTGCTACCACAACTAACAACTAACATCCGACCTATTAAGCAACGCTCTTATCCAGTGACTCCAATCAAGCAGGAGGTCATCGATGGAGAGATTCGGAAAATGTTGGATCAGGCAATCATTGAACTTTGCAAAAGTCCTTGGGTATCTCCGGTTTGCCTTGTACGAAAGAGGGACCGGATCGATTCTGCGTTGATTATCGAAAATTAAACGCCGTCACGCGCAACCACATTGTTCTTCTATTTTGGATCATCTTCGAGATGCCAAATATTTGAGTGATATTAGGAGTGCGTATTGGCAATCTCCGATCGCAGAAAATTCAAAGGATTGTATAGCATTTTGCGTTCGAAACGAACTTTGTCGCTTTAATGTCATGCCATTTGGTCTGACGATTGACGCAATTGAAACATTCGACTGTTCTAGGTGCGATTGTTGTTTTTTTTTCTTTATAATGTACTCGGTTGCATTGAAAAACAGTTACTTTCAATTGAAAGAAGTGAATGTAACCCTTTGTTCGTATAGTCGTGGTTTCAAAAGATTTCGAGACGCATTTGAAGACGTTACGAGAGGTCTTCGAGCATTTATGTCATGCGGTCCTGAATTTTGACAAAAGTCAGTTTTGTCGACCGCAGTTGAAGTATCAAGAATACATAGTTGACGCTTCAGGGTTAAGACCAGACCCCGAGAAAGTCTAAGCCAGTTGGATATAGGACCTCCTCAAAATGTAATGGCGTTGGCGCCGTGCTCACCCAAAACTTCAATGAAGGTGAAAAGGTAATTTGCTATTTATCCCGGTCTTTGACAAAACAAGAACGTAAGTATATTGCCACTGAACGAGAATGCCTCGCTGTCATCTGGGCAGTAGAAAAACTACGTCACTGTCTATAAGGATACAATTTCAAAGTCATTACAGATTGCCACTCATTATTATGGCTACATAACCTGAAAGACTGTCAAGGCCGGCTAGCTCGCTGGTGTCTTCGACTTTAACCCTATGACTTTGAGATGATCCATCGGAAAGATTCTGAGCATGCTGTTTCTGATTTGCTATCACGGGCTGTACCGATATCTATCAACAGTGTTCAACTCAACGAGACGACCGAACAATCAACATGTAATTCGTCCAAACTTGTTTTCGACAAGTGGTACGTTAAGATGTTATGGAAAGTTAAGAGACATCCACGGCGCTATCCTTTGGCGAGTAGAGAACGACAATTATTTAAGTATGTTGTCGAAGTTCTCGACACTTGATTTAAAAAAAGGCGCCCTTGCGCATGGTCACAAAAAATAGTAAAGAAGAGAATGAACTTTTTATAGAATAGTTGTATGGTTGTTGTGTTATAATATATATGCTAGAAACAAAACGAAATTTTTTATTCAAGAACCATACATATGTTAAGCCTCGGTACTCTGAGTTGAGCGATCTGAATATGGAATGTAAACTTGTTTTGCCTAAAGAAAAGCGTAGCGAAATCATTCGTTCTTGTCATGATGATCTTACTTGTGGACACCCATGCACTTCTAAATCTATTGCACGCGTAGCGCTGAAATATTTCTGGCCAAAAATGCCCAATGACATCGCCAAATACGTTCGTTATTGCAAGACTTGTCTTTGTATCAAACCTTTTAATATACCACCAGCCGGACAACTACTTAGTAAAGTAGTAACGACGAATAGACCTTCGCAAATTGTTTGTGCAGACTTAATGGGATCACCGCCACGTTCTAGCAAAGGTCATGCCTATATTCTTGCGGTTTGCGACACCTTCAGCAAAGCGTCTTATTATTCCCATTACGAACTGCTACAGGTATCAATGTTACACGTTTAATTGAAGATCATGTAATACTACTTTTTGGTAACAGGTGTTTTGAAGTTTGTTGATAAACGTCAAAAATATATTCAGCAATTTTCATAATGTTTTTTCAATTTTTTCGACATGGAACGCTTTGGTATAAGCTCGGGGACCGAAATAGATAAAGAAATTGAAGATTTGACACGGCAAAATACCGTTAAAACTCATAAATATGTTTGGAAACAGTTCACCAAATTTTGTGAACAGCGAAATTATATAAACTTTGTGCTCAAACTTCTGACGAACAATTAGCAAGTATTTTGAATTTCGTTAGTTGATTCTAACTGATTATACAACTCATAATGTATTAATTCCCTATACCTCTACTGGACTAATAAGTGATAATCAAGCACCGTGCTTTTTCATTAATAAGCGATAATCACCTTTGTTGATTTATCATAGCAACCGGTTTAATCGTTGATTGTTCATTGCAAATTGCTTGTCAGTTACATTTCCTACCTGTCATAAATTGATTGAAAATGTCGCGATACGGCGAAACTATGTTAGAAAATATTGATCAGACAGTTAAAAATAATAAACCTCTTAATACAGTGCGATCTGAAAACTACATATGGTCACAATTTAGATAATTTAATACTAACGTACTATAGAAGGTCCCGTGTACTGTCGTCAAAGTTTTGGTACTCACACATTTCACCAGGTGTCACTGGCATTGCTTTTTGAAATTTTTGTGATATTCTTGGAGAAGATATAATATAAGTTGAAGGATTATGTTGGACGTGGTTTAGTTAAACCTTAAATAGAAGTGTTAAATACTTACATACACTAGTTTTGACATAAACCAATGACACTTTATTTTCATATCGCATTATCCCATACAAATTGAAGCAGTAGAAGAAATGTTTAATGTCTTCAAGGAAATAACACCAGATGCAATATACTTCGCTAAGGTGACTGCAGTATACAACATCCAATTAATAGATAAACACAATAGGTGTTATTAAATTCTGTTATGGTTTAGACCTACATTCTAATAGTAGCCCTCAGTGGCTTTCTGAGATTGTTAAAACTTGAATATCTTTTGTGATCATTTTTATAAATTAATTTTCAGTTTCGATATATACATATAAAATTGGTTTTCGGTGAATATTATCTCCCTAATACTACTTCATTCAAATTTAAGTGCCGCATATTATAACTGGATTAACAATGAACATCTCCACAATCATAGTACAAAGAAAGTCATTTTAATAAACCCAAAAAATTATTATTTTTAAAACTATTGTAGGTACGTGAATTCCGAATAATGCTTTTAACGCGTCAGTTAGTGCAAGCGACCGTGGCGTAATGGTTCACGCCAGAGAAAATAACCTTACGAGAATGGTATCTTCCTAGTTATTAAGTGGAACAAGTTTGCGCCATCTATCGAGAAGTTCACAATTAAACTTGTCGAGGCGGCTGATTTGAATATATTTAATAGTTATTAGGATATTGGCCGAGTTTTTTTATTCAACACAAAGATGTGATCGATTCAGATATGGATCGCTATTGGTAAAAATTAAAATATTAGCCAACAGTAATCGATTACTGGATGTCATCACAACTTTTTGTTGAATAAATGAGCTCGCTTCATATTTTGTTACATTTTAAATTATTTAATGAATTCATTCTTTACATATTTCACTACCTATTTCATGAAATAAATCAAAATATTAGTTCTAATAATTTACAGGTAAAAATATACTTTAACTACATGCGTAAAGTTTATTAATATGAAAACATCAGAAAGTATTAACAATATTTCAGTGTAACAATATAGAGAGTGTACGTAAATGATTGTACGTGATGTCATACATTAGTACAAATAATAAAGTATTTATTATGATATTACAAAATTACTCTTCATTTGATAATGTCAAGCACACGGTACGTTTTTTTTGTTAGGATGTCTAACGTTTCATGTTCATTAGCCCCTATAATTGTATCTATATAAATTACAACTGCTTTCTACAAATACTAGTCTTCAATTTGCCAAACAAATTGTAATTGTAGGGTATCAAATTTGAGAAGCTATAAGACTGCAAAATACAACCTATTAGGTGATGATCACAAAATTGTTTTGAAATTTCAATTGCATAGCTGTGCATATTAGCATATAATCCTGTTGGCGCTAATACTGAGCTAATTCATCATCATATACTTCATACGCGATTCATCTTCTTCACAATTTGCATTCAAAGAATGATAGGACGCAAAATTATTAATTCATAGAGTCTTAAAATAAGATGCAAACATTCTTGTGGAAGGATTTGTATTCCAACCAGCTTGTCTTCACAATCTCTCACACTACACCTTCTATATAGCACCATCTGAAGTAAATAATAAGTAATATTTGGTTAACGAAAATTAAACTAAAATATTACCATGTATTTTTCTTCTGCACTTAATAAATTTAAGTAAAAATTGTAGGTCATAAACAGTGTTATTAGACAGTTCTAAACGAAAACGTCAATTTAAGTGACTTAAGTCACTTTACCGTACTTTCAAACCTGTTTCCAAAAAAAAATGCGTATAGCGCCATCTGACGAAAAGTTCAGATTTATATCATCTTGTATCTCTGTCTTACAAATTTGTTTTACAAGGCTCCATTTAACTTAACCCGCCGTGGTTCACGCGACGGCTTAATGTCGCAAATGCACAGATTGTTTAGGGTTCGAATTCCGGCGGATTAGGTTTATTTTTTATCTTCAATAATAATGCTACAAATTCAATAACACTACAAAAATCAGAGATTTTGAAGACTATAATATCGATTTTTTGAGGATTAAGGTAAATAATGAATAAATTTTACAATAACAAAAATGATCACGTGCTATTATATTATTCGATTTTTAATTGTTACTAACGACGAATCATTTGTCAAAATGAACAACAAAACTTAATCAAGATTAAAAAAAAAAAAAAAAATCATTTCTCGGATTCGAACCTTAAACAATCCGTGCCATGCGTTATTAAGGCGTCGCGTGAACGTCTGCGCCATGGCCGCTTGCACAAACTCACGTGTTAAAAGCCTTATTAGGAACTCATGTACAATAGGTTTAGAAATAATAATTTTTTTGACTTTATTAAAATGACTCTTTGTACTATAATTGTGGAAATGTTCATTGTTAACCCAGTTATAATATTCGACACTTAAATTTGGATGAAGTAGTATTAGGGAGATACCTAATATTCGCCGAAAACCGATTTAATATGTATTCTCCCTATGTCTCACTCGCCCGTGGAAACCCTGTATATCATCCGCATTGAAACTTCACGAGAAGCGTTAGGAAATGAAATTTTATTTCGTCGTGTTCCGCGAAGATAAAATTTTTGTAAAAATATTTTTAATGAAAATATAGGACAATATTCAGAAACTATATAAAAGCGCGTTATTTTTTAGTTTAAAACTTAGACATTCACTTTTCATAAGTAATATAACAAGTGACCAAGATTTTATCGATAAAATTGATTTGGATAGGTATAGGATATGGTACATGAAATATGTGTAAAATTCGTTGTAGAAGCCGAATCTGCAATTTATTTTATAGCATGCTATTTAAAAAATCGAAGTTGATGCCCACTTCCGGTTAACCGGAAGTGATATTTATTCAAGAATATTTTCACGTGATAGCTCATATTCAACCATATCTAGCCATAAAATTTCGTTTTAAAATTCCGTTCCGTTTGTATAATACTTTTAATAGGCCATTCTCACCAATCATCCTGTATATATTGTATAAAATATATTGTATAAAATAAGTAATGTATAAATAAGTAATTATATACATATATATTATCTATGGTACGTACTTAAATGTTTATATACTTACGTTTAATGCTTATTCTTTGTAGTTTGAATTAATTTTAATTGCATTAAAAATGGTTAAACAAACAATTAGGCAGTGATCTTTATATTTGTAATAATTCACAAAATAAAAAATATTTACATACGTAGATGCTATGCAAGAGCACAGATATCATTATTTTCTTATTTTTTGATGTCCAGTGAACTGAGGTTTATACGCTTGTTTCTATATGATGATTGTCTATAAACTAGCTATTTGTCGAATACACTTCCAAAAACTTCAGCGTTGTGGTGGATTTACGACACACTGCAGTACGGACAAATTAGTTATGCTGTAATAACAAATTGCATATATTATTATTATACAAGGTGCAGTCGTATATTTTGTTTTATTGGTGGAACAGAACTAAATACAGATAAAACGAAATCGGTCTATAAACTCAGCGTTTAACTGTGATACCTCCAAAACATCTTTTCACACATTTTTAAACGATTGTCAAATTTACAACGGAATAATAAAACGATACGGTACGGTACAGGATAAAACTATTAGAACCGATAAAACGAATAAACGAATGCAACTAAAAATAATGGCTAAATTTAATTCCTTACTTACTTAATATACACATATAAGTTACTCACATCAAATGACTTCTTGCCACATGTTATAGCAAACTTTGGCTCCAATGATAAAAACTCAGCTATATCATTGGGGATGGTAATGTTAGAAATGTTCTTAAACCACCTATCATTAAAAAAAAAATTGTTATTCGAAATGTCATTTAATTGAATTTGTTGATATGGTTAAGTTTGACTCGCTCAAATGTTTTTTTAAACGCAAATTCATGAAATCATTTAAAATATGCAATAGTAGCATCCATTTGTGGTGACCACTAAGCCCAGAATGTTCTTTCGGCCATCTTGGACATGCCGTGGTAAAATTTTTCCTTTTCTGCATCTTAATAAAAAGTTTCTCCTGTTTGTCATGTTTGCAAGGTTGATGTTGAGATGCGCCCATTGTTTCATTAGTTTGGTTGTTCGTAGCCCGTATGTAATACCAATATCTTGATAGAATCCCATCTGAAGTAGTTGGAAAGAAGTATCGACCGCACTACATTAGGAAGTAGAAGATTAATCGGGGATGAATGAAAACTCAATCGTTCAAATACTCAATATTTTGTTATTATTTCAATAACTTCATTAGGAGTTTACAACACCATTATATACTAGATTGGTACCAGAAACCCACGTCATCAGGGAGATTTATTAATTATTACTCAAACCATCTGAAAAATCAAAAGTTTAACACGGTCATTGCAATGAAAAACAGAATTACTCATATCAGTGATACCAGGTTCATACAAAATAATTTAAGAGAAGAACTAGATATCCAATCTATATCCACGTTTACAGAAAAGAGACAACTGAGTTGGTGGAGGCAAAGGGGAAGGCCAAGAAAACCTGGAATGATGCAATAAGCAATATATTGAAAGACAAGAATAAATCTTGGGAAGAAGCAAAAGGAATGGCGAAAAATAGAAAAATATGGAAGAAATTCGTACATGGCGAAGAATGATAGCTTACCCGACAGCTATGGTAAAAGGATTATCGGATTATATATATATACTCAAACCATCTGAAAAATCAAAAGTTTAACACGGTCATTGCAATGAAAAACAGAATTACTCATATCAGTGATACCAGGTTCATACAAAATAATTTAAAGAAACTGTTTGATAGATTTCTTAACAATGGTTACCCTAAACACATACTTAACAGATTAATTTACAATAGCAATTTATTTGATGGCCCTAGTGATTATGAAGAATTCAATGATATACTTGACGAAATAACCTTGCCATATTTAGTATATTTTATTTTTCGTAAAACGTCTTCAACTTTGCAAGGAAGAGCTCAAGTAGCACGAAATATTATTTTTTTTTTGTAAAGAATATATGAATTGACACATAGATATTTGACATAACATTTAACAGCGCTAAAGTGGCCTTTAAGGCGTTAAAGTGATAAAATCGGAACTTTAACTTTAACTCGAGATAAAGCAAACTTTTACTTTAAACTGGCATTATGAAACGCATTTTAAAATTAAAGGTTATTTTAAAATTAAAGTATCCTTTAATTTGATTATGAAACCGGCATTAGTACTTTAAAGCTTTAAGTGACACTTGTAGCAGAGCGTAGTTTCGATCTACGGTAAAATGAAACAACTAGTCCGAGTAACTGAAAACGACTTATGGTTGGTTCAGTCAGCTCTCCTTAGTCCTAACTTAGTATTAGGCTTAACCTTAAAAAGTTCAGCGATATGCAATTAATGTTTGTGTTCATACAATCCCCCAACTTAGTATTAGTCTTAAGGATCCTGACCTTGAAAGTTCGTAATATTGAACTTTTAGGACTAAGATTAAGACCAAACTACGGCGTACTTCAGCTTTGTTATTGTTTCTATTGGCGTTCCTAAAATATCAATTTTATCATTTTGTCTACTATGGGAAGTAAAAATACGTTCAATATTGATGTTTAACGACTAATAATTATCACGCTTGGAAGTTCCGATTGTTGATTTTATTACAAGAAAAAAGTGTTTAGAAATTTGTAGAAAAAGAAATTGAAGAGATAGATTACGAAGTTGAGACAATGAAAACGAAAGCTAAGAAATGTGATAATAGATGCAAGTTTTATATTGTACAGTGCTTAGATGATACACAAATAGAATTAATTCGAGTTAAAGAAATGGGATATAGCATGTGGAAAAGTCTGGAAGAGAGATATAAGAAAAGAGGTGTCACTGCACAAATGTTATTAAGGAAGAAATTAATGAGCATGAAATTAAAAGAAGCAAAAAATCTAGAAGTATTTTTAACTGAATTTGACGAGGTAACAAGACTGTTGACAGGTGCAAAACTAAAAAGGAAGATGTAGTATGTAGCTTATTATTTGCGTTGCCACCATCATTTGAGACAATAGTTACAATCATATAGAGAATATGCCAGAGGAAGAGATAACGTTAGAAGTTGTGAAAACTAAATTAAGAAGTGAAGTGAAAAATTGTTAGATACCTTATAGTTGTTAATTGTTGTAGAAATGTATTATTTTATATTATTATATGTAATATATCATTGGATATGTATGAAAGCGATTAATAGATTTAAGGAAGGCATTAATTGAAGCGCTCGGGGGAAAATAGTAATAAGCCACATTTTATTCAATTTTTCTTTTTTCTTTTTTTAATTAAAAAGCAATCTTCATTTCGTCATTGGATTTTAAAGAGACCGATAGCCGCTTTCATATACCAAAAAATTGAACAGAACTCTTTAAAACTTATATTTCAGGATTTAATCATAATATACATTCTAGCTTTTCTCAAAATTAAGATAATGTGGCTTATTACTGTGTTCCCCCGAGTGCTTCAATTGTAGAACGTCCAAGCATTTGTCCTGGCAGAAGGACATCTGTACACGGCGTTTGGGTCTGCTGGAAGGACCACTTCATATTTAAAATCACACATTTTTAGGGCCTGCTGGAAGGACAAACTGCCCTGCGGGCAGGCCCCTTGGACGTTCTATCATTAAGAGAGGGTGTTGAGAAATGGTGTGATGCTAGTCTATTTTTATAGTTTTTATTATTATCATATACATATATGCGCAAAGTCCCTCACTAGTTCAATTCATCATCCGTCATCAAATTTCTCACTCATTTTTATCGCTTTTCCTATATCTACCTAAATATTTCAAACTAATGTCACAGCTAAATACATACCATCGAACGAAATAAATATTTCTATTGGTTATGTATTTGTTGCTTATCGCTTGTTGTCATGGCTACGCGTAATTTTTGTATGAACGATACCTATTTTCTTGGGACTAATACTAATACCGAGTTTTAAGACTAATACTAAATTAGGACTACGGAAAGCTGACTGAACCAACCATAACTTTATTTCTACACTTGTTTTACATTATTTGTACCATTACATTTTCATTACACGAGAGGGCGCTTTTTTAATTATTATTGATATAATACCAACACCCCCACTTATCGATAAAAAATTAAAACATGCAACTACAAAATACAATTACAAATAAACCAATTATTTATAATTTTATTACACCTAACATATTTAATAATTTATGATGTCTTACTGAATTCAAACTTTTCGTCAAGACATCTGCAGGCATAATTTCCGTAGACATATAAACTGTGTTTAAAATTTTATTGTCAACTGCCTCCCGAATAAAATGATACCTTATATCTATATGTTTACTTCTCTTATGATGAATGGGATTAACAGTGAGTTTCAAGGCGCTCTGATTATCATTATACAGTGTTATACAAGACGCAATACCTGTTAATTCAATCATCAATCCCCTCAAATATACAGCTTCTTTTGCTGCTTCACACATTCCAACATATTCAGCCTCAGTGCTTGACAGAGCTACTGTCTTCTGTTTTGAATTTTCCCAAGACACTACCGAGCCACTGAGTTTGAAGGCATATCCCGTATAAGATCTGCGATCTTTTGTGTTACTCGCCCAATCAGCATCAACAAAGCCCTTCAATTCACTGTCATCCTTAGAAAATACCAAACCATAATTTAAAGTCCCTTTTAAATATTTTAATATTCGTTAGGCGTGCTTCCAGCAATTTTCACTGTAAGAATTATTAAACTGACTGAAAAAACTCACGCTATAAGATATATCAGGTCTTGTTAGGACAGATAAATACATAAGACTTCCGATTAAATTTTGATAAGGGTACTGAGCAGTAACATTTTCTTTACTAATCATTTCATCTAAATTTAATTTAGTTTCCATCGGAGTTTTAATCATTTTAGCATCAGATAGATTAAATTTCTCCAACAATTGCATAATGTAATTCTTCTGATTCAAACTTATAACATTATTTTCTTTATCAAAATCTACCTGCATTCCTAAACATTCCCTAATTCTTCCTAAATCTTTAATCTTAAACCTAGAATTTAATTCAGTTTTCACAAAATTCAATTCGCTATCATTATTTGAAAAAATGAAAAAATCATCAACATAAATTGTAATGATAGTTATTAAGCCTCTATCTTTCTTTATATAAAGGCAAGGCTCATATTTCGACCTTTCATAATTTAATTCAAGCAAAACATTATTTATACGATCGTTCCATGCTCTGGAAGATTGTTTTAAACCATATACGGCTTTGTTTAATTTTAAATACGTATTTTTAGTAGTATTTTTAAAACCTTGTGGTATTTGCATATATACATTTTCTTTTAAATATCCATTTAAAAAAGCTGTCTTAACATCTAAATGAGTTATATCTAAATCAAGTTTTACAGAAAGTGCAAACAATAACCTTAACGTGGAATGTCTCACTACAGGAGAGAATGTCTCATCATAGTCTATTCCTTCTCTTTGCGTAAAACCTTTTGCCACCAATCTTGCACGATATCTCACTGCACCTTCACTATTTACCTTTTTCTTGAACACCCACTTGCACTTAACCACTGCTGCTGTAGAATCTTCTGGCCAGTCTGCTATCTTCCAAGCTTCATTTTCTTCAAAGCTCTCTAACTCCTCTGATATTGCCGCTTTCCACATCTCAGCATCAGGTCTTGATCAGGTTTTCTGAAGCTTGAGTCCCTCGATGTCAAGGCACCGCCTCTTTGACTGCTGTCTCTATCTAGCGACATGTCTAACAACTTAGTCTTAATAGAATCTGTATTTACCTTGATTCCGGAATCATCATATCATTGGCGCATATTTCTCTGGTAATCCCGCCAAAAGCAATGAGCCAATCCATTCTTCATCAATTTTAAAGCCTGTTTTCCGTAATTTCTGTGCTGTTTCTACTACCTGGTTAACATAGCTTTCCATATTTTCACAATTTTCTAAGCGCAAAGATATTAGCGTCCGCAATAACCCGATTTTTCTCACATAACCTGTATCTTCGTATAGGTTCCTGATCTTCGTCCAAACATCTTTCGCCGTTGTTGCATCTTTCACATGCACGTAAAGAGTAGGGTCAATTGTTAATATTAACTTTGCTTTAGCTTTTGCGATTAAAACACTGTCTTCCTCGGTCCCGTCTATGCACTTGGTCAATCCTTCGAGAACGAACACATTTTCTACCGCGAAGCACCACTCATCGTAGTTTTCCCGCCCAAGCAGTTTTGGACAACTAGCTAAGTAATTCACTGCCATTTTCTACTCAACTGAACTAAAACTGTTGTATTCTAACCGATTATTCAAAAATAAGCAACCTTACACGTTCTAATACTGCGGCTTAGGCCAATCTGGGCTAGTCTGGGCCCATAACCTGTAGCAGAGCGTAGTTTCGATCTACGGAAAAATGAAACAACTAGTCCGAGTAACTGAAAACGACTAACTTTATTTCTACACTTGTTTTACATTATTTGTACCATTACATTTTCATTACACGAGAGGGCGCTTTTTTAATTATTATTGATATAATACCAACAACACTTTGTGGACTTTATGGTTTCTCTGTGGACAGTAAAGTAGCTCATAAACTAGGCAGCTATGTTTCAAATATCAATATTTTGTCATGTTTTGTTATCAATTAATTGTTGCTACAGGTATATTTAGAAAACCCGACCCGGAAAACTTCATACCATCAATAGATTGTATTCCTGTAACGATTATTTGTGATAATGTTCGTGAACCTGGAAATCTTGGTGCAATATTAAGAACATGTGCTGGAGCTGGTTGTCATAAAATTATATTAACTAGAGGTAAATTTTTGCAATAAATTTTTGTAAGTAAAAATAACAAACAAATCTTGCCAATTCTAGGATGTGTAAATTTATGGGATACGAAAGTTACACGAAGCGCCAGTGGGGCACATTTTCATTTAAACATTTTATCTAGAATTGATTGGACTGATATTGACAAACAGCTGCAGCCCAATAGTAGAATTTTTATGGCAGACAATAAATTATTTAGTAGTACAAGCGAAAATGTAGAAGATGCGACATTTAGAATTGAAAATATACCTCTTGTCCCATATTATGGTATCCGCACAGAAAGGACTGAAGCGATTACGTTGATTGTGGGAGGTGAAACTGAAGGTCTTAGCGAATCTGCCTACAAATTCGTTTACGAGCGTAGAGGTGTTCGTTTGAATATACCTCTTACAACTGGAGTCGATTGCCTCAATTCTGGTGTTGCACTAGGAATTATATTGTTTGAAGTCAAGAAGCAAATGTTGCTGAGTGTTCAAGAAAATGAGAACAAAATACATACATTTGGATAGAAGTGAGTTTATTGATTTATACCTACCCAATTGTCTATTCCTTAGTACTTATTTCAATACATCTTAATATGACAATATCTATGTATTATCCGTCTTTTATAATAATTTACTTTATGATCAATGTCAGAAGATACCGTGCAACATCTTTCAACCACACATTATCACTGCTACATTTATATTATATGGCCATTGAAGTGGAAAAAAAGTGAGTTGACAGGTCGTTGTCTAACGCATTAGGAATTACTGGGCCGTAACAGAAATTTAGTACTCGATTAGGTAACAACATGTGCCCATATTATCCGTATTTCATGAAAATATGCGAGTATACTATTTCACTTCGTTTTTATAAATTCGTAGACGGTTACATACTTTCAAAAACTAGTTTTTAAGATCTTTTTTGTTGTAGAAGGTTGTATTACGGTTTGTATTGTAAAGTTTGTCGGTTCAAGTTTAGAAGTTACTCAAACAAATGACTAAATTACTGAAACGATACATAATTGGCATTATTTATATATAAATAGTACATATACATATGTGTTGGTCCGCACAATTTTTGTAAACAAAATTTTTAGCTATTCGCACTAATAACATTAATATATTTGATGACTTATCTTTTGACTCAAGCTGTACACTTTATTCATTAAAATATAAAGCAATAGGCCTTTTCCTTTGCTTTTTAATGTAGTGCAATTTATGTACTTTTATTCGTCGCATTGAAGAAGCGCTTACTTTACGATGGATGTCAAATGACGTCATCAGATACATCCGATGAGCACGATTAGTAAAGGAACGCATCTGATGAGATGCCGATGAGTTTGAGAATAGAGGAATAGAGATTGATACAAATCATACAAGGTTATGATCATTTATGACAAACGCGATCAGATGTTTACCCCCACCACAAATCCATCGGTTCCATCGACTCCTAAAGCCGATGAATCAGATGAGCATCCGATGCATGCATCGATTAAAAAAAGAACTGTCCAATCTATTCATCGCATTTCTAGCGTTTACTAAACAGACGATAGATTTCTGATTCAAGCGCTGCGTCAATCGATGAATAAAAGTACGCGCCTACTTTACACCAGATACTCGTTCCTTTGCACGGTGTAAACAAAACCAATGCTGCACCAGGATTGTTTATCAGCAGCAGGATAATACTCGTTGCTGCCTAGTTATTTCATTAATCGCTTGTCTTGCTCTAGCTTCCAAATCTTCTCTGGTTGTTGGAGCTGTAGCATAAACTACATTTTTTAAATGAACCCAAACGAAAAAGTCTAGTGGTGTCAGATCGGATGATCGCGCCGGCCATCTAATCTTCTTCTACACTTCCACAAATGCTAACACGTTTATTTCAACTCCTTCACTCACAATGATTACTCCTTCATCACGATGTTCATTTTCAGATCAAAAGTTTTTTCCAATCTAATGAAAAATACATTATTTGGTTGTCGTCGGTTTGGATGTCGCCGTAAATGTAACGTTTCCACTGGTCTAGAATTTCATTGACACTCCCAGAAACTAATATCTACTTGCTAGTTTCTGGTAAATTTCATTCTGTTTCTTTTAACACTTATTTTCTGCCAAAAGTGCTTTAAGTCATCCAATCTTCCGATTACTTACTAATTTTGACAATTAGTGACAGTTAGTGAAATTTAGTATCAAGGCACACTACTTGTCAAAGATACAGGTATTGGCAATTTACATTAACTGATACGCCACTATGCGGTAATTTTTAGAACTAGCGTTGGAGGTATACTTGTATTCACTTGTATTTATTTTAACACTAACAATTTACTAACACTAAAAGATTATTTATGTCGATACACTATTTATCTGCACACGTCAACGTTCGTTAATAGACTTCTCTCGGTGCACCCCTTTTTATATGTCCTGGTGTTTCCCGAATATTCTATTCTTAAACAATCTAGAACTTTCCTACATTTCCCTCGATTTCGACGTTTTCTCGAATGAGTCATAGGCGTATGGCCGTAACACTGCTCCCTCCTTAGAACTGTTTCGTTCCGGAGCAGTACCTCTCGCAAGCTAGTGGTGGTAACGACACTCCGTTCCTCTTTTACACTGCGATATTTCGAAGAAATAGTACGGCACGGACTTTCTTGTCATTTCATTTACGCGTGGGATGTAACAGCATATCAAAACGTCGATACCAGTATATCGGAATAGTTCCTCAATCATGCTTCTTATAATTCGCCAATCCAATCCATCCAACCCGCATCCTAGCTTCGGTATGCTCAGCTTCCTGATGCCCTCTTGTAACAGACGTTCTGGCAGACTCTTCAACGCGTCCCACATCGTTTGGTAAGACGGCTTTCCATAACTGGCCTCCTTGGTCACCAGGTGAAATAAGGGACGGCCGTTGTCAGTGTGGTATAGTGCTTTACC
>CM043015.1:212469221-212535293 GCA_023690525.1 Holotrichia oblita
TTGTGTCAAAGAGCAAGTTTCTAGTAATTTTAATCTTAAAAAATATTTTTTTCATTTTTCTTCTATAACAACTATGCTGCCCCCTCCCTACACCCTTAGCGCGATTGAATTTTCAAAAACCCCGAAAGACGTGTTTCGTTAATTATATCAAAGAGTATTAATAGCAAGTTTCAATAAATTTGACCATTTTTTTTTTTCGCATTTTACCAGCCCTTCATACTATTAAGGATTGAATTTTCACGAACTCCGAAACACGTGTTTCATTAATAGTATCCAATAGCATTAATAAATACCAAGATTCACGTAATTTTTTTCTTAAAAACCTGTTTTTTTAATTTTTCTCCTATAAAAACTTTGCTGCGCCCCTTCGCCGGCTTAGCAATTGAATTTTTAAAAAAGGCAGAAACATCTGTTTTTTTAATTGTGTTAATTAATAGCAAGTTTCAAGCAAATTAACCAATAATTTTTTTTTATATATAGAACCTTTGTCAACCCCTCCTCAGCCCCTTAGGGATTGAATTTTTCAAACTCCGAATGTATTTCATTAATTGCATCCAAAAGCATTAATACCAAGTTTCAATAAATTTTGTTCATAAATATATGATTTTTTAATTTTTTTTAAATTTGAAAAAATGCCAAAACATGTATTTCGTTAAATCATGCCACCTCATTTCGTCCCCTTAACGATTAAATTTGAAAAAAATGCCAAAACACTTATTACATTCATCATTTGAAAGATAATCAATACCAAGTTTCAAGTAATTTTGATCGTAAAATTATAATTTTTTAATTTTCATCTTGTATAAACTTTGTCGCCCCCTGTTGTCCCTTTCAGGATTGAATTATGAAAAACGCCAAAGCAGATGTGTCATTAATTATGTCAAAGAGCATTAATACACCAAGTTTCAAGTAATTTTGGTAATAAAATTATAATTTTTTAATTTTTCTTTTTACCACCCTCGACAATTGAATTTTGAAAAATATGCGGCAAAACGGAGTGGTTTTGCCTCCTTAGCGATTAAATTTGAAAAAAACGTCGAAACACAGTTTAATTAGTTGTGTCATTGAAGTTTTAAATAATTTTAATCACAAAAAATATATTTTTTTTAATTTTTCTTCTACGAGTATGTCTAACAACTTTGCTCCCCCGCTTTCCCCAAACGATTAAATTTTCAAAAAACGCCGAAAAACGTATTTCGTTAATTATATCAAAGAGCATTAATAGCAAGTTTCAAGTAAATTTGACCATTTTTTTTAATGTAGAAACTTTTCCAACCCCCCCCTCAGCCTCTTAGGGATTGAATTTTCAAAACCTCCGAAACATATACATATTTCATTAATTTTGTCCAAAACTAATTTTACTCTTAAAAACATATTTTTTTAATTTTTCTTCTATAACAATTTTGCCCCCCACTTCGCCCCCTTAGCGATTGTATTTTCAAAAACGCCGTAAGACGTGTTTCGTTAATTATATCAGAAAGTAATAATATGCAGGTAAATTTGACCATTTCTTTTGCAGAAACTTTGCCAACCCCTTCATACTGTTAAGGGATTACATTTTCACAAACCCGGAAACACGTGTTTCAAGTTAATTGTGTCCAAAAACAAGTTTCTACTAATTTTGTTCATAAACATTTTTTTTTTATATTTTTCTTGTACAAACTTTGCCACTCCATTTCGCCCCTTAACAATTAAATTTGAAAAAAATACCAAAACACGTATTTCAGTCATCATGTTAAAGCACATTAATACCAAGTTTCAAGTAATTTTGACAATAAAATTATAATTTTTTAATTTTTCTTCTTGCCACTCCCTTGACAATTGAATTGAATTTGAAAAAAACATGGCGCAAAAGGCAGTGGTTTTGGTGCCCTTGGCGATTAAATTTGAAAAACGTTGAAACAAATATTTCATTAATTGTGTCATTTAATTGAAAAAGTTTTAATAATTTTAATCGCAAAAATATAATTTTTTTAATTTTTCTCCTGTACAAACTTTGCTTCCTTTTTTCACTCACCTAAAGGTTAAATTTTAAAAACCGCCAAAACTCATTAATCTCATTAATCGTGTCAAATAACAATCAAATACAAAACGATCAATCTTAAATGAAGTGTTGTGGTAGGATAAAAACCCTAGTTCATTTGAGTTTTTGCATTCTAAACAGTTGGCTATACTGAATAAATGCTTTTTATCATTTGGTTGTTTTCGTTTACTGTCAATTTGTTGGTATTTATTGATGTATTATCTCAAATTTGTCTAATCAAACATATAAAGAGTTAGATACACAAAGACTGAATTATTTGTCACTTTTACGACCGTATAAAATCTACATTTTTATACTGGAGGTTAAATAATGAAACAATTGTTTAAAATTAATTCAAAAGAAAATGAGGATCGCCAAAACACATGTTTTATTAATTGTGTCAAACAGCATTTTAATACTAAGTTTCAGGTAATTCTGATGGTAAAAATAAATAGTTTTCCCTGTTCAAACTTTGCCGCCCCCTGACCACCTCAGAAATTATGTTTTGAACAACACCGAAATATATATTTAATCAATTATGTCAAAGAGCATTAATATCAAGTTTTATCTGATTTTGGTCATAAAAACATGGTTTTTTAGGTTTTTTCCCCCTGTACAAACCTCCAACTGTAAAAACGCCATCTCCATATAAACTATGCCATATCCTCTTCAGAGAATTTCGAA
Source organism: Holotrichia oblita (assembly GCA_023690525.1). Classification (NCBI taxonomy): domain Eukaryota; kingdom Metazoa; phylum Arthropoda; class Insecta; order Coleoptera; family Scarabaeidae; genus Holotrichia; species Holotrichia oblita. Next base: position 212,471,929 of record CM043015.1, read on the forward strand.
AATTCGCTTCTTAAATGACGTCTACAATATAAAATCAACATCGTCATCAAATTTCGAATTTCTACCACTCGGATCGTGGAAGCGTTCGATATCATTTATCAATAAAACTTAAAGCTTAACTGTCATATTCTTTGACAGTTTCTAAACTAAACTATCATTTGTCATAATTCTTTCAATATTGGATGCTAACATCACAAGTGTAACACAAATACGTTAAAAACAACGTTTTTTGAAAACGTGTAGTCCTACGTTATATTAAGGTTATTATTTATAAGAAAACATACGAAAAATGTGGCGAGAATTAACGTTATTTTCGAGCAAAATATCAATGTTGTTTTGACGGTTACATCTAGTAGCGTTATTTCAACCAATCTAACGTTGTTAAAACGTTTTTTTTATTCTTTTTTATATTTAGTAAGCACCGTCTAATTCAGTTACTATAAAATAAAACAAATATAGGTATACAGGGTGTACAAATTCACATTCAAAATTTAAAGTTGAATGTAATTAACCTTACTTTGAATAATTGTTTTAAGTTTTTAGTATAGGTTTAGGTTTTAGTAATTTATAGAATTTAATCCAGTATATAAAGATAAAACTTTCTCTGTATTTTGTTTTTTTTGTTTTATATACATATATCGTGTGCTCTAGATTATTAAAACAGCAAGCTTGATAAAAGTGAAAGTTTTTTTTTAACGACACCACTATACGGAAATGGGAAGTTGACCTAAACTGTTTTGTATGTGACGAGTAAGAGTCGTATAAAACGGGTTTTGACCTTTTAACTGCTTCATACATTCGAGTGTATACAATACACGCCTACATCTTATCATTTCTGAATTATTATTTGGATATTCTATTTACGATATAACCGTTAAGTAAATATGGGGGATAGGAAACGAAGATATTTATTCGAAATATTTGTACGAAAATATTATTTATTTAGTCATTTTAAAAAAATAACTGTAAAAATCCAATTATTTCGATTATCTCTGTTTAGTTGGATTAACTGATTTAACGTTATTTACTGCTCTATTAGCAGTTGATCTAATAGAAAAAAATGATTTAAAGCTGTCAACTGTCAATCTAGAATTCGTTTTTGATTGAAAAACATGAAGTTGGAATCAAGCTACTGATATCAAGTAAACTGTCAACAAGACTAGAGTGTAGCAAATTACAAAATCACTTATGGCTAAGCTAGATCAAATTATTGTAGTCCAATGTAAATATGTACTTTTATATTTATTCTTTGAATGTATTTAAGTTAAGTAGATAGATAAAACATACATATTTGTCTAATTATTTTAGACGATTTATCTAATCTTTAACTCGCTATATAGTTGGGTCTATATTATTTCTCTCCGTGTAGGGATTGGGATTGAGTCAGGTCAGTTCGCGGCAATTTTTAATTGCTAAAATATGTACCATCTTCTACAAATTAAATGCAAATTTTTCGAAGTCGAAAATAAACAAAAAGAGTAAAATAAATAAAAAAAGTAAATAAAAATGTTAAAAAAAAATACAAAATCTAGTAAACTGGACGTCAATAACGCTCAATATCACGTTAAAACCATCAGCCCGAAACTATGATCCGGTAGGTTATTGCTTGCTTCAACTTTGACATACCAGGGCGACCTGAAATAAAAATAAAAAACCGCACACCAATACCATGATTTTCTTGACGATTCCGGAAACATTTCAGGTCACCTTCGTATCTTCAGCTACCATTATATATATTACCTAAAATCGCAACAGCTACAGGTGATAAACTCATTTCAGAACATAGACCTATAATCATACTCGTAATAATATCCCACCAAGAATTCCACCAAAACATTCAAACTTTTATTTTGCAAAATTACAAACAACTAGAAGTACTAACCTTTTCATCTTCTGAAGGTCTAACATCAACGAAGCTAAGAAAGGGAGCCTAGGAACCTTCATTTTGAATTGTTCGCTTTTTTGCATCAGTATCAAATTCAGATGGGAGTGTTAATGTACTGCTTGTACTTGTTCTCCCGGTTTTGGGTAATAAACCAGACGATGAAGTCATCGACTCAGAAGCATACAAAAAATCATTTTCATTTCTTGAGGTTCCCACACTCGATTTGTCTTTTATTTGGGACGTCTTATTTTACTTTACTTTCACGCTGTCTGATGGAGCATTTCTGCACTTATTTATATGCTCCTGCATTTTTGTTACATTTAACCGTATTTCGTATACAACCTGTTGGGCCGTTTATATTTGACAGTTGATGGACAGACAGTTGGTTTGGTACTTCCCCTGATTGGCCCAACACCCAACACGCATAAATCGAAATCGGGGAATTACCTACTAATCCCACTATCACTGCCATCTGCTAGGGAACAATGCAGTTCTGAAAAACTCTTTGAATTAATCCATGAGAGTTATAAACTCAGGGCTATAGATGGCGATTAATGTTCCAATGTCATTTTATTAGATTTTTTGAAAATTACCGGTAAAGAAATTTGCCGGGTTAAATTACCAAAATTACCGTTACCGCACTTTAATCACTAATTTGTTCGCATTGAACGGAAAATTTTCGAAGGAATTATACAACAATAAACATTATTACAGAGCCACCCTACCAGTATCTTCTTTATTTTACAAAGAAGCAATGAAAGTAGGATAAGTTGGATCTCCATCTAGTAGTCGGTTATTTAAAACATGAGAGCTTTCAAGACATGCTAATCATAACAAGATAACGTAAAGTAATTTTGCGTTGGCCAATTTAGCGATCTTCCAAGAGTTAACAATATACAGGGTGTAACCTCATATAGGGGGTGATCTGTTTTCTGATACCAGATATACAAACTAGGGTACGCTGCCAGCCCAGCAAACAATCTGTCAAAATATAAACGAAACGATTACATCATTAATGTCATATTATAACAATTTTTTGTCTCACTGTCAAAACGTCAAGAATATGTCATAATAAATCAGAATTGGCTTACTTCCGGTTATACCGGTAATTAGTACCAACTTCGTTGTTTTAAATAGAATATGCAGCATTTCATATACCTAAAATGTATGGCTAATGAGATACATATTCATGTTTTTTTTATTTGACAGTTGCAATGTTCTCGATAAATAATTATTTCTAGCAAATGGCAAATATTGAAGAGGCAGACATGTAAATAAGTAATAACAAAGTGATTAATTCGTATAGTTGAGCCCATAAATAGACATACAGGGTGTTCAAAATATTGGCACAAATTTGGAAACGTCACAAACGTCATTTTTTTCAAATGGAAACTTTCATTTCAACATTTCATATACCTATTAGCTTATGTAATTTTAACAATAAATGCATTAAACGTCAAATTATGCTAAACTCCAGTAATTAACCTTTGTAACACGAAAATTGCCTTGTGGAAGTCATTTTTCCGTCAATATAACGACAACTCCAAAAAATGACGTTAATATAACATCATCTTTGTTTTCTAGGAGGGTGAAAGTCAAGTTTGCTTCTTCTCGATAGGTGGAGCCTAATCAATTTTTGGTTACCTCCACTATCATTTTTTTGCCATACTTATTCATTTGTTTAAATTAAAATGATTCTAAATATGAATAAAAATATTTTTGATAGGTTCCAGAATGCCATCACCAAATCGAGGCAAATTACGACTTTTTACCAATAAATTTTGTCCATACTCCCAAAGAGTCCATCTAGTATTGGACGCGAAAAAATTGCAGTAAGTATTAAAAAAAAAAAAATAGGAACTATTCCTAATCGTAATTATTTTTTAGATACGATGTTGTCTATGTAAATTTATCAAATAAACCCGATTGGTTGTACTCGATAAGCCCGTTAGGTAAAATCCCCGCTTTGGAATTAGAGAACGGGGAAGTCCTGTACGAGAGCCTAATCATCGCCGACTACTTGGACGAGAAATACCACCAACACCCCTTACACCCTAAAGATCCGCTACGCAAAGCTAAAGACAAGATCTTAATAGAACAATTTAGTAAAGTATAATTGCAATTGCAACCGAAATGTGGTCGAAGATATTTCACATTTATAACGTTTGTAGGTGGTCAATACGATGTATAAAATATTATTAACATCCAGTAGAAACAACGAGGAGAACCGAGATATTATAATGGAAGGTTTAGAAACGTTCGAAAAGGAGCTCGCGCATAGACAAGGTCCCTTTTTCGGAGGTCATCAACCTGGGATGTTAGATTATATGATTTGGCCCTGGTGTGAGAGAGCTGATCTATTGAAATTGTTCGGAAATCAATTCGCTTTAAATAAAGACAAATATAAGAGATTGGTAAGTCAGAGTTAAAAAAAAATACGCAACTGTCAATGTCAGTCGCTACGACTGACATTGACAGCTGTCAGTGTCAATCGCAGCGGTCAAAATTAGAATATAATAATTGTGTTTATTTTGACAGGTGGAATGGAAGGGACGTATGCATGAAGACGCAGCCGTTCGGAAGACCCTAATCGATACAGAATCTCACATCAAATTCATTCAATCGCACAGGGCGGGGATACCCGAATATGACCTGATTTCCGGTTAAGAAAACGGTGGAAGGGAAACAAAACCACGCGTACCACTTCATCGTTGACGTATTTTTTATTGGGATGAAGTTCGTTAAGCAGTGCTACCAATCGTTTATCAGAACACGCTAAATAAACATCACTATTCGAAACAATGCAATGATTAGTTTGTATTTTATCTTTTTTATTATTTTTATGGGAATCGTTTGTAAAAATTTAGTTGGATAAGACGTGATAACACTTAATATACTTAATATTGGCCTTCAAAAGGTGCATTTATTTCAATGATATTCAATCGTGTATTTCTTGTATTATTAACTTATTGTAGTTAACTTGTAATCAGATATATTTATATTTATACATATTGGTGCAAAAACTGACGTTAATGCTATAATTGTATGTATAGTTTGGTAATAAAACTTCCCTCTAATTATAATAGTTTATTTTTTTATTTATAACAAAATTACATTAAAATAAATATCTACAAAATATCTCAAACCAAAAACCGTTAACTTATCTTGCTCGCTTGATCTTGTGATAACCCCAACAAAACACAATCGGCTTCTAATAATGTCAGATCTCTTTCGTATCCTAAAAATCTCGACGACAACTCCAATTCTTTTATCATTAATCTAACTTTGGCGCCTCTAATATAACTACTGCAATATAATTTTTTTAAATAAATAAACCCACAAACGAAAAAGAGTCGTACGACATTACCTTGAATTCGCTTTAGGCCTCGTACACACACAATGAAATTTCCACCCGAAATCTATATACAAATCATCCTCAACGATATGAAATATTTTACCGATAACTATTTTCCCTTCTGGATCGCCTAACTGATTAAACACACACAAATTTTTGAAATAAGTTACAATATTAGAGTTTATTATCACAAATACTTACATCAATAAATTTAGATTTCATTAATAACTCTCTAAAAGTATGCGGTTTCTCTTTATCCGTATCCTCTAATGATTGGAATTTTTCGAAAGCTTTAGCGTAACCAGATTTGGTTGGTGTTGCATTTTCTTGAGTAGTTTGCGAGTCTTGAGAATAATTTCTTGTTAAATGTTGTAGAGCAAATATATTTCTATTTAAAACGTGTTTATTTATAAAATATTTAAGAGACATCTTCAAATTTGAGGTTATAATCGCTTTAAAATTTGAAATGTTAGGTTAAGGCAGGTTAAGGTAATTTTAATTAAAGTTGGTAGTAAAGTAACTAAAATAAAATTTAAAATTCGTATTTTTGGTTTTATTTTTAACATAATTTTATCAAATAAGAAATATAAGCGCAATTAATTAATTCATTCATTCTTTCTCTTTAATCTATAACATTTTTAATAGGTTATGTAGATCTCTATAGGATATATATTTGCTGCTTGCGGAGGTTGGCTAACCTGACAAATTTAAAAATGTTATATAATTAATATTATTACTTATAGTATAGTATTTATTATATAATTGCTAAATAAAATTATAAAAATAAATTAAAAATGCCTCCATATATAAATTAATTTAAAAACATAACATCAGCTTATCACTAATAGATGCCACCAACTGTCATCCCATTATCACACATGTCTGTCCTGAATTGTCATGCATCAACTAGATTTTTAATTTTCGTATAATTTTGACAAAATTAAGTCGTGTGTGGAAGCGCATAATACTGTGTCTGTTATGCGAAGTGCGTAGTGAGAGGCATGTCCCCGGAACAAACCGCCTGTGAAGGTATGCAAGGTATAGCAGATACTGAAGTTTGTCATAACCTATAAAATAGATATCATTGTAGATTTAAAGGCGTTCGAAAGAAGACTGACAGAAGTGATTCAATGCTTGCAACCAGCTACGTATAGATGGAGAAGTATGTTACGTTTACGTTTAAATTTCCTTAATTAATCGCATAATTTTGTCCGTAGTTGTCCTTTTAGTTGTATCGATATGTGTCGCGGCTGGTGCTGGACAATGGTTGATGGATCCTACGACGAGAATAGTACCTTTAACTCAATCTTTATCTAATCATCCATTTTTTCTCATAGCTACACTACTTTTAGGTGATATATTAGGAGAATTATCGTTTAAGGAAGCATAAATTAATTTATTTTGTGCGTTTTAGTTTTTATTTTCCTAATGGGCGTACACAAACGTGTGATAGCAGCTTCGATAATAACGTCACGGACTAGAGATGTACTGTGTGATTTTAATATGTCCTGCGATGACACAGGTAAACTAATTCTGAAGCCAAGGCCTATGAATATCACGTGACAATTGTATAATACTGTATAGAGAGATAATGTTTTATTAAATTATGTTAGAATAATTATATAAATAAAATAATTTTTTAAGAAAATTCGTGTTTATCTAATCTAATTATTAAAAAAAATATATTAGAAACGAGATAGATAGGAACAAAAGCATTCATATTTAATGAAAATGAAACTATTGATTGGTGTAGTTAATACTTTTGAAAAACAGTGTATACACAAGATTACAAATTGAGAAAACTAAATTATACATTACATTAGGTTGGCTATGTAAATCAACAACTTCAAGTAACATTTGACAGATAAACAAGAAAAAAGTGACAGCCAATTGTCATAAATTATTAACCAAATTGTAATAATGGCATCCTCTTTAGAAAACCTAGAAACTCAATTAGAAATGTTTATCGAAAATGTGCGACAAATACATATAATTGTTAGCGATTTCCAACCTCAAAGTCAGAACGTTTTAAATCAAAAATTGTACGTATAACATTTAAATTACTTTACATTCATTTAAATCGCTTATTTATTTTTTAGGCAATCTCTAGTACATGGTTTACAAGAAGTAGATAAACTAAAATCTCAAGTGCAAGATGTACATGTTCCATTAGAAGTATTCGAGTAAGTTACTTGCAACCTATTCCAAATCATAAATTATTGGGTTATTAATAATTTTTTAGTTATATCGATCAGGGTCGTAATCCGCAGTTATACACCAAGGATTGTATAGAAAAAGCGTTAGCAAAGAACGAGCAGGTCAAAGGAAAAATCGATGCGTACCGAAAATTTAAAGCAAACATGTTATTGGAATTAAGTAGGGTGTTTCCGGCTGAACTTAACAAGTACAGAGCTATAAGAGGCGATGAATGACAGTATTTCTAAGTGATATTATATTATTAATATGTACAAAGCAATATAATCTGATTTTTTTAAATAAGTTTTTTATTACATTCTTTTAAACTCCCGTTTGCTTAATAGTAAGTCAGGTTTTCAATCATCCTGTATATAATTGTTGGAATTTTTGAAGAATTTTATTTTATTAGACTAGATTAGTATCGAAAACGAATAACTTCTAGAACATTGATTTAAAGTGCTGCAATAGCAATGATTTGTATTTAAAACTGACCATAACTTCTAAAACGCCCTGTATAGATCGATGCCAGCTTATATTTTGAGAGGAATTTATATGAGGAAATAAAAAATGAGGTGTCCCATAAAAATCACTTTAATTCGACATTACTACATATTCTACTTAATATGATTTCTAAAAACAAATGATATACCGGATGTTTCACACAAGATGTACCTACAATAAGCTTCCATTTTATTTATTTCTAGGAAAAGTCCTAGAAATTTTTGACAATTCCAATTCCTTTGAATTAGAATTGTCAAAAATTTCTCTTTCCATAGGTATACAGCGTGCTTACAGCAATCTCATCGGAAAAATAAGAATTAAAAATTGTAATAATTGTGGAAACCTAGAAGTATACAGGGTGTTCCATTAAAATATTATATTTGATAGATTAAAAATACCTACCATATTCCAAACTTTATATTAAACAAATATTTCTGGTAGACATCAAATTGTAGAAGCAGTTGTTTTCATATGTTTACACCCGTATTGGTTAAAATAATTTTGACAACTGTTAAAACTATAAATAACGTCACACAAGATTGTTCTAAACCAATGAGAACAAGATTATATCACCAAAAAACAACTTTTACTGTTGTATTACGTATAACTGTCAAATGTTAAAAACAGTTAATTGTTCCCGAATTTAACAATTGTAATTGTCAACATAGATTGTTCTTCATATAGTGCCCACGGTTGTAATTGCTAAGATATATGTGATAGCTGTTACACTGTCCACGTTAAAAAAAATTAATTAAGTCTGTCAATAGATAAGTGTCCCGTTTTATTTTTTTATGCGGACGATATTGTAAAATCAGTTACTTTCTTACAATTTTAAACTCTAAACTGTCTAAACTTTTCTGACACCTGTCAAATAGTAAATCGAACCTATTTCCATTTTGACGGTTCAATTATCAAAATATATGGCTGGATTATGAACGCTTCTTTCCATCTAATTTTCTCTTTCATTAACGTGTCCTATTGAATGTGCACAGTCCTAGTCCAATTTTACACATTCTTCTCAGATTCGATAACACTAATTGTCGAAATACATCGTTCTTTATACCATACTGATAGTCGTAATATTTGTCGTAATATTAGTCGATATTTGTGACAGCTCTTACATTGTAAAATCACTTACGTTTTTAGAATTTTGAACGTCGCAATTCTCCAAATCAAAATATTTCTGACAGCTGTCAAATTTTGATGGTTCAACTATTAAAATAAACGATAGTTGTCAAATTGCGAATTAGAACTTATCCCAGTTTGACAGTTCAACTATCAAAATATTTTTTGCAGCTGTCAAATTTTGACGTTTCAACTATTAAAATAAATGACAGTTGTCAAATTGTGAATTAGAACTTATTCCAGTTTGACAGTTCAACTATCAAAATATTTCTGACAGCTGTCTAATCGAAAAAAAAACAGTAATTTTTCACTATTTCAACACTTGCAGGGGTTAAGTGTTTTTTAATAACTAACAAGAAACTCAGAAAATAATTAAAAGCAAAACAAACTCTGTTAATCCACAGCAGACAACGCTTCCATCCAATATGGCGTGCCTCAGGACTCAATACTCAGCCCAACTTTGTTTCCAGTTTGTCTAGTACAATGCATGATTAAAAATAAAATAAATCCGCAATATTTACTTTTTATTATACAGAAAAAATTGACAAATTAGTTACTTTTTTGTATTGTATTTATTGTTAGAAATGTTTGTATTAAAAAAAAAATCAGAACTCTTGTGCTCCCCAGCGAATCTACAACAAATAAAACAAAATCAGTTTAAATATTATCGAAAGTAGATTTTATCTTACATCTGTTCTTGCTTTCAACTTCCTATCAATTAACCCAACTAGCGTCTCCGATCTTACAGCTAAAGAATCAACCTTCTCAATAAGTTGCTGATAAGGAGACAACGGTTGAGCACCCATCACGACATGTCCTAATTTCAATCGATCTTAGCATCCAATCGTGCATTTCTTATCAGATTAACGATCCAACATTCAGCTTCATCAGGATTCATATTTAATTTTTCCGCTAACATTCCGATACTGATACACTGATGTATCCTGCAGAACGTTTCGAATATCATCAGACGGGCATTCTCAACGAACTCATCGAGACACGAAATTAAAAAGAAATCGTTGAAGAGAACGATTTGACATTCGTGTAACTTCTGTCTAGCACCGTCAAAATCGAAATTCACATATAAATGCTCGACGAACTCTGTTATCGGATCTCGGTATGTATAACTCTCTTGCTGAATCACTTTTACCAAATCTTTTAATGCAGATCGTCGACCTCTATTAATAATTACAGCCGTAGCTAAATATCGCAATATATGCGGACACATAGTTTGAATTGCGTTCAAATAATGAGGGCGATACAAGAACATTTCGATGATAAGTTCACGGCCTAATGCATGATTGAAGAAGACGAATAATGACCAATGAATTAGCCATGTCCGTTGCTGTAGTAATTGTAAACTGTTTCCTGCGAAATGGTTGGAATCGATGTATTCCCTTAATTTATTTAAATCTTCAAGGGCGGAATCCCAATTCTGCACCAATATTTCGGAAGCCAATTTACCCCATAGTACGCTTAAGAAATTTTTGTCATTCGGTGGCAAAACCAGCATACAAAAGTATAAATAGGAAGTAGATACCGAGTAGTTACCACATTCGTAACGATACTTTGCTAATTTATGTAAACTTTCGATCATTTCTATTTCAAACTGGATAAAAACAGATTAATTAATTCACGAGTAAACAGGAAATAATTGTTAACGTTACATACCCCATATTCCTTCGATAAGAAGTTAATTAATGTCTTGGAATCTCTCATATTTTCCATATTCTTCATAACTTCATCGTCACCCATTAATTGTAATATAGGTTCCACTTCGTGTTGCAATTCTTGGAGTTGCGTTACCACATGTACCCTGCGTTCTTTTAATTCTTCAGGTACATCTTCCTTAGGATATAGTTGCTTCCTAATATCGATAGCATAATCGACCATGTTAGTTTTACTTAAAATATCTAATTTCGCCTTTAATAATTCTTGTTCATCGTATATCTAGAACATATTGTTTTAAGATCAACACCGCTTAACCTATAACTGTCATACATACTTCTTTAGCCGATAAAAACTCTAATAAAGGAAATACTAAATGCCTATCTAGGTATTGCCCCATACGGGAAGTTAAATCGAACTTAGCCATCGTTTAATTCTCCTTACATACGAGAATTAAAATAATTTTATAAACTCGAATGTGTGACAAACACATACGAAAAAAAGGGCAAATGCGGTGAACTTCACGCCTTTCAATATGTCAAAGTAAGATCCACAACATTATAAAAATACAATAACTACAGTTTAATTTATTTATTTCTTTAAATTATAAAAATGTAATAATTATTGTAATTGACCTATATATTTCTCGATAGGTTGATATTTCCATTCAGTCTCTTTGAGATAATCCAATTCTTTACGTAGATTTTTCATTCTGTTTTGGTGTAATTCGCTTTCCGTTGTCGTAATGTTTTCGTTGATTAATTCGTGAAATTTAAGCATGGACTTAACTGAAGAAGCTTCTCTATCGCTAGGAGGTTGCGAGGAAAGTACGTTTTTCGGTAAACTTGCACCAGACATGTTAACTTTTAAGATAAAATTGTATTTTACAAATTATAAAATTAATCAATATGAAGTTAGTTTTGAAGGGTTAGCAGCATAGGTTAGCAGTCAGTGACAGCCAGAGACTGGACACTAAATATAAACGACTATTGTATTTTAGTTTACTTCACGCCGCCTGTAGCAGCACTTGTAAGACGGGAAAATCAACTTGGCATCTTGTATATAATAATTTTTACGACTTTAAATATAATGAAATAACGTAAACAATATCAGAAATACATTCTGCATTGTAAATTTGTTTATCTCCACATCCCCATCATAACTATCAAGGCCTCAATCGACGTATATTTTGGCGCCAATATAACTTGCGGCCACACCATTAGATGGCGACAGCTCTATTTTTAAATTGCAGGTTCACCAATTCATAAAAATATTTGTGGTTATTTAGGTCATATATAACTAATTATATATTTTCTACATAATTTGATTTATTTAGTAATTTTGAAATATATAATAAGAAATTTATAATTAACATTAAAAATGTTACAATAGTGTGAATGAATTAAATTATAAAAGAAAATACAAGATGACGTTACTTGTACCAATTTTTTTGTTTTTATTTCTTTTTATGACATCTGTCATTGTCTGTTATCTTCTTTACATTCTACGCACCTACGCTTTGTTTTGCTTTAAGAAACGGCATTATTCATCTCTCGTCCCTTTTCTTCCTATTAAATGCTATTTCGCTTGTTAGTCATGTAATTCTCAGGTAATAATCTCTTTCTATAATGGCCGTGGGGATTGGTGACCTTCTTGTACATCACCTAGAGGAATTTAAAAAGGAACGTCAAAATTCAAACAAAGAGGAGTGTAAACGAGTTCGACCAGTTATTCTAATTATTAATTAAAACTAGGCGTATTACACGCGCGAAAATGATTGAAAAATATTAAAAAATACGAATTCTATAAAGTGCATTTGTCGGTAATTAAATATGGATGAATCTAAAGTACAAACTGTTGAATCAAGAGCGGGTAAGGTGCACGAGATGTGCAGGGAATGGGTGGTACGTGAAGACGGTGCTCTAGCATATCAGCTCCAATCACAAGAGATCAGCGAACATTATAAACACAACAAGCATAAAAATGCACAGGTATGTTATTATTGCCAGTTTCCTGTTGACTCGTTGAGTAATTGTATTCTAAACAGTTGAAAGTAAATATGACTCACTTATGTAAATATAGATCACAAACAATAAGATAATCATTTGTAGGTCCGCGAAGATTTCCCTTGTGCTTTAGATGAACAATTAAGAGAGAAAAGGTTAGCCGAACAAGCTGCAGCTGTTTACCAAAAAATGTTAGCCGAACAAGAAGAATACGATAATAAAGTTGCCAAAGAATTAGCGGAACGTTTAGATAGAGAAGAACGTGCCAGACGACACCTTATCGAACAACAAGATGAAACCGTAGCTCGGCAAATGCACAGTAAAGAATCTGGAAGAAACCGCAGGCATACGAATCCCGATATACCTCCAAAATTACCTGAAAAATCACCGCACCGTCCCGATCCTAACAATTACTTTGCGAATTTACCTCAAAATTCATCTCGGAGACACGGGTTACCGATGCCGTTACCTTTAGAAGTGGTTGACGATTATATGGCGCCTCAAGATTGCGTCGAATTATACACCGAACCTTACAAAGGTAGGGATAATTTAAACGAAGCGTTTAATCGGATGGATTTACAAGAGATAGGTGTTCCGATCGATGAGGTCAACGAGAGACGGATTCAGGAAGAAAGGGATGCCGAATTAGCTCGGAAATTGCAAGAACAAGAGGGTATGACCGAAGAGATACTTTTAAATCGTGATCGGATGATAGCTATCGAAGCTCAAGATAAAGAACTCGCGAAATTATTACAAGAAAGGGAGAAAGCAAAAGTCCGACGTGCTAGAGAGAGAGCGAAACAGAAAGCGTTAGCTAAGAAGCAGATAGAGGAGCAACAACGAGTCGATGTTAATCAATTAATGCCGGACGATTCTTATTCTTATCCTGTCGATGTTATACCTCAAACTTCGCAGCAAAGCGTCTATCAAAGTCCAGTACAAAAATCTCAGGAACATGTCGAGGATGATATTAATTATAGCTTCCCGTTGGATGTTTTACCAGCTAGGGAGCCCTACGATGGTGTTTACAGGCAAAATTGTTCACCGCAGAAGAATTACGATCTGAGATACCAACTGGATGGAAACGATGTTGGTATTCCGGTTGTAAATAATAGGCTTCCGAATGAAGATTTGCCAGCACCCGTAAGGCCAACCCATTTAGATTTAAGGTAGTATTAATTATGAACATCTTCCTTAAATAAAATTAATTTAATTAAATTACAGGTCGTCTTACAATCGTATCGGTAAACCTCGTTTCCCTGACCCGGATCCATCCGATGGTAATTCTTCGACAATATTCTCATCTCAGCAATCTCAACTTACACAACAGCATATGAATATAGCTATGGCCATCGATCCTACGTACCCTAAAAAGGTTACCAATCTCCACCGAAGCTACGATACCACTTCTTCCAGTACAGTAACGACGAGCACATCGAGTAGCAGTCCCGGGATGTTACTTCCACCTCCTGATATTTCTGACGAAGGGGATGTTAGTCCGGTGCCGCCGTATATGCCTATTCAGGGGCAAAGGAGGACCTCCTCTTTAGAAAAGAAGCAGAAACGGAAGAATAAAGATGGGTGCAGGCAGCAATGAAGACTTTCGAGGTGGCTATACTGGTTAGTGATTTATATTAATTAATATATACGTATATGGATTCGAATATTTTTATTAGTCAAAATTTTTCTAAGGATTTTTTCTAATATTTTTGTACGTATTTACAATTTTTTCTTTTTTCATATAGTGTGGTCTGATAAATGTTAGATAGGTATGATTTTATGAAATGGATCTATTATATACTATAGATACAGTGACAAATTAGGTAAAATCAAAGAAATCTCTATACGTAGTGATATTTATAAGTAAGGGAAAAATATGTAGTGAAAGTGCTATTTTTTTTTTCTTGGTAGTGTAGGATTGAAGTAATATTAAAAAAAAATGATTATTTTAAAATCATTTATAACTTCTTGAGCTATGCAGATTGTTTAAAGTTACTATCGCATTCTGTCTTTAATAAATTATGACAAATAGTAATAATAGAGAAAGGATGAGCATAATGGCCACATAACTAAAAAGTGGTAAATAAATCGGAAAAAAAACATTTAATAGATGTTTACTTATTTAGACTAAAAATAAATATGTGGATTTTTTCTGGATTTCTGCTACTAATTGCTGTTTATCACCTAAGTTTGATTTCTTTAAGCTGGTCTCTGAAGTCGTCTTTCAATATTTTTATTACTTGGTTCACTATTAGTTATTTAGGAACTGACTAAAGAACTAGTTTCGGATTTGAAGGTGTGAATAATCTTATCTAAACCCTTGTCTACAGCTACTACTACAGTTTCATCATAAATGTTTTTTGACACCAGGTCATAAATCAATTTTAGGTTCAGATTATCACCCTTTTTTTGATTGGCATTGTGAGTGTGAATTAGTTTTTCTAAGCTTGTAATCTCATCATCCTGTTCACTTAAATCAATGTTAGAGATAGAGCTGGTTTAATTTGACTTAATTATAGTGTGAACCTGCTTGCACATATTGCCTTTAATGAAGTTGTCAATGCAAGTACCAGTATATAAATGCAAACAAACCTTACAATGCGTACATATTAATTGACCATTTTCAGGACACGTATCATGTGTTTTAGTGACTATATATTCAATATCAGCACTATTAGTTGACTGTATCTTCCATGACGAAGTTGTTTAGAAGTGTCATAGTGCCTAGTGGTATTGAAAGGCTTTGTATATGACTTTTGTTAATCATTTTGATTTTGTGTGTGATTTTACCTTTGACTGATTTCTTCAATCGTTTAAACAGTATTTCTAATAAATATTATTAAATCTATTATACATTTGTCAACTCCTTAATTTTTTTCCTTTTTTGATATATATACTCAAAGACTTTATGCATCGCTTCTACAAACATATTTGTTTGTGAATTGAGTCCTTTTTTATAGCAGAATGCCCACAAAGGACATCTATTTAAATAGTTCTCTTCAAAGTATTTGCCAAATAATCTTCATTACTGATTAATGAACTTGAAATGTGCTGTACAGCTTCAATAAATTCAATTTCCTCTTGAATCTCTAAAACATAATGCAGTTTTTTGTAAATGGATGCTCTTTCCATTTTTTTTGGGGTAACTGTTTCCTCTAGTTTCTATCCACATGCCAAATACACAATAAAAACGATGTTCTGGTGCTGGCATTACGTTCACCCAAGCATTATAAAATTCTGAAGTATCATCTGTCATAAATATCTTGGTGTTAATAATTCCGATTTTATTTTTGATAAAAGTAGAAAAAAGCTGAAGTTTCAGTATCAGTTCTATTTCAAAGCAAAAATGCAATAGGAACATCTTTTCCAAACTCATCTACTACCATTACAATAGTTAAAACAAAATTATATGCTGTTGTACCATGTGTAGAGCCTATGCAAATCTTATTTGCAAATTTATTACCTATATCAATCTGAAAACTGCTAATGATAATTAAGAAAAGATCTTCCTTTTGAAGTACTAGATTATTGTCTAATCGTCTGTTTTTTATAATAATAAATTGGATATTCGTCGCTTTGTGCTAATTTCATATGATTACTAAGAAATTCAACACTTATCACATCTTCTCTGTGAAACTATGGTAACAAATTAAATTGCCTTTTTATATTTCTTAAGTCTTGACGATCTACCAAATGAATGCGCTCAATATTTAATGATGGATTAAATAAAATGATACACCTTCAGCAATTTTACCTAGAAACATAGGACAATTAGAGAATATTCAATGTATTATTTTATATGCTATAAATATTGATCTGAATAACAACAGCAAAAAACTTTGTTACCAGGTATTAAAATGAATAAATTAAAACAAATTATCTATATCTGCTATTTATGCTCTTTCGAAAGCTAATACAGTATAACTTCGATAACCCGGACAGTAAAAGTACAAGCTATTTTCGGACACATGAAGTGTCCGGGTTATCAAATTATTATAAGTTAATGTAGTACATATAAGTATAATCATTAAGAAATAAAAATTTATTGTCATATTATTCTAAATACATAATAATAAATGAATAACGCACGCAAACAAACAAAGTCAGAACATAGGTGCCGCAGATCTAAATAACAAAAAAAATAGTACATACATTCATATATGTATGTATGTACATAAATATGTATATTAACGGCGACCCGGTTACCAAAAGTGGCCATTTATTTCTTAGACAAAAATGAGTCTAACGTTAACTATCGCACACTTTGAGACTGCTGTACCTCAGCATCTTGTTTAAGTTTATGCAGCAATAAAACTTCATGTAGAGGCTTTTTATTTTGTTCAGCCCATTGTATACAAATAGAAAAAGATTTAACAGCATCTCCGTGCTTTACCAAATTTGTTGAACATGAATCGCTATCAACATCTGAAGAATCAGTGAGTTCTTCTGTATAGAGTTCATCATGCTCTTTCGCCCATTTTTCAAGGTCACCATCAGGTAAGGATGAATTCAATTTAGAAACTGAATCTTTGATTTCAGTAAGATCAGATGTAACCGTATCAGATTGCACTTTAATAAATTCCGTTAGTGGGAGAAGGTCTTCTTCCTCCCATTCTTCACCCATCTCTGGCCATAATGGCAGCCAGCTTTTATTTATATTGGTCTCAGTTATACCTTGCCATGCTCTATCTAATTGAAATGCCATATCTTTAATCGAGAATTTCTTTAAGGTATCTATGACATCTACATTTTCTTGTGATACAATATGATGCAAAAGAGTTTTTCTGTAGGCAACTTTAATATTTTGGATCAAATTCTGGTCCATCGGCTGAATTAATGGAGTACAGTTAGGCGGTAATAGTAAAATTTTAAAATCTGAATTTCAATTTAGAACCTCTTCTTCATTTGGATGGGATGGTGCGTTGTCTAGTAAAAGTAACGCTTTTTGTGGCCTGTTTACTTCTTTCAAAAATTTTCGAACATTAGGAGTAAAACAATCATTAAACCACTGCCAAAACAGATCTTTAGTCATCCAACCTTTGTTTGTAGCTTTATAAATTATGGGAATATCGACATTTCTAAGAGCCCAAGGATGACGCGATTTGCCAATAACTAAAAATGGAAGTTTATGCGTTCCTGTCGTATTCGCGCATGGCATAAAAGTTAAACGATCTTTTGAAATTTTTCTACCCGGCGCAGATTTTTCCTTATCATGCACCCATGTAGAGTCAGGCATAACTTTCCAAAATATCGCAAATTCGTCTGCATTATAAACCTGCTCTGAACTTAATTCCATTTCTGCAACAATTTTTAAAAATCGTTGTTGGAATGGTTGAACAGCAGCATCATTACTTGAAATACGTTCCCCACAAATTTTTAAAAAACGAATACCATGTCTTCTTTTAAATTTATCCAGCCAACCAGCACTAGCTAAGAAGTTGTTTTTTCCAGTTATCTGTTGGTAAAAGAATTTGGCCTTTTCTCGCAAAAGTTCTGATGTAACTGGCACATGTTTGCTTCTTTGTAAGAGGAACCAAGAATATACGGCTTTCTCAATTTCAGGATATGCGGCATTTTTAATTCTGTACCTTGTCTTCGACGCTAATACAAATTTCAAAATTATACTATGTATAAATTTTAACATTATAACCTGTATCTTACTTGTTTCAGAAGATGATGCTGAAACAAACTGCTTCATTTTTTTATTATTGGTCTTAATATCGTACACTGTAGATTTTGGCACACCAAATTTTTCAGCTGTTTGTCTAATACTGTTCCCGGTTTCTAGATATGCCATAATTTCTAATTTCTTTTGTAGATTTAGTTTTAAGGTTATTTTCGGCGCCATTATGATACGTACGCTGTAGAAATGTTACGTCTGACACAGTCGTAAGCGGAAAAAGTATTAGCCTTAACCAACGTTAACCGGTCCGAACAGATTAAACGTACTTGCGCTTGCGAGCGACGCACGTGCAATTTATTCCAATTATGTTCGGTTTAAAGAGTTAAAATATTGCAAAATGTCCGGCTTTCTTCCAATGTCCGACTTACTGGAGTGTCCGGGTTATCGAAGGTGTACTGTACATTTAAATGCTTTAATGAACATTCATGTTAAAAAAGTAGCAAAATATTTTTCATCTTGTACAACTAATTTAATGTTTGAAATACTCCATGAACTGAGCCTGCATTCTTAAGACATCTTTGTAATTTTTACACTGTAGAATGCTTGTATTTTTTATTTAAACTCAATCTGTTGCAGATATAATAATGTCTTTAATGGGATTTTGATGATTTAGCGCCAGTTAATTTTATATATGAACATTTCATCTCTTTTTCTTTTTAATTTTTCCAACAAAGAAAATCTAAAAAGAAAAAACCCACTAAACAGGAAAAACTAAACACCGATTCGTTTTGACAGCAAAGATGTCATTATCAAGGCGATAATAAAACTAAATTGTTATTTGATGAAATTTGTAGTTTTATTATGGCCTTGATAATGACAGCTTTGCTGTCGAAACGCGTCAGTGTTTGATTAAAAGTTTTTGGTGTTTAGTGAGTCGAAGTGTTTAGTGTTGACATGCATCAAATATAGTATAGGTTTGTAATATCTTCGAAATTACAGCCAAGTTCTCGAAACATTGCAAAGTGTGCTGTACCTCCATCACATATTACTGACGTACCCTGTGTACCAACTTGAGCAAATGTTATCGAACTCTCTCGAACTATATTTACTTTTTCGGATCGGGAATGTGCGTTTATTAGAAAATATACAGTTGGCAACTTCCAGGATGCATTCAAACACACGATCATTGCCGCAAGAGCTTCTTGTGCAGACTCAATTTCAAAATCTCAAGCAGAAATTCTGGTACACAGAATGCGCCTCTCTCGTTGGCCTTAATAGATTCTTCAATTATTTCCATGATATCTTCAAAGTTATACTAGAAACCATCTTCTTCATTACACTTACGTAGACTTTAGAGCCTTTCACTTCTTTAATAACATCAAGAAACCTCAGAAAATCATATTCGTACAATAAAATGGCATATTTACCGACTTCGGTCTGCTGGACTCAGGCGGTCAGATGTGCCGTGGTAAAGTTCCTCTTCAAATTCTATACAATCACTTTTCTTTTTTACTTGCTTGGATTTTTCTATT
This sequence comes from Holotrichia oblita, assembly GCA_023690525.1. Lineage (NCBI taxonomy): Eukaryota > Metazoa > Arthropoda > Insecta > Coleoptera > Scarabaeidae > Holotrichia > Holotrichia oblita. The sequence goes on from CM043015.1 coordinate 212,491,820, forward strand.
AATGTTTTTTGTTTCGTCGCTCAGCTTTTGCTTTTTCATTTTGTTATTAGGTCTTCTAGAATCGTCATATAATCGTTTGCGAATTTTTTCTTTATTAATAACAGTTTGCCCAGATGACAAATTTTGGAAAACCCGAGTATTTACTTGAAGATGTCGCTTTATGAATGAAGCATACCATTTCTTTCCGGGTTTTGTCATACATACCATATTTAAATGAGACTATAAAAGTTATTTTCATGAGTAGATAGAAATTTTAACATACCGTTTTACAGTAAAATACTGTCTTCATATGAGGACGCTGGGCTAATAAAGCAGAAAATTACGCAAAATAATAAATCATTTATTTATGATAATTCTGAAAACATTCTGATATGCACAGAGTTACATTACACTTAGTGCAGTAAGTTCGTGGTTTTCCTTTACAATTACTGTATTGACATCGTCGCTGTTTATCACGTTTGCCTACAATGTGTCCTTTATTGTCAAACCTCACATCAACTGGAACACTAGCACGTGAAGATGGTGCGCTTGATGGTCTACCTTTTCGAGTTCTCATTGCTATTCCTAGTTTGAGATATGAGATAGCTATATCCCGGCGAAATTGTTTGATCGACATAGAGTTATTACCTTTTATAGCCATATCTATTATTCTGATGAATAAACACAAGTACCATTTTTACCTCTAATTGCTATTCCATGTTTTTCTAGAAGCCAATCGTGGTGGTCTACTCCGCCCATATACGTACTGTAATTTGCCACAATACGAGGTTGCGGTATCCCAGTTCGTTCTCCTCTAGATCGAATCCATCGCTGAACTTCACACAAGGGTTCTATGGTATCATAATTAGTAGCCAACGACACACACTTATTGTCCTTCCACTTCAAAATCGTGATTTTATTGTCTTTATCATACCGCCAGTCATATGTTCCTCGGGGTTGTTTATCTAATTGCTTTGAGAATATTAGGGGACACTTTCCTGTTCTGTCTTCACGCACAGTACCACTAGCTCGAATGCCTTTTTCACCTAAGAGTCGCATTAGTTCGTAACTCGTAAAAAAATTATCAAAATAAGTTTTGTGACTATTCGGATCATCCAAAATAGACAGCATACTTGTCACACCCTTGTTCCTAATGGTTTAGTAGAGCCGGGTTCATTTGCTGCTTTTCCGCAATATAGCGAAAATTTATAGCAATATCCGTTATGTCCACACATCGCCCATAACTTGAACCCGAACCTTATGGGTTTAGCACGAATAAACTGTTTTAATGCATGCCGCCCGTAATACCTCACAATCATTTCATCGATAGATAAATTTTCGTGAAATATGCCCCATTTTTGGAAATTTTTGTTTACTAGTTCTAAAAGTGTTCTAATTTTAAAAGATTTATCATTTTTATTTGCTTGGGCGGTTGCATTGTCCGTAAAATGAATCATTGATTTTATTTCTCTGTAGGTGTTTCTGCTGAAGGCATTTTTTACTAGAGGAATACCTAAATCTTCAGCATCAGACCAATAATCTCTTTCACTGGGTAATGTATGATAACCGCTAAATATCAAAAAACCGATAAATACCTTTACTTCCTCCAGTGAAACTTCAAAATTGTGTCGATTTTTGTGCACTTTCGCATATCGATGTGTTTCAGTCATAATTAGGTTATAAACCTCTTCGTTAAAAAATTGTTCAAATAGTTTTACGGGCGTAATACCTGCCAGACTTTCCTTTACTGCCTCAAAATTCTTTTGGGCTTGATTCCCTAAATTCTGATGGTGGTAAATTGGCTGAGATTTTTCCCATTCAGTCTTCTTTGGACGTTTTGCGCGTTGAAATGTCGACAGTGGCAGGTCATCTTCGCTCGCGTATAAAGACTCGACAGTTTCTTCCGGCGAATTGCCTTCATTGAATTCACTGGATTCCGTAGTTTCTTGAAATTCATCAATAAACATTTCTACAACTCCCGGTGCATCTGTATTAGCCGGCGGACCAACTTCCTGATCATTTTCAGGTTCTTCGTCGGTAAGATCATCTACCTCCGGCGGTAATAATAAAATATCACGTTCTATTTCTTCAGAAAAGGCATATTCCAATGCTTGTTCTAAAGTTAGAAAACTTTTTCGACTCATAACGCGGTTGGATCTGCAAGAATTACATTTTATATAACGATCTGTTCTCTATGTACATAAAGGCTCAGTGTCCTCAATTGAGGACGCGACCTTACAACTCTCCTCTAACAAAATATTTACAAAAAACAGTATATCCAGGGTTACAAACACATTTCACAACATATCTTGCAATAGATAATACGGATATAAACCACTCATCTTTATCAGAAACTCTTATATCACTAAAAACAGAAACCACTGCGAGAAATAGCCAAACCGTCAAAAACACAAGACTAACAATTAGAGGTTAGAAAACAGAATCGCAAAACAACCGACAAAAACAAATGCCCAGGGAATGACAGTTTACAGATTTAGCATCGGAACTGGAATATAAGATGCCATCTGTAGCCGAAACTTCTATCTATTAAACGTCCTCAATTGAGGACGCTGGGTGTTAATGGGTTAATAAAATTATTTTGCCTGTTATTTTGTTTAAATAACATTTCAACAGAATGAATAAGTTGTAATTGAAATAGTTTCCGGAAAACCTCGACCCGTATATGGAAAAGCCATTTTACAAGCAATTTTTCTTCAAAATGGATTAAATTTGTAGACCTACACTCTTGAGGACATTTACCAATTTTTTTTTTTATACAAGAGTGTTGTTCGAGGAATTTTCCATACTACTTACTAGCTGTTGCAATGGGTGCAGTTTTGTTATTCGCCATTGTAAGCCTGAAACAGGCATTGGGGTCACTACTGAGTGATGGCGAAATATTATCACTACTATTATACAATACCATGACATACCAAAACTGTTAATGACTACTGTCCTTTGAAGAAAACTTTGTTCTCTAGATGATCCGTTTAGATAGAAATACTTTATACAATCTGCATAAAGTTCAAATAGTACCTTTCATAAGTCGAAATGTTAAAAAAAAGTAAACTGGTTATATAATGTTGCTAACAATCTCTGTAAGTAGCGATATTTTTCCGGGCGTTCTCAAATTTTAACAATGACAATAGAATTATTACTAAGTCAACGATAATGTTCAAGTTAGAACTTAGAATAAATAATTTAAAGCAATAATCTCAGATATGTATATAAAAATATAGACACATTAAATGACAATAGTAATCTAGTAAAATATAAGCAATTTTAGATAGTAAATGCTATAAATAATCGAACTAACATTTAATTTAATCTTCATTGGACTTTATAGAAACGACAAACCTAAAAGGCATGCTTCGCATAGGCAGCTATTTTCCGAAATGAAACGTGCCAAATCGGGCTTCGTATTATATATTTGATATTACAATTTTATGTGATATTCGACTGATTTTCAAAACAAAATTTCCATTTTTTATTTGAAATCGACGCATTTATAGCAGTATTAACCTCTTTAACACTATATACTGTCTCGAATATACAAAAAGTACATAATCAAAATATAGTGTTCATATATTTAAATATTATATCAGATGATCTTTATTTTTGTACACATTATATTCCATATTTTACGTATGCATGTACGATTAACATATCTATACTTGTAATAAGTCTGAAAACGATATTGTCGGATTAAAAACCAACTAAAAATATTGTGTATGAAGGTGAAGGTGGATATTACCTATATTTATATATTTTTTAAGCGAATCTTTCAATTTTCTTTTACGAATCTCTTCTCTATTTAGAGATATTTCAGAAATGTGTTCTATTAAATTTTCGTGTGTGTGTATATACTTTTTTTCTTGTGGTATTTTATTGTAATTTTTTTTAAATAAAATTTCAACTTTTTGTATATGTTAATCCACTTTTGTAATTATAAATATATATTTTTGATCGTTTACATGTAATAAATAAATATTATTTATCTAACTAGATGGGTTTCATTTTTATATCCCTGTCACAGTAAATGTTACATTCTTTGCTACAATTTTCGAATTTACCGCCATTTTTTTCCCAGTGTTGTAATGTATTACGGCATTCTATAGATGGCAGCATCAGTAGGGTCAATTCGCCAGTAGTCGGACAGTTTTGAAAAATGTGAAGTTTACATTAAGGTGGCGTTTCGGTTAAGTAGGGGGCGCTGTTCGACAATAATTATTAGAAACGTAGTATTCGAAAAAACTAGACATTAAAATTGTATTTTCGCGTTGTTACATTGAAGATATTATCTTTGTTGTAAATCTAAATATCTTTTTTTAAATTAAATATTCTTTGATTCCGAGAAAAATGAGAAAAAATATAAAATTTTGATAATATTACCTTTAGAATATGTAGAAAAATATACTGATACGATCTGTATTGAAATAATTTCAAAATATGCAGTATTTTTTTCAGGAAGTAAGTTTAGGGGCTGAGTATCAACAACAGCCCCATATCTGTCCAAACAGTTTGCCAGTTTTATATTAGATGTCACTAGCATTAGATAAGTATATTATATAACTATGTATAGGCAATCAGTTTAACACCAAAATTGACTGCTTTGATATTCAGAAAAACATTAAATTAAATGTTTTATTAAAAAATGTAAATGAAGAAGAAAAGTTTTAGAGTCGTACAACGACTCGTTTCTTTTTCCGTAACTGTGAAAGATAGTCATAGAACATCACACTTCTTTATAACATAACTTGAACAGTATACAGGATTATTGTTATATTGCTTTCAAAATAGTGCACATCACGATTATTGGATTTAGTCAGTTTAGTATCACAAGAATTGCAAAACTTGATTGTATGCACAAATATACTTTTTTATAGAAAGGTCTTACTAAATTATTTTTATTCAAGTAATAAATTGATTTCAATACTTTCGAGACATATTCTTACAACTACACATGCATAAGTAAATACATATTGATGAATCATTACTTGGCGTGTGGGTGTAGAGAAAAAAGACAAATAAAACCCAAATATCTCTCTTGCCTTTTATTGATAAATAATACAGATAACAATTCATTCCACAATAAAATTTACTGTCCTTTATTATATTTACATTTAGTAGTTCACATACATACACTGTGATGGTTATAACGGAAATTTTAATAATAATTATCTATATAACATGTAGTCATATCCATTATAGAATATACTTCATAAGCGTAACTTGTGTGGAAAAAGGTTTCCTGTCTAATCCTAGTAATCTACTACAGCTGCGTGTGTGCAGCTTTCACTGGCTTTCACTACATAAGCTGCTGAATCCTCTCAGGCAAAAAACACCCAAGGAAAAATTGCGTCAATTTTGGAACCATTAAGTTTCTAAAAAGGTGTTCATCGCTATATATTTCTTCTATAAAAAGTGGTTGGTTTTCATCAATGAAAACCACAAAGTAGTACAGCTTCCTTTTCCTGATATTTAGTTGACCTTGAATCTATAATATTTTTCAAGTGATTTTCAAGTGATTATTGTTACATGTAATTTGCGACTGTTGAGACGTGATATTGCGTTCTTCCAAATGAGTATTTACCTGCAAATAATAATTATGGTTCCTCTTCAAGGACGGTTTACCACTAGAACTAGGTACGATTATATACAGAAACAAATATACAAAAATATTCTCCCTTATTCACTAAAATATCTATATACAACGAAAAAATAATCCAAAACGAACGAAGACGATGAAAAACAGTATTACTTTATTACATCAAGCTAGTCGCTAGACAATTAGTGCAGAACTAAAAGATTCTACCTGTAACAAACAACGCATGTACGCACAAATATGTTTTGTAAATAGAATATTAGGGTGTTATTGCCTTAGGCTATCGCATTTATACCGAAAACATTGTATTGAAATATACCTGCTCAATACATTCAATTCTAAACTACATAATATGCAACCTATAAAACTCGTTCCAAGGACACCTTTCTTCTATATAACGTTATATTTTATTTTTCCGAGAAGTTTATATTTATATTATAATATATTTTGTATTACAACCAATACTCTAATCTTCACTTTTCCTCTGTTATTTCAGCCAAAATGTTACGCATGTTGAAGTATTTCATTACTTTTTACTTTTCTAGAAATTCGTAAGCTTTGCGCCATCTAATTTTGAATATATTCGATAAAAATGCAACATTTGCTCATCAAGTTCAAGTTATTGAAATAGAGGGCCAAGTACGCCACCTTAAGAGGCCCGACTACCAGCTGATCGTTCGAACCGTCGACAGAGACAAAATTTTAGAATGAGATAGAGAATTCGCAAACGTATACATTTGTTGGTGTTGGTTGCCGATATGCAAGGCGTATATATTGTAGTTTGAAACGAAGCTGCCATCTGTTGATTGACCTGGGAATGTTTGAATTAAATCATAAAATACCTATGAAGATATTTTGGAAGTTATAAAATCCCATAATTAAATTGAAGAAAAATGAAAACCAAAAATACAAATTTTATAAATTAAGTACATTTTACTACACAACAAGTAATAGAAAGACATAAGCAACTAATTATTTATCTTTTTTCTTATTCTATGCAAGAATATAACAAAGTAAAAAACTCTTATTTGTATGTATTTTTACTAATAAAATGTGACAAAGAATTGTACGATGTAAGAAGTAAATTTATCAAAAAGTTTCTGATACAGTTGAAAACTAAAGTTTAGCAAGTCAACTCATATGTGAGGCATAATAAAGAATGGAATAAAAACACGAAATTGTAAATAAGAATATGTTTATTGAATACATCTTTTATTGCTTTTACAAGCGACCTATTTTGTAATTACTCTAGCATTTATTGCAAAAACAGGAAAAGGTGGCAGCTCTGATCAAAGTAGAAATTGAAATATATAAACATAAGTCTGCATAAGTCTCTATTACGACTTTGACTTAAAAAGCTGTCAAATATTATGAATTACTAAATACTTGTGGGGCGAGCATAGTGTAAGAAAACAGAAATATAAATATCTGCTGTACAAATGAAGTAAATCATGCAAAAGAACATTATTACTTAAATGATTAATGAAGAAAACGTGCATTATCATAGCACAAATTTGTTTATGATCAGCAGATGACATCGAAGTATTTATCATAATAATTAGAATAGGCAAACACAAGTTTATGTCATCGACAGATTGCTATAATTTAAGTTCCATTTGGTTATTTCATATGTTATCAGAAATATTTTTTTCCATCCCCAGAAATTTTCCAAAATAGTTCACTATGTATGTAAAATTCCTTGCAGTTTATGATGATGTTTGTTGGATCTGTATTTCTTCAGATTTTCTGAAAGAAAGATACATATAACAAAAAATATCAAAATATTACTTTTTAAAAGAAGTAATACGCTTAAGTTTTTCTTAACAATTCCTCACCATTTATACGAATTGTGTTTTCTGTTTGCTATTCCAATGGGCAGCTAATATGAAAACTATATTAAAATTTACCTATGGTTTTGTAGCAGATCCGTTGTATATTTGCTGAAAATAAATAAAATATGATTTTCACACATCAAAAAGGTAAACTAACTTACAATTTTGACGTAAAAGAAAACTACATTGGTATGTATAGCAATGTAGACCTTTTTCTCCTCTACCTTCTCCACAACCGTTGTCCACAACCTTCACAGATAAACACTAATATACAGATTCACACGTTCACAAGAACAACTGTTACATTTCACATTTTTTAGTTACATTGGTTACATACATATTTTATGTTTTGTTACCAACTTAAATGTTAAAGCCAATCAAGGCGGTACATTTAAACTAAAATAAACCTGCAATAATATGCACGGAGGTGGTCACTTCATAACACTTTACTTCTGTTATTAATCTATTTAATCAACCTTACTTTACATAACTTCATAAATAAAATACATATATGTAATCATGGCACAATTGCCCCATAATTATCATACATAAAATATAATGTGATACCTGTAGCCGACTCTAAAACCCTAAAACAGCATAAGCGCGGGAGATTCAAAAATCTGAACTACATATTTAAAAATAAATTAAAAACTGTTCAAAATAGAATAAAATAAATAATTGTTTAAAACAAATTTTCATAAAAAAATAATACCGTCACGTAAATACCACTACAATGAATATGTATACTTGTAAGTACCAACACTCACAAACAAGGAGCATACGAATTGCAAATATCAAAACGAGAACATCAAATTATACGTTGATATGTTGATATAGATTATAGCCGGAAGGCTAGAAAGAAAAACTATGACAATATTGGGGAATTCCAAGAAATGTAGACTGCAAGTATATAGTGCAACTTGAATTTCAAATACAACGAATATCTATGAATTTATTAATTAACACGCTATAGGCAACTTATCAAGCTTCCATGTTTAGTAATAAAACAATAATTTTTCCTTCAGGCGCCTCTAACTATTGAAGAATTTTTTTTTTCCTCTTGAGGGCGCCACCCATCAACGACTATTATCCTATTCATTAAAATTGCATATATCTTTCTAATTTATGTGATTTAATAATATTTTCATGCCTAAATGTATCTAACAATTCATCCTATACCGTTTTAAGCTGCAACTTTCATTATTTTTCCATTATTTCTCAAAACTGATTTTAAACTTCTTGTTTTACAGCATTGCCATATCTACATAATTCTATAGATAATTTGCTTATTTTTTTTAGACTGTAATTTTAAAATTGGGCTTCATAGCCACATTTCTACAGATATTTTATAACTAGATATACAATTTTGTCTTTTAATATTCAATATTAACTTCACAGTTTCTTTTCCCGTTTGCCTTGATACGGGAATCGAGATTACGCCATTAATTTTTAGATTTAATTGCTGAAATTTACTATGAGCATTCAAAATACGTCTACACATGTGGCTATGAAGCCCGATTTTAAAATACGTTTTAAATAAATTATAAAAACATAATATTATGAAAAAATTTAACTGTGGCAACATCGCCAACTGTCAAACGGTAGTCGGGCCTCTTAACCCTAAACCGCCCAGTAGTGTCTCACGGACACATTTTAAAATACAATTGCTTACAAAATCAAAACTATTCACTTTAGACTGAAGTCCCTCTAGCTAATCTATCTTCCATGTGTTGGCATTTAGTTTATACCACAAATATTTTAAAACGATAAGTAGTTTTTGTTATTTTAATGTTTTACCGAAAAAGAAACGTAACAACCCACAAGTGTCTATCGGACACGAGCGATAATGACGTCAGTCCGATGGTTAAATCTTGTGGAAACTTGCAAGATTTATGATTCATTAGAAATGTTTGTTCATTCTGCAGCTACTTGTCGAAGCTTTTAGATGCATTTATTTGAATTTCACAGTGTACTTTTTGTTTTGTGTTACGTGGTGTATATTATAGGTTATAATAAGTTTGTGAAGGTAAAAACAGAATAATATTATTGTTTCTATATTGTAAATGTTGCTTATATTTTTTAGAATTTGAGAAATGTCTAAACGTAAAGCTCTAACAGATGATGAACTTCGTCGTGCTTTAGAAGAGAGTGACGATGAAAACCATGTATTTAGTAATAGTGATGTTGACGACGACAACTATGTTGTAGACAGCGCTTCTGAGAGTGAAGATGACTATACAGAGACAGCATCTGAAGCCGAGGATGAACAGTTAGATAGTGATGAAAACGAGATTGTTGAGGATCAAGAAACAAACAATATTGCAGTTGAATATGTGGCTAAAGATGGAACTAAGTGGAGAGCAGATCCTGAAAAGCTGAGTAGAACTCAGAAACGTAATATAATTAGTAGCAGTGTTCATAAAGTTATTCTTCCTCCGAGTCAAGTAATTGAAGATCCCATAGATACTTTCAATTTATTTTTCGACCAAAGTTTGTTAGAACATATTGTAAAGTTCACCAACTGCGAAGCTACGAGTGTGTTGGATAATAAGTGGAAACCTATAGATGCAACTGAATTGCAAGCATTTTTAGGATTGTGGCTGTCTGCTGGTGTAAACAAACAATCTGATGTAGATTTTACAGAATACTGGGATCCAGTATTTGGTAGTCCAATATTTCGTGCAACAATGGGCAAGAATAGATTTGCAGCTATTCAGCGGTTTTTACGATTTGATGATAAAAATACCAGGTCAGTCAGAAAATCAACAGATAAACTGGCACCTATCAGAGACGTGTGGGAAGACATAAACAACAAGCTCAAAAAATTTTATTTGCCAGGAGAAAATTTGACTATCGATGAGCAACTTGTTCCTTTTCGTGGACGAGTTTCATTCAAACAATATTTACCGAGTAAGCCGGATAAGTATGGTATGAAGATATGGTGGATTTGTGACAGTAAGACAAGTTACCCTTTGTATGGCATACCATATCTTGGAAAAGAAGGAGGAAACAGAGCAGAAAATTTAGCTGATACAGTAGTAAAGAAACTATGCGAACCTTATTATCGAACAAACAGAAATGTAACATTCGATAACTATTTCACAAGTTTCGAACTTGCAACATCATTACTTCAAAATGGGTTGACAGTAGTCGGGACGATGAGAAAAAACAAGCGCTGCATACCACAAAACTTTCAACCACATAAAAACCGCGGTGTTGAAACAAACGTTTTTGGATTTTACAATAGTAAAACACTAGTTTCGTACGTGCCAAAAAAAAATCGTGCTGTCATTTTTCTGTCTACCATGCACCATACAAATAATATAGACGCCTCTAATAAAAATAAATCTGAAATTAATTTGTACTATAATGAAACAAAAGGCGGCGTCGACACACTTGATCAAATGGTACATGAATATACTGTTAGACGTAAGACAAATAGGTGGCCAGTCGCATTTTTTTCAAAACATAATAGATGTTGTTGGTGTTGCATCTCTAACTATATGGAAGAATATGTTTCCTACGTGGAATAGACGAAAGCAAAATGCGCTAAGAAAAATTTTTCTAAGGGAAGTTGCAATTCAGTTGGTAAAGCCTCATATACTGAGACGAGGAAAAAAGGGCTAACCAAATATCACATCGCAGCAATACAGGATGTATCAGGATCAAGCCAACAACAAACTGCAATTCAAGAAACAGAACCAGTTGCTAAACGCAAGAAACGTTGTTATATATGTCCTTCAAAAATTTCAAGAAATTCAAAACAATGTTGCGACAAATGTAATCAAAATGTATGCACTGAACATTCTACAAAAAATATAATTTGTGTAAATTGTTTATCTAAATAAATAATAAACATTGGATTAGTTACATGCCTCGATTTTATATCTTTATAGAAATTTTACATAGACGTGTCTGTTGGACACTACTGGTCTTTTACGTTACAATTTCATACTGGGTTGTTAAGGGTTAATATAAAATATTCTTGTTCAAACCTATTAGAAAATTTCCTTTTGCACGCTAGTGATTGATTATTTTATTTTATGCGAAATATTACTGAAAGCTTCTATTCCTTTAATAGACTTTTTGAAACTTTTTTATTTGAAACAAGTACCTTATCCCCAGAAGTCGGACATAGTTCGCCAGAAGTCGGCCAAGAAGTAGCCGAGAGTCGGACAGTCCGCGATTGGTTCTTCGCCGCCAGAACCGTATTTATTTAAAAATTGATTGTTCAAAATATTAATTAAATGTAACAGATGTATTATGTCATTCTACTAGAGTTCAGGTAAATTCTAGGCTTTTTAACCAAGGTATATTTACACTTTATTCTAAGAAAAGAAAAAAAACCACCTCTTGAAAAACATTTTAATTAACTAAATTATGGAAATAAGAATAAATAAATGAATAATTCAGGAAATATCGTAGGAACTGCATATTGTACATATTGCTTAATAATGTTTAGTTATTTTTTTAATATTCAAATCTTCGTCAATATCTAAATAAAAGATTTAAAAATAATAAAAAGCATTTTTTATGAACAAAATACTTTAAAACCAATTTTAAGATATATCCTCACAAAAATCACATGTAAAATCAAATTTTGAAACTTCATTATACTGGAAGCCAATGAATCTAGTGCATCCTAAATGGTACCAACGAGGGCACAAATCACAGCCCACATTTTTCTCGTTTTCAATCTCTGTGTCACTGTCAAGGTTTTCTTCACAAATTGCACATATTTGCTTATTTGTTTCTTTGTAAATTTCTATTTCATTTTGTACTTTATCAATGCCTTTGTCAACAAAAACTTTTCTGTTCTTATTTTCTTTTTTATTTAACGACAAACTTTTTCTCTTTTTCTTTGCATTCTCTTTATCTTCCTTTTCTTTCAATTTATTTTCATAAAATTCCCTCCACGCTTTAGAGGATATTGCTGAAGGAATTTTTTCCCTTTGCCTTTTTCTTGGATTCGTAGTTAATTGAGGATAACTCAAGTGTTTTTCAAAAGAGCTGTCAGTCTCTGATGATTTTTCTGGTTCTTTTAACTTTATAATTTCGTTGATGATAACACCCTCCTGCTCTTTCTCTAAATCACTGTTAACGCGTTCTTTCTCTTGTATTTGGTCTTGGTCTGACAATCTTTTTTCTACTACCTCTGTATGTTTTTTCTGTCTCTCCAAACTATTTGCGCAAAATTCCTCGGCATTTACTTGTTCTTCAGTGAGGTTTTCATTGTCCTTTTCTTCTGTAGTGTTACTGACTTATACTTTGTTACACTTCTTTTCCGATAAAATTTGCGGATTAAGTACAATGTCTTGTACAATTATCACATTCGGAAGAGGTTCCTTATTTGGACCTCTATTGTCTGTTTCGAGAAGAACAATCATTTCATTTATTTCTTCAGCAGTGTACGGAAAGTCTTCATTATTAGTTTTTGGCGCATGTAAAGATCGTACAAGACCTAGAATTGAGTCAGCACTGATTCCTTGTTTAACTAATTCGTCTTTCAATATAAGAATAACTTTTTCTGTACTGTGAATATCGGCTGTGGTGATCTCATTTTTAACTTCATCTATATTTATTATTTTTTCTAGTTTATTCCGAACACACTTGTCATAATTGACCGCGTCTGGGTTGAACGGATACAATCCGCATGCCTTAAAGCCATTCATCATATTAGTCGGCATATTGGCATGTTGTAGAACTCTTTTGAATATTCAAAATTCTATTTTTGTTATCACTCGATTTTCATTTTCTTCTTGCCAATTCCTAACTTGTTGTCTCCAATATTCCTTCATTGGCTTAAAAACAGATACATCAGTTGGCTGCAGCAGATGCGTCGCATTCGGAGGCAGTGCATATAAAAGAATTCCATTTTCGTCGCAAAATTTTTCTTAAATCAAGCGACATGTGGGATTTATGACCATCCACTAAAAATAGAACAGGCCTTTCAATATTTTTATCTTTTAGCCATTCATTAAACGTGTTTGCGATATATTCATAGAATACTTCTGATTTCATCCAACCTGAATCTGTTCTTCCGAGTGCCCAATCCTCAGGCATACTATCAACAAGAGCTCGAGGAGGTTTAACGTACGGAAAAATTACTAGGGGCGGACAAAGTCTACCATCAGCAGTAAAAGTAATTAATACTGTTAAGTTATCTTTACTATTTCCAGTTTTGACGATGTTAAGATCTTTTCCTTTTACGCCCAAAACTTTTCCCGTTTTAGGGCATAAGCTAAAACCGCTTTCGTCGGCATTTATAATTCGACTAGGTCGTTCAAAATATCCACTGCTTTCGTGGTATTTAAAAACATTTCCAAACCTTTAAACCAGGAACGAATAAATTCCTCTGTAACTTGAGCTCTATATTTTTCCAGAGATTCTGCATTTTTTAAAGATAAATTCTTATGTCGCCTCATGAAGCATGAGTACCTAAAATTTTTAATTCTTTTATAGTAAAATTAATATATGATTTATAATAATAAGAATAATAATAAATGATTAGTACTGTATTCATTTATGTAGGAATATTTTAAATTGAATTGAAATATTATTTACCATTTTTGTCCAGGTCTATCATTTCTAAATGGTGTTTTTAGTTTTTCAGCCCTAACGATTTTTTGAATCGTGTCTAGCAATTCCCCTTTTTTTATCGGAAATCCGCATTTTGCGAGATTTTCTATCCATTCAACTAATTTGTTTTCACACTCGTGGGATAGAATTGGATCTGGCCCCATCTGCATACTGGTTTTCGCAACTTTACCGGAGATACGGTCCTGTACTGTGGACTTCGGTACTCCGTATGCTCGGCATATTTCTCTCAATTTTCCACCAGCCTTGACTCTTTCAACGGCCTTTCGTAAGGCTTCTTCATTGTATTGATGAAACTTGCTTTTTTTAGTACGATTCATGCTTAAAACGACGAAAAAGACCAAAAGCCAGTCAATAATTAACAAAACAATATGAGCCAAAAACGGAAGTGTCCGAAGTTGAGCCAACGTTAAATTTGGTATTCACCAGTGGTCGGACAAATTTTAATGATAATTAGTATATATTCCCATTGAAATTTTCCTGTCCGTCTACTGGCTCGAGGTAAGAGTAGAAACCTTCGAATCCTCCAATCAAACATGATAGGAATATATAAATCTTTGCGTCAGATAAAGAAAATAATATAGGAGCCATAAAAATCCAGTAGTCGGACACTTGTCCGACTACTGGAATTGTACGAATTTTATTATGCCAGTTCCCGTCCACCTATATTTACCTTCGAAATGACAATAAATAACCATACAAACACCGGTAAACGTAAATTAAATGATGTTTGTACCCTTTGTACCATAAACAACATAAATTGGAAATAGTTTGAATAATTGTTACTTACCTTCAGCACTACTACCCGTATCCTCAAAAACTTTAAAACAGAGGTGTACACATCAAGTATGTTTTTCGCGGCTTTTTCGCCTATCAGTGGCACCACCCATTAAACAAATTATTGTTCTAGATGTTAAGAAATATTTAGTGCATTTAAATGTTTACATTTTAGGCGCATACGTATTTCAATTCGAATGTTATTGGCAAGTTTAACCGTTTTGTCCGACGATAGGCGTTGTCCGGCTTACTGGCGAATTGACCCTATATGATTGTTTTTAGAGTGACCAGTCTATTTCTTGAGTTGTCTATGGACACATTAGTATATGTCCACTGCATTCGGTACTTATATACAGGATGTCTCACAATGACCATTTCTACGGATATGAAGGTATTGAAAATTTCGACTTAACCATTATGCATAATTGTCACTGGTCTAGTACTCGCAGTTATCCTGGAAGTGGTTATAAACTTTGTTAGTTTTAAATAGAACACCCTATACAGGGCAATCCAAATTAAGTGTTCACCATTGGTAACTTCGTTATTATTAAAGATACAAGACTGTTTAAATTAGCAAACTTATAGTACTTTTAACGCTCTTTAAGATGGAAGAATAAATAAAACAAATGCGCAGCGCGTTTTCGAGTTTTGCCGAAAAATATGTTTTTTTCAAATGGAAACCCCTGTATATTATATCATTTTCTGCTAGAACTTTAATATTTAAACAAAAAATCTTACAATTTTTTACTGCGATTAAAAATACTTGAGTTATAATGACTAAATAAAAACAGCTAAGCAATTCGAGAAGTTCGGAAGCGTGTACAAAAATGTATTGAACAACAAGGTGGTATTTTTGAACATCTTCTATGAAAAAATCAGTAATTTTTATTTTCTTTTAATGATAAGTTTATGTATAAAATAAAGTTTATAAAACTTATTTACCTGTTTTCGTTTATTCATTATAACTCAAGTATTTTTAATCGCAGTAAAAAAAGTCTTATAAGATTTTTTGTTTAAAAATTAAAGTTCTAGCAAAAAATGATATAATATACAGGGGTTTCCATTTGAGAAAAAAACATATTTTTCGGCAAAACTCGAAAACGCGCTGCGCATTTGTTTTATTTATTCTTCCATCTTAAAGAGCATTAAAAGTAGTACAAGTTTGCTAATTTAAACAGTCTTGTATCTTGAATAATAACAAAGTTATCAATGGTGAACACTTAATTTGGATTGCCCTGTATATTTTGCTATTTCTAGATTGCAGTGATAATACTGAATATGTTTCATTAAAACATTATCACGTTTATCATTTCTTGTTCATCAGATAAAAATTGTTTTCTAAAATTTTGACAGTAAAATGACTTAAAAAAAGTCTTATACGTCCAGTTCAGGATGTGATAAAAATTGGAAACTTGGCAATAATTTAGATTTAGAGAAAAGAATGAACTAAAACTTAAATTCCTCTTTTGCTTTCTAAATCTTTAAGTACAGGATCTTAGCTTTAAAATAAGTGCATATTCTTTTAACTTACGTTTCTTATACACTTAGACTACCCTCTACGATTTGTTGTGATCGATAATCACAAGATTTTATATAAGTTGACATCATTGTTCTTTGCAAGCCAGTAGGTCGTTTAAAAGGCTTTCTACCTTATCAACCCGTATTAGTTGGCTGTCAAACGTCAACCAGTATACATTTCCGTCAGCTACATTTAGGAATATTAGCTGCTAATGGATACTACAACCGAAGTAGCCCAAGCGGTTGCATTATTGCAGCAAGGCCATAATCAACGGGAAGTCGCTCGTGTGCTGCACATGAGTCAGTCCGCCGTATCAGGAGAATGGTACCTTTCATCGAAGAAGAGGTTCCGGCAGAAAGCGGTGCACAGTAGTGAGAGATGACCGTTTCATTGTCCAGAGCTCTTTAAGAAATAGGGCTTTCGTCGGCGTACAAATTCAACGGGAGCTCAGAGAAACGCGGGGAGTGGCTGTTAGTCGGTGGACAGTCAGAAGACGACTCAAGGCAGCTCACCTTAGTCCAAAAAGGCCAGCTACGGGTCCAAAATTGACCCCAGCCCATCGAGCAGCTCGTCTCCGTTTCGCAAGAGAGCATGTCGATTGGACAAACGAGCTATGGCGCTCTGTACTGTTCTCGGATGAAAGCATAGTGTGTTTGCACGGCAGTGACAGAAGAGCAAAAGTATACAGAAGGCCGGGAGAAAGATTCGCACAATGCTGCATAACACAAAAGGTGGTTTTTGGAGGAGGTTCCTGTATGGTGTGGACTGGCATTTCTATGAACGCAAAAACCGAGCTGGTTTTTATTGAAACCGGCGGCCGAGCAGGAGGTTTGACTGCGAACCGATACATCCAAGAAATTCTAGAGAACCATGTCGTTCCTTACGTTGGTTTTATCGGGGAAACCTTCATTCTCATACAAAAATAATGCCCGTCCACACAGTGCAGGTTTCGTAAGGCATTACTTGCAAGAACTTGAAATATGAGTTATGGACTGGCCGGCGCGCAGCTCGGACTTGAATCGTATTGAACACCTGTGGAATGAACTCAAAAGGAAAATTCGGGCTGGAAATCCTGCACCAGTTACAAGAGCTGAACTTCAAGCAGCATTTACCGAAGAATGGGACGCTATCTCGCAAAACAGCGCGATTAAACTTACTCATTCCATGAAAAACCGTTTACAAGCGGTAATTAGGGCTACGGGTGGTAACACTAAATATTGATAATGTTTTTTGAAAATTAAAATAAAAATGTACTTGATATTACCTAGTCTATTCTTTTAAGTTTTTCGCGTCGGTTTTGAAGTTTTAGCATCCTAAAACAGCTTTATTTTTTCAAAGAAAAAGAAATGTAACTTAGAAGACGGTGCAGTCATTTTTATGTTAAGATCTTGAACTTAAAGGTTTGAAAAGCAAAACTGGAATCTATGTTATATTTTTTGTGCCACTGACATTTTACTGCGAGAGTGCGGTCTGAGTCGATTTTTTTGCTCCCGAGTGTATATTTAATTCCAAATTTTGAATATTTTCGTATTGAGACACCTTGTATGTTTATTAATCCATTTATTATCTATTAGATGTGGAATCTTTTGTTGGGGACTTTCTCTGTTTGTTCGGTAACATCTCGTTCACTTTATGGCGCATCTGGAAAAAAATCTAAATAATACGAATAACACTCTGTATATTATGCTTTACGTTAAAAACACAGTACTTGCGCAAAAATCCTATTGATTTTTTTTGAACGTCCTGTATACTTAGTACAATACCCTTCACCATGTATAGTTTAGAGTTACCATAGTAACTGATAAATAACCTATTAAACCGAAATTGACAAAACAACATGCCAATCATTATAAAAGACTTCAAATGGCGACAAACTATCAATACAATTATAATTCAAGTACCATTAAGAGGTATTCACCAATCGAAAGTGGAAATATTCACCTGTCCTCGATACATCAGAGCATCTTATTCGCCTTATTTCTTCGAGATATTCCCTCTGGAACCCGTCGATCGAGATAAAAGTAGGTGTACGTTAACCGAAACGGAAATCACTTTCGAATTATTCAAAGAAACGCCTAGAGAATGGGAAAATTTAGAATTGGATCTACCGAAAAGCGAGAAGAATCAATTAAAGACGCGGTTAATCGAAGAGGAACATTCGAGATTCGCGAAAGAATGCGAAGACAAGTTAATGAAGAAGAGTCAATTGAAGAAGACCGCGGTACGTGAGCAAATATGTCTGGAGACTCAACAAAGAGAGACGATTGAAAGTATAAAAAATAACGAGAAAGTAAAGGCTTTAGGTGATTTAAAGGAATGGAAGGAGGATTTGATCTCGCCTAGTCCCAAAATTGTAGAATTAGATTCGTCGGATGATGAAGGGAATCAATCCCAAGTGGCACCAGCTAAAGTTGAAGTGAAACGTCAAAAATCCCTAGCAAATCTCCCAAAAATTAAATACAATTTAAAGAAGTGTAATATTAAAGATAGCGTCCCTTTACCACGTCAAAATACAACCGTTACTGTTGAATTTACCAATCGAGAATTGCCAACCCCAAGTCGTGAATCCCGCTTGGAAGAAGAACAAGAATGGTTACGAAAACAAAGCGAAGTGAGAAGATCCGCAGGTTTCCTTAGCGAAGATCTTAGACCGGAAGAAAAGAATCCTGTTTATTTATTAGCGAAAGGTGACGAATTTATGAAGAATAACAATTATCTAGGGGCGATCAGTGCTTACAGTTTTGGGATAAAATTAAGCGAGAAATACCCTGATCTTTACCGGAAAAGGGGGGAAGCACATTACGCGGTTGGTAACATGCAAAGATGTATTGAAGATTGTTCACAAGCGTTGGATTTGATGAAACCTGCAGTTTCCGCTAATTTTCTAGAACGAATCGAGTGTATTATTCGTAGAGGTAAAGCCTTATTTCAATTTGGATTTAGAGAGCAGGGTTTTAGGGAAATCGAAGTTGCGTATAAAATGCAACCAGATAATGACGAATTAAAAGAATTATTAACGCGTTTTATGGACGAATTAAATAATGCTAAAAATAAAAGCGATGATAACTAATTAACTGAAATTTTAAAATGTTATTTTTATTAAATTAACTAAAGAATAAAACTTATCTATATAGGAACATTTCGTTTAATTTTTATATTTTCTGCAGTTGGCAGTAGATAACATAACCTCACATTTTATATTTGATGGGTGTTGTAAAATGTAAATTTCTTACCGTGTTTATTGAGAAAAGGATGTTTCTTATCCAATTATAAGATCAGGCAGATCATATTGAATATAATAATTGTTATGTATTCTTCGGCAAAATGCAAAAAATGCCGCCATATTCTCTTCGACGACAAGGATATTAAAGCTGCATTGATAAATGCGCATTCGGATATTTTAAACGAGGAATCGCTAAGAGGAAATTGTCTCTCCGTCGAAGAATTAGTTTGCTTATCCGAAGATAAATTACCCGATTGGATCATCACAATTATACAAGAGAACAACTGGTCGAAAGGGAAAATCAATTGCAAACATTGTTCGGCTAGATTAGGTTCTTTCGATTTCATATCGGGTGTGAAGTGCGCTTGTAGGAGCTTTATATTACCCCCAGTTCATCTAGTGAAGAGCAAAATCGACTTGATACGTTCCATTTAATATTAATAGATATAATTTATAGATTACGATGGTAATATAAATTTGATAAATTATTTCCGAATTCTAATTGAGCTGCGTTTTATAGAAATTTAGATTTTGTGGAGATGCCGATTGTCCAGACTGGGTCTTAGTCGAAATTAATATCCTTTCAACGTTATCGTCTGTAAAACTGAAATTATTAACTCAAGTTGTAGCAAACGGAATCGTTAATCCTCCGATTGATGTAGCTTTATTACGAAATCACATAAATTCACCGTTTACGTGTTCTTTTTAATTTTAGATGTTGAAAGCTGAGAAATTATTTGCCGATTCTAAATTAGATTTGGATTTAGATCTAAAAGCTTGTGTAGCTTGCTTATCGTTTATAATTACATCAACGGTTGGGTATAATTGCGATCGTAATGTCTTACATAGTGAATTACAACAGTTAGGTTTACCCAGGGAGCATAGTACGTCCATACGCAGAGTTACCGATGATAATTACACTGAAATTGCCGCAAAATTAGCAGCGAGCTCGTTGAAAAGTAAGTATTCTTATTATTCAGTATAATTTGATGTTTGAGCGTTTCATTGCAGTAAATCCCCTACAAAAATGTAATATACAACACGATGAAAACACCAATGCGTTCGAAGTTAGCTTGGAGATTGGAAATAATCCACTGACCAATATTTTAATGACACCATTTACGTTAGATGTATTGTTAGAGAATTTGAAAAGTGTGAGGTCTACTATGAAAGAGTTGCATGAGAATCCATATGTTTTATGAATTAATATGCCCGGAAATACAGGAAATATTATATTAAGCTTAACGTGTTTTGTACAGCTAAACGTTATTATTATTTAATTTTTATTTCGCAAAAATGTATGTTGTAGGTGCGATTATATGATTTATGATAAAAAATTTATTTAAAATATAGAAATTTATGTAATATTTGGACAATAAATGTTTTTAGATAATTTCTTTCCTAAAACGAGCTTTTCAAATCCTGCAGTTCTTTAACTGACCAACTAACTAATTTCGCTCAAAACCGGAAGAATGCAAGAATGTAGATGGTTAGCTTCTTCGTTATTACTTTAGCCTGGTCATAATCGTCACTCTTGTTAATGCTTTCAAGAAAAACAAAAACAGATCTGAGAGCATCAGAATCCAAAGAGAGTGAGTAGGCGTACAAATCAACTTTTGATGGTTAGAGGTTTAAATTGACACCAACGCTTTCTTCCTAAACTGGAATGAGAAGTGTTTGAGTAAATCAACTCCCTCCACCCCTCTCAGCCTTTCGCCTGGGACTATCTACTGAGTACCAGTTGTTTCGCTTGATGGACGCGTTAGCTGGGACAGCCTCTATAGGGTGTTCGGTTAAAAGAAAATCTGATTTTTAAATAGCTTTCGCAACTTAATTTTTGCGTCAATAATATATTGGTCAGAACTGAAAACATTTCGTTTCTAATTTTACCTACTTTATAACAATAATTATGAACATAGCAATTGCGTACTAAATTTGCATCATCCTGTATAGAGAATGTCCCACCCAACTCATTTCGATACTGATAAAATTTATATGCAATAACAAGAGTCAACCTCTCAAAAATATGTCAAACTATACAGGGCGTTCAATATGGTTAGTAGGTACAGACCAATTTTTTTCTTTTTAAAATTTAAATGCAGCACCCTTTACATATACTTAGTAATTATTTTTGCAATTAAATCAAAATAATTAAAATCTTTTACATTAAAAGTGTTTATTATCATAAAATTAATATAATTTGATCACGATACTGACAAAAATCAACATTTAAATCGTTAATATGGTTTAAATCTCCTCGCTTTTTTAATAGTTTCTATCCGTTTCTTATCTTCATCGTACTTTTTCCTCAAAGCAACAATTTCATTCTTCTTATTCTCCCTAATCTGAAACGTATAAAAATTCTTCAAACCTTTCATTTTCTTCTCGCTAAGTTTATTCTTGTTTTTCTCGGTACGAGCTACACCGCTATGTCGACCTTTATTCGTAACTACAGTCCAGCCTTCGTCATCCATCACAGGTTGATCCTTCTCCGCTTTCTCCCGATCTTTATCATATTTATTAATTACCTGCGTACAATAACTCGATAATTTATTTCTATCTACAACGCTATCATTATATTCTTGGATCCATTTCGGTAAACCCAATACGATTGGATCGTCACTCGTAGAAAACGGCCCCACACTATCTAATTTTAAAGCTTTCTTTAAATCGGATGATTTTTCGTACACAATAAACGCAACTTTATAACCTAAACGTTTACTTTCTTCCTGGGTATGTTTAGCATCGTCGTGTAAATTTACATATTTAACAGGACCGGCTACGGAAAATACACCTTTTAAACTTTTTTTAGTAGCATATGGAGGCACATTTATCACAAATAACGTCTTTCCTATGGGTTTATCTACAGTCTGATTCCGAATGGAGTGTTCTTTTACGAATAACTGGTGTTGAGCTGTGCTCTCTTCAGAAAATGTACATCCTATAACTTGAATAAAAGTATTTGTTTAATTTTTTATTTATATTAAAGCGGAATTGTACCTTTAAAATCTTCCATATCAAACTTGTCTTATATGTCAACACGATTTATAGGTTAGAATTTAAATTCCTGTTTTACTCTTCTATTATGTTAGGGTAGTAGTATAAAAGAAAGAATTAATTATTCATAATAATAGCCTTGAGAGCTTATTGAATCATCTAATTGATGAAATTTTAAGTATGAAGTATTTAGAATTAATAACCTCAAATTGAAAAATCAATACTACCAACTTATAACTTTTTATTTTATCCCTATATGAGTAAACTAATCTTGCATAGGCGTCCTTTATAAATGCAATTTTATCCGACAATAATATTTGTAAAACGATTAAAACAATCGTTTCGATGTATACAAAAAATTAAATAATATTATTTATAATTTACACATATTATATCGAGAGTTGCGTCTAAATTTCCATCCAAGGGGGAAATTATACATTGCGTAATTTTATGTTTATTTATAACTCAATCAAATCGGAATGTAATTCGTCTAAAGTTAACGTGACTGACTGATTGCGAATTATATATATGTACGTTTAACACGAGTTGTTCCGTTATGTAATGTCGATTATTTATTTATTTGTTTTTTTTTGGGAAAAATGTTTATTGCGTATAGAAAATAGTTGACGAGACGACACTGAACTGCCGATAACAGCAGAATTAATTGAAGAAAACAAATGACAGTTCGGCTACTGACATTAAAATGACAAAAAATATTTATTTATTTATTTCTAGTTATGCTGGTACATTTAAAAATGCATGAACAAAATTCCACATATATAACCGACTAGTAAATGTATATTTAATGGCTGGAACAAATTGGTATTTTAATTTTTAAATAAATTATTAATTAATTATGTGAGAAAAAAAAAATGATGCACAATGTGATGGGGTTATCTCATGCTTTTTAAATCGGTGAAACCGTTATAGATCTGTAGGATATCTTGATAATTTGTTGCAGGTATCAAAATAATGGTTGTGGAATTACTAGCGAATTATTATGCGAAGCAAAGGTTCCTTTATATTCTTTAGCCGATGTACAACTACGTTTTCTATGTCCGAACGATTTGGACGAGGTGAGGACGTTATGCCAGGATTGGTTTCCGATAGAATACCCGTATTATTGGTATGAGGAGATCACGTCCAATAACAGGTACTTAGAATATAAGCTAAACACAAAACGGCGGAATGCTGACTGAAAGAAAACGATTTATATTCAAGTAGGTTCTTTGCATTGGCCGCTGTATATAATAGAAGTATTATTGGTCTGATAGTTGCCGAAATCAAGCCTTACGATAAGCTGAACCCTGAAGATACCGCCATTTTATCGAAATCGCTTAGGAGTAACGCGCAAGTTGGATATATACTATCGTTAGGAGTCGCCAAAGAATATAGGAGGAATGGTATCGCCTCGTTACTATTAGATTCATTCCTTAGAAACCTAATGACGCAGCAAAAGAAAGACGTGAAAGCTGTATTTTTACACGTGTTAACTTCGAATTCGGCAGCCATAATGTTCTACTTAATCTAGGAGGTATTGTTGATAGAATTAATGTATGAAATATTGTGTAAGTGTTGTAGTTTATCATACGATAATTATTATAAATCATGTTACACACAGCACTGACATTAATATAAAATGCCGGTAATCTTCACCTAGTGATTAAATCTTGTTGAAGGTTGCCGTATGTAGTTTGCGCTGTATTTATTCGCTTGTTTCAACTTATGTTAGCAAAAATTGTAGCGATTATGGAGACAATCTAAACAATCTGTAATTGATGTAGGTGTTCTTTGTTACAGATTTCAATTACACTCTTTCTTGCCTTACTACTATGCAATAAAAGGAAGGTGTAAAGACGGATTCACCTACGTGCTATACATTAATGGAGGATATCCGCCTAGGAATTTATAATATCCTTTTTTTATACAAAAAAAAGATTGATACCCAGCAATTCAAATATACATATTTACACATTTATTAAATTGGGAATTAATTACATTTTTATTTTGAAGGTTTCATATATAGTCTTATAGTCTACTGAAAATAAGAAAACGATGATGTAATGTTTGATACCGTGCTCGGTATGCTCGTAATGTTCAACTCCTCCTTGATCTTAGTGAAAGTTCAATTTTGGCAGTAAATGTCGGGTACACCCTGTATGTTTCGAACGGAGAGTAACGCGTATGGAGCGTGGAGGGATGGCCAACCTCACTGCTTCGATTTGTTTCTAGAGTTAGTTGTTAATCATGTACAGGGTGGGCCACTAAGAGAGGTAAGCGGCTGTATCTCGGAAAGTATTTGTCCTACTTTCTGCGGAAAAAAATATTGATAGTTAAAGTAGCCAAGAGAAATTTCTGGAAATTATTTTCAACTTCCAAATTTTACCGCTAGGGGGCGTAACTGCTATGTTCAAATCTAAAATTCTTATTATCGCAGAAAATCGCAGAATAAGCTGTAACTTTGATATCATCAATTCAAAGCCAATTTAATACCAGATAACTTTCTTTAGTGAAATTTTTTCGTATCTGTCATAATAAGGGAGGGGGAAAACTATCTACTCGTCAATGTTTAAAGTGTAATATTTCCGTTACTATTCAATCTATCCGAGTAATCTTGGAGTCGTTTGAAAGGGGATTGTGTCGACTTTAAACAGCATTTATATTCTATATCCATTAGTTTCAAACTGATAAACTAGAGGTCGCTTTCTCCAGCGGGAACTTATTTTTACGATTTTCTTAAAAAACTTAAATGGAGCCTTACTATTGTGTAAATAAGTTCGTAAGCGGATTTAAATTACACTTATTTAGTGAAAACCGCATTTCGATATCTCTATTTGTTCCCAAGTTAACGCAAAAAAAAGCTAACAAGTATAAATTTATTTGAAAGATCATTTTCGTATGTTTCATCCAAGTTCTATAATGTACTTCCTGATAATCTTAAAACGAAGAGCAGCTATGCTTTTTGTAATTCTATTAAGAAGCAACTAAATGACAAATACTTTCCGAGATACGGCCGCTTATCTCTCTTAGTGGCTCACCCTGTAAAATATAATTCTTTTTAGCGGTAACCCAAGTAACACACGATGGTATATTAAATGTTCGTTTTCATTCCATGCTTTTTCTATTTATTGTTGTTTCTTGTCTATTGTGCACGTTTATTTTTCGTATATTTTAAGGCGCTTTCGTTTTACATGCGCTTCTGAAGTTTTGCTTCACTTCAGTTACCAGCCGCGTTCTTTTTAAAAATCAAGTGATATGGAAATGCACTTTTACGATGCACTTTACTGAAGGACTTCAGATTCATGTGAAGCAGACTAATAGCACGTCACTTGTTGTGATACGCTTCGCCTAACTTCTAAGAAGCGTTCGTTTTTGTGTTTCACTTGGTTCTTGCATTTCCGTAATACAACTGAAGCGAAACGTATGTAAAATGAAAGCTAAACTAGTAGTATATTAAACGTTTTCTTTATACGATTAGCAAAGCACTTGTACGTATCCCAAATATCACTTTAAATTTTGTTTTTTTAATGTTAAATACATATACAGGGTGCCTCACGTACATTTTCCAAAGTGTTTATCCAGAAATTAATGATGATAAAAATTTGCAGTAATATCCAATGAAATGGAGACAATTTTGTGCGGAAAGAAGAAGAAAACAATTTTTTGACAGAAATGTGTACAGGGTGTCCTCCTGTTTCAACGTGGATCTTAGATATCTGCTACATTTACATATGTTCTGCACAAACATCTATATTTTGGCACCTTTTGAATAGTAGGCTACAAAATATCCCCACCTTGTATAAACTATCTTGCCCCAAATTCGTAATATGTAGGTCTGGAGATATTTTACGTTTTTATAAAAACTACCGCCCCATGTTTTTTTTTTTGTGTCAAATCTTGTAAAAATCGTCGAATCCGTTCTGTATCGTTTCCAAGAAGAGCTTGTCATCCATAACATCATCCAAGATGAGCAATTCGCGTTTAGAGAGGGACTATCCACTGACTATCAATTACTTAGAGTCGGTGAAGCCATTAGCAATGCATTCGTGGCAAGGGTGACGATGGGGTGGTAGGGAGGGAGGAGAGGGTGCAGGGATCAACCCGGAATTAATCAAAATAATCTCAGCTTATGTTAAGGGTCGATGATTCTACGATTTTTTTTTATGTCTCTCAAAATTGTCTCCGCAGGGGTGTCACAGAGGTCGCTCACTACACTACACGGCGCGACGTTTCATTAGAAAGTATTCTTTTATTTATTATTATTTCATAGCATGTAAACCGTATTAGAGCGACACACATTTTGTAAAATCGCGTAGGCCTTGACAGTTGAGAAAAATCTATTTTCGTTTCAGGTAAAGTACCTTTCTCGTTCACAGTATGCTAAAACATTACTAAGAAAAGTTGTTCAGAATGACAAACTGTGGGCCTATACAAAATTTCAGGAAGCAACAAGTGTTTTTGCAAAATTAACGATTTAATCGAAGTAGATAGATCTTCCTCAAATTTTTTATAGGGTCATAGTTTGTCATTCTGAACAACTTTTCTTAGTAACATTTTAGCATGCTGTGAACGAGAAAGGTACTTTACCTGAAACGGAAATAGATCTTGCTCAACTGTCGAGGCCTACGTGATTTTACAAACTCGAAAGTATATTAAAAATAAGTTTCATCAAACCAAGCAGGGCTTACTTACAAAAGATCAAATTGAGATTCAAAGAGTTTTAGTTCCGCACACCTCTTGTAACATCAATCCTGGGACACGCTGTATATATAGCCCATCAGCTGTCTTCCTTATCAAGATGTCGTCTCCCCGTTCAAGTGTTGTCTTATTTGCGAGAGAAACCTGTTAGTGTACCAATCATGAGAAACATGTAACGTAGAATTAAGGTGTCATATTATACGTTTATATTTATCCAATATCTTTTTAAACGGTTTTATTACGTATAAAACATTTAAAGCCATTTAAACGAAGAACATGTGAAAAAATATGTTAAAAAAATACATAAGACATCATCATTACATTAATTAAACAATTATTATACCACGGAGTGGTGCTTGGGTATGGCATGGTTGAATATACGATCCAAGTAGACGTACAGCTGTTCACAGTGCGGTAAATGCCAACGGACATATCTCGTACTGAGTGCTCCTTCCCTTCCCGCATGCTACATTGGTGCTTATCGCACAGAAGATGGCATGCGATCTCACCGAATGGTGCGCTTATAGGTACTGTGCGTTCCCCTTGTTAATCTTTTTATTAGGGTAGGTGTATTTACAAAACGGTTTGCTTGTCAAAACTATCGCTACAGAGTTTGGCTGGACATTTTTAACCGCGCTAATTAACGCCATCATTTCCCTCCCACAACCGTAAATTGTGCGTGCCTTGCCGTACCACTTTTTCATCTCCATTGCGAGCGTTTCTATATTTTAACGTGTCGGATATACAGGATGTACCTGAAGATATTGTCCCTGACAATGTTAATTCGCCGGGTTCGTATTCGTTGATCGAGAATTAGTTTCCTTGTTTTGTTTGCCAATTTGTGGAGTCGCCTTGTTTACAATAAGTGTAGTGACGTCTAATCGATTATTCATCGGTTCTAGACCTGTGCTGGCCCAGCCTACTAATCTAGAACTTAAAACTATCATTATATCAGGAAAATTATTCTCCTGGTGTAGAAGTTAAGCAGAAATAGCACTATTTTACCCATAAAGCACCAAACACCCGACACAAAGCTGATTTGTTTTAATTTAATTGATTTAAGTGAGTGTTTGGTGTTTTGAGGGGTAAAATAGTGCGCTTTTATGCTACCAATTCACGAGAAGACACGATCACATATAAATAGATTCATTCCATTATTTTTCTAATAGGCTCAACAATTCTAAAACGGTAATTTCCTTAACATAACGTACTGATTATATAAAATATATGTGCATAGCTGTCTTCCGTGGTGGTGGCTTGTTCCCTTGGATTATAGGCAACATATCGAAGGCCATCGATTGGATTTGGAAAGGTCCGGTGCATCATCCACAACAACAACAGCAGCAGCAGCAACAACAGCAGCACGTCGAACATTGAAGAACGAAAACAAAACATTACTAAAAAAAAATTACGAAAAGAAAGATATTCGCGTCGAACATCACCGTTTCTGCCATTTTTTGTACATAAATAGGGATATAGAAACAAACGTACCCGGTTATTTAGGTATTAAGGACATTCATACGCCTACAGTGTTATTCGAAATAATTATATATATATATATTAATAACTCTGCTGAGTATCTTTAAGTTCCGTTTATTGCCGTATACTCGCAGAGATTCGAGGAAAAGAATCACTATTGTATCTTTTTTTTTTGTTTCTTTTTAATAAGTACAACTGAAGCGAGCGCGCGAACAAATTATAAAGTAGCGTCTTTTTATATTTGAGGAAAAAAGAAACGTATACTCATATTATCCTCTCCATCGCAGATCAAACCAAATATTATAAAATCAGCTATTTGTAAATAATTTAACTGTAATATAATTTAAAACAAAACACAATTTTTTTGTTAATGCCTATGTTATTTATTGAGTACATTTTATTACATAATATCATTTTTATCATTATTTATATTATAGCATTCGACATACAATATTCATATAAAATATAACGTTGGGATTTCATCCTTTTCTTATTTTAATTAAAAAGAATTGATTTACAAAAAAAAAATCGGTAATAATAAGGAATCTTTTTACATCATACCATATTACTTTTAAACCTAATGTACTTGAAAAGCGAACAAAATAAATATTTATTTATAAAAGTGTTTCTTTTTTTATATATATAAAAATAAAGCTTAATAATAAAATTAAATCATATACAGGGTTTCCACGGCCAAGTGGGACATAGGGAGAATACATGTAAAATCGGTTTTCGGTGAATATTATCTCCGTAATACTACTTCATTCAAAATTAAGGGCCGCATATTATTAATTAATTAATATTCGGCACTTAAATTTGGATGAAGTAGTATTAGGGAGATAATATTCACTGAAAATCGATTTTACATGTATTTTCCCTATGTCCCACTCGGCCGTGGAAACCCTGAATATGTGTGTGTATAGTGTTTCCTTTCCAGCAAGCCAATTATAATTAATAAATTTCCAATTTTTTTTATCATCAAACAAACTAACGTAACATCAATTAAAGCGAAAGAAACAGGCTAGGGTGACGACAACTACAAAGGATATAACGTCACGCATTCCAGAGAGAAGTAGAGAATTCTAATAAATAAGTCATCTAACGAGAGACAAACGAAATGTCACTGGACTGTTTACTTTCGATGTATATTTCTTTTTCAGTTATTGGCTACCATGAAAATATATCTGACGTGACAATCTACGATAACAATCATGACATTATTTATCTAATTTTGAACCAGTTCGATTACAAACTTTTTGCGTTGTAACTCCAAAATGTTGAATAAATAAATAATCAAATATAACCTCGAATTTAGGTTTGTCATACTGACAGCTCTCACAATTTGAAGTACAATATTTAAAACTATACGGTACTGACCTACCTGGGTATAACGCTCGACTCCAAGTTGATTTTTACGCAAACACCGTTCGAATGATGTTCCTGGTTCGTAAGCAACGCACAGATTCATAGGGATTTACAGCTTCCGTCTCTAACGGAGTATGCGCTGGCACCGGTTAGAGGAGCGTTGGATAGGGCATCTTGGTCGGAGAGCTCCTTAATTCAACATCTAGCGGAGCTGCATCCGGACAGACCTCCTCCGCGGCTGGAGACCAGACGTGTCCCGCAGATGGCGCAACGAACACTTGACAGCAGTATCTCACGTGGCATAGGAACCACGCATCCCAGCGATTGAAAGGTTAAAGAAGCAATCCTTTACAACAGCAACGCTCCTGGCACAACAGAAGCTCTAAGTGTAATTCTAACCTAAACATGTTTCAGGGTTGCCAAACTCAATATTTAGTAGCTATAAAGCTACTCTGTTCAAAAGCGTCAAAAAGATAAGGAAGGATTGTTGGACTCCATTGTTACGCGAGACGAAAGTTTCATTTCACTTCCGAAACGAAACAAAAATCCAATCAGTACCGTCACTCTCAAAGAAGTTCAAACAAATTCCTTCTACTGGCAAAGTCATGACCAGTGTTTTCATTTTGAATCGTAGGGGAATACTGCTGATCGATTTCATGGAACGTGGGACAACACGCTTTGAGTGGACTGTCATGCCCCACCCACCTTACAGTCCTGACCTCGCGCCTAGTGAATATCACCTGTTCCCCAATTTAAAGGAACACTTGAGTGTCCAACGCTTCCGGAGCGACAATGAAGTCAAAGAAGAGGCGAAACGCTTCCTCAATGGGTTGGCAGCGTTGTTCTACGACATTGGGATATAGAAATTGGAACACCGTCTACAAAAATGCGTAAAAAAAGATGGCGGTTATGTAGAAAAGTAGAACAAAGTTTCTTCTTTCCAACGATGTAAATTTCTATGAGAATAAAAATGTGGTGTATTTGTAAAATTGATGGGAACCTTATTTCTGGATCCACCCTCGTAGGACATACTACAATTAAATAAACTGATAAACAGAAAGCCTTGTTTTACAATGGAAGTCAAGTTTACAATGCCGACGAAACCGGCCTTTTATGGTGTTATTTGCCAACGTCTACTCTTGCAGGTGGAAATGAAAAATCTGCTAAGGGTTTTCAGGAAAATAAAGACAGATTGGCTGTTTTGTTGTGTGCAACACAGTTATTAGACAATTGTACCGCTCATCCTCCTGCTACTGATTTAGTTTGCAGCAATATTTTTGCAGTTTACCTACCACCAAATGTCACTGCCTTGATTCAACCGATGGATCAAGGTGTAATTCAAAATACCAACTGTTTCTATAGAAGATCTTTTGTGCAAGTCCTTTTGAACACTAACTCTGATGTAACAGACTTCCAAAAACAGTTTAATCTTAAAGATTGAATTTTGGATTAAATATATAATTATAATTAGCACGCTGGATAATCCCACAATATCAAAACTAAGATCAAAAATACATATGCCCAACTACGGTGACGGCAATTTGTTTCTTAAAATAAAAATATAAAATACTCTAATTAAACAACACTCATATAATACTTAAGTATCCGTTCTGAACAGAAACAAATCTCAGATCATTATTACAGATCAAACGTACGGACTCTCCTTTGCCTCCAATCGTTACTACAACCACTCGACGCATCATCCAACCTAAGATTACCTATCCTATCGATAGTAGCCTGCAAATCGTTTTCCTGCGAAGATTCGCTTTCGGTGGCGGGACTTTGAGGTGTATTGGACGGCGTCACAGGCGTGGCGTTCTCTTCAACCGCAGGAGTAGCGATACTAGTTGACGATTCTGGATATTGCGTCTCTTGCTCTTGATTCTGCAATTCGGATTCTGTCCTAAGACCGGCGATACCTACAATTTATTTTTCGATACGAAAAATTTTTTTAAATGATTTTAATTTACCTTTTTTCGGGATATTAGCGAGGTCCCTTTTAATTCGTCGCCTGCGTGATGGGTCGTTACGTCTAATTTGGAGCATAGCTTCGAGATCGGCTACGTATAGGAAGCCCGCTATGAGTAGTTCGCAGATTCGTTCTCCGGCCTTGTACGAGGTTTCTAGTTCTTTACTTGTTCTCTCATCATATTGCCACCAACCTTAAAAAAAAACATTCTATCTAGATACATAAGTAGTATATTGTGTCGGAATGATAGAAACTACGCTTTAGTTGTTCGAAGGCATCAACCGTCCGAGCGAAGCCAGCAAACTTTGAGCTTAATAATTATTAATTTATATTTAAAAATTAACGATTATGTAAAATGTCCAACTATGCAAAAATGGCCGTCGGTTAACTTTCACATTCTAACGAGAAACGTTAGGTTAATAAGTACCAGAAATAATAGAAAAAAAAAACACTAATTTCTGTGAAGACATGACACGTAATTTTGAGCCCAAGGCCGTAGTCGAGGATTAAGGATACGTCGGAGGCAATAAAAACTTCTTATTGTATGGTTTATAAAAAATGCTTATGACAAATATGTTAGTGTGCATAAATAACATTACAGTTCCATTTCATTTGAGTTGGTGCAGGTATGAGTGGATTTCATGTTCAATAATTCCTAATGGAACTGAAAAATACACAAGGCAAGCTTCTCTACGCAAAAAAAAATTAAAGAACATTCCACTTCATGCTCACATTTAAAACTTCAAGAAACAATTATTCAATCTTACTGTAAAAATTTTTAACACAATTTATAGTCTTGTTAAACGAAACAGACCATTGTCTGATATAGAAGCAGCTTTGGAATTACAAGAAAAAATGGTGTTCATATAGGAAATTGTTTACATTCCAGGCTCAATACCACTAGAATTGTCGAACATATTGGGATGCAGATTAAAAAAAACTGTTTTTAAAATAAGACCTATACATAGAACTATACAGGGTGTAACAAGACGAGCTTACGTTAGCCGTATCTCAGCAACTAAGCAAGTTCCATATTTGTAAATTTGCAGAGTTATTTTGGGCATGGGGGCAAACTTTTAGAAAATATTAGTACATATTTTCTATTTCCGGTTTCGCCGGAGGCACAATCAACTTCATTTTTTTTTATGGATTACCCAATTTTTTTTCAAACAATTGAATTCAGCAACAAATTTGGCGTATAGATCATTTATTTCGACTGGTGTAAACGTTACCGTTTTATAGATAACTTGATTTTTATGAAAATTTTATCAAATTGCATCGTAGTACTTAGTGACGTATTTCTTCGGTATGCAGAAGAGTTGATGAATGATTATTGGAACTTAGAGAGATGGGCTATTGAAAATTATTTTCACTTGTGTGCACATACTATACAGGGTGTTAGTATTTACCGACCTAATATGTTAAATTTCAAACACTAATAACTTCGTAATTTTAAATGGAACACCCTGTATATTTTTACCGCAGACAGTGGAAAATTAAATTCTTCATCGAATGATATTACATTTCCCTATACCTAAAATGAATATTTTAGGAGCTATTCGCAAATTATGTGAATGTATTCAGAAACTTCGCGTGAGCGCTAAAGGTGGCTATGAAAATTCGTCACAGTTTTATCGTAATGTCTAATTTTCTAATGACAGTTCGATAGCATGTTAATAAAGAAATAAAAAACAAATATATTTTTCGAGTAAAGAAACAGAATAGTAAAATTTATTTCGTAACCAAGATAACATTAAAGAAAACTATCTTAAGAATGAATAAATAAGGTATTAAAAAGTAATAAATTAATTCAAATTTTGTTCAAAATTAGCCCCATTCAGTTCCAAACATTTATTAATTCATTTTAGCATTTGACTACTAGTGTACTTTTGTATTTGCGCTTCTGTTAATGAATTTAGTGCTCCTCGTATTCTTTGTTTTGTTTCCTCTGCAGTTGTCACCGGAGTACTGTAAGCTTTGTCCTTAACATAGCCCCAAAGGAAAAAATCCATAGGGGTCAAGTCTGGTGAACGTGGAGGCCACAAGTATGGACCTGCGTTTGCAATAAACTTTTCGTCAAATAACCTCTCCAAGAATAAGTGTACATCTCTTGTTCTGTGAGCCGGTGCACCATCCATTTGATACCATGCAGTATTTGATTCGATAATAGGCAGTGTATCAAGTTCTTCCACAATATTGCGCAATATATCTAAATACCTTTCCCCATTTAAATGTTCGTTATAAAAATGTAGACAAAGTATGCGATTATTTTTAAATTGCCAACTTTCCTGATATCCCCTTTCTCTCGTTACAATCCCCATGTAATGTTCGGATGCCCAAAAATGACTGTTATGTTTATTAAAGAGGCCATTTCTGTTAAATTTAGCTTCGTCAGTCCAAATGATTTTCTTCGTAAAATTTTCGTCGTCCTGACAAGCTATGGTGAAGAATTCACAAAAATTGACCCTATTTAAGAAATCCTGCGTCCTGGTGGTGTACCTGCTGGTATGAAAATGGTCTCCAATTATGTCTTTTTAGTACTCTTTGAATGGACATTGTTGAAATTTCCAAAGTTGTCGCTGCTTGTCGAAGAGATGCAGTGGGGTTGGTATAGAAATATCCCATAACACCAATTTCAACTACTTCATCAATTTTTTTTTTTTTATTAAATTTTGGCCTAAACTGTCCATGTTCTAAACAATTTTTAACTAACCGTCGCGCTACATCTTTAGATGGAATTGGCCTGTCCGGATACCTTTGTCGAAATAAAGCATATGTTCGACTTAAAATTTTTCCGGACTCTCCATAAATCATCAATAAATTCAGTTAATCCTGATTTGTCAATCCTAAACGTGACATTTTCGTATACTAGATTAGGAACTGTGTGATATACTAGGAAGTTTATTAACTCGCTATCAAACTGTCATTAGAAAATTACTTAGACATTACGCTAAAACTATGACGAATTTTCATAGCCACCTTTAGCGCTCACACGAAGTTTCTGAACACATTCACATATTTTGCAAATAGCTCCTAAAATATTCATTTTAGGTATAGGGAAATGTGATATCATTTGATAAAGAATTTAATTTTCTACCGTCTGCGATAAAAATATACAGGGTGTTCCATTTAAAATTACGAAGTTATTAGTGTTTGAAATTTAACATATTAGGTGGGTAATTACAAACACCCTGTATAGTATTTGCACACAAGTGAAAATAATTTTCAATAGCCCATCTTAGTAGCTCTCTAAGTTCCAATAATCATTCAACTCTTCTGCATACCGAAGAAATACGTCACTAAGTACTACGATGCAATTTGATAAAATTTTCATAAAAATCAAGTTAGCTATAAAACGCTAACGTTTACACCAGTCGAAATAAATGATCTATACGCCAAATTTGTTGCTGAATTCAATTGTTTGAAAAAAAATTGGGTAATCCATTTAAAAAAAATGAAGTTGATTGTGCTTCCGGCGAAACGGGAAATAGAAAATATGTACAAATATTTGATAAAAGTTTGCCCCCATGCCCAAAATAACTCTGCAAATTTACAAATATGGAACTTGCTTAATTGCTGGGATACGGCTAACGTAAGCTCGTCCTGTTACACCCTGTAGAAGAATGATAAATTGTGGTGTCTACGAAAAAAAAGCTCAAAGTTTAATTTCATCAAATGAGTTCAAATTCATACCATTTGATTACAATAATAAATTTGTAGGTCTTCCCTGAGAGCAATTATTATAGATAGTGTGGCAAAGAATAATATGAAAGCAAGACTAGTCATATAAATATGGATGAGGATAAGAATGAGAACAATGACACTGATAACTACAAAAAATTTGTGCAGTTCTTCGAGATTTTAGATCCTTCTACCTGGTCATTAGATAAAATTATGTCACCATGGGCAGAAGGTGAAGAAATGTTTAGAAACTTATGTGAAATTTTAAAGTTTGAAGTAGATGTTAATGATTTTCGTGACTTTGTAGACGCAATCATACAAATGAAAATGTTCAGATATCTCATTCAATTTTAAGGGCTAAAAAAATAGCAAGCACAATTGCTATTAGCAGTTCAGAAGCTGAGAGAGGTTTTAGCGTTATGAATTAAATTGCATCAAAATTAAGAACCAGCCTTACTGTGGAACATACGAGGGAGCGTTTTTATATTCGCGGAATGGGGGATAAGGGGTGGAAATAAAAAAACCAAATTACTTTTCTTTTTCAATATATTCACCTGCCAGACGGATACATTTTTCACATCTTTCAATTAATTTATTTATACCCTCATAAAAAAATGATTTCTCTTTATCTGCAAAATACGCTGAAACTGCCTCCTTGACTTCATCATCGGCAGTAAATTTTTTACCCCGCAGCTCTTTTTTCATTTTCGGAAACAGGTAATAATCACTCGGGGCCAGGTCTGGGCTGTAGGGTGGGTGATTCACAATTTCGAAGCCCACCTTATGCAGGGCAGCTAACGCAACACGGCTCTTGTGGACGGGCGCGTTGTCGTGCAAAAGCAGCACACCTTTCGTCAATTTTCCCCGTCTTTTCGCTTTAATGGCTTCTTTTAGTCGCTCTAATATTGAAGCGTAATATTCTCCGGGTATAGAAACACCTTTATCTTTAGAATCAATCAACAATATTCCTTCCGAGTCCCAAAATACCGTTGCCATGAGTTTCCCAGCTGATTGTGACACTTTAAATTTCTTGGGAGGTGCTGTGCCCTTTTATGCCACTGCATGGAGTCTTGTTTGGACTCAGGTTCATAATGATGAACCCAAGTTTCGTCTCCAGTAACAATTCGACTCAATACACCATCCTTGTCTTCATTACAGAGGTCCAAAAATGCACGGGGAATATAATATATATATCCAAATACGACTCTCAGGGGAAGATCAGTACGCCCGCCTAGAAGATACCTTGATTAGTTGTATTTATCTATTTGTTCACTATATGTGTATTGTTGTCATGATACTTGTCAAAGAATTCATTCTTGTGTTAAATGAACGAGGTCGTCCATTCCTCAGGATGGTCGATTGAGTGACAATGAGTTAGTTATTTTTATGTTTTAGTAAGGTTAAGGTTGGTACTGGAGACGAAAAGTACAGTGTGTCGCAAATAGAGATCATGTAATGTGTTGTTAATGTAGACAATTCCATCCTGACAAGTAGATAACAGAAGCCTTTATTTATTTTAATATATATAGATATCTAAAAGATAGTATACCAAATGAATTAAGAACACACAGTGTTAATATATTTGATGATGCACATAAGAAAAATGGTATAACAGATTTAGCAGAAAAATTATTCACAGAAGGAAGACATAGACAGCAGCATGTAATATATATTCAACAAACTAGTACATTTATACCAGCAGGAATGAAATCAAGTTATAGTGAAATAATTATTCATAGTAGTATAATAAATGACTTGGAAAATTATATTACTCTTGATGATAAAACAATTAATGAATGTCTAAAGAATTATAGTAAAACTTGATTCTATAGAATTAATAAAAATGGTATTTGTTTTCCGAAAAAATTATGTGATTATAAATCATTCAGAGAATATAAAAATAGATTGAAGTCAGTTGGTAGAAATACTGGAATATAAAAATAATATTAGGAATACAAATGAAATTTATAAAGCTTATAAAAATGCAGGAGCAGATGCTGCTAAAAAAACAGATGTTATAAGTGATAATCAAAGCTTCGCTTCTCAGTCACAGACGTATATTCAACAGTTATTCAAGGTCTTATAAATAAAGAATACAAACGTCATAGGTTCATATATTATTTTAAATTATATAATTAATAAAATTAATATATGTATTTTCTGACCTTAACGTACTTATCTTTTAATTCCTGATTTATTTCCCCTTAGAGGTCAATAAAACAATAAATAATTAAATACCAATTTATTCCATAACATATAATAATATGTTTTCGTTAAATAACTTCTTCAGTGGAAGAAATTGACATTTAATATGTGTCAAATTACTAATATAATATAAATATAAATTGCCATGCCTATCAACAAAATTATCTAAAAAACAAAGAATTCATTGATATATCGAATTTTAATTATATTCACAAGTAATAATGATTTAATACAACTATAGAAATTGAAATGATTTGAATTATTCGTATATCAATCTATTTTTTGTCAAGCTCTAACAATTCTGTTCAAGGACTAGTGAAAAACATAGCAAAAAAACCTAGTCAAGAGCTTAAAATTAATAACATTCAGGCGTGAATTAAATTATTACAAATAACGCTTAAATTATCAATATCCGTTCTAAAATTTACCGCGTTTTCATCTTTTTTAATGTATATCATTTCGTAAATTAATCTTTTTTTATAATTATTTTCCTTTTTTTAAATTTTTATGTTTTGAAAATCAAAATTATGTCGTCTATCTTTAGAGTGCTTAGATAAAGCAGTTTCAGCGGTGACGTTATGTGTAACAGTGTATTGATGGTTATAAATTCGTTTCTTTAAATATTGTTTGGTTTGTCCGATATAACATTTATTACAATCTTTGCAATCTAATTTATAAACGACATTACTTTGATTACCATGTTTAATGGGTGTTTTTAAATTTGTGAATAAATGTCTATTGTTGGTAGGTATGAAAGTTATGTGAATGTCTGATTTTTTTAATTCGTGTTTTATTGTGTCGCTTAAATTGTTTATATATGGTATAGTGTGGTATGTTATTATTTGATTTTGTACCTGTGTTATATATTTTATTTATTCTTTTTGTGATTAATTTATTATAAAACTCTTTAGGATAACTATTTTTTCTAGTATTTTTTTAACTTTACTTAAATTTTCTTTTCTAAATTCAGGGTGAGCTAATTTAATAGCCTGATCTACTAAACTGTTAATTACGCTTTTTTTAAATTTACCGAAATGTTTGAAAAATAGTTTAAATGCCTACTACTACTAGTGTCTTTAATGTACCAGTTTGTTTTTATTTGTGTGTTATCATGTATTATCTTTACATTTAAAAAGTTTATAGAATTTTGATTTTCTCTTTCAAAAGTAAATTTTAACCTATCATGATACGTGTTAAATGTGTGCAGAACATGTTCAATTTTATCATTTGGTATGCAGCATATACAATCATCTACATACCGCTTATAAAATTGCACATGATAGCTTAATTTGTCAAGTGAGACCTGCTCTAAGTCCTCCATTACTAAATTTGCTATAACAGCAGATAATGGAGAACCCATTGCTGTACCGAATATTTGTTTATATATTGTGTCATTGTACTGAAAATATGTTGAATTTAAGCAAAGTTTTGCAGCCCATTTTTTGGTAAATTTGTATAATTTTGAATTAAATTCCATTTTTTGTTTATAATGTTTAATGCCAAATCTGTAGGGACATTTGTGAATAAAGGTACAACGTCTAAACTGATAATTTCATGATTACACGGTACAGATTTTTTGTTAATGAAATTAACAAATTCCCACGAATTTTTTACATGATACTCCGTATTTCCTACAACATTACTGAGAATTTTGGATAAAAATTTCGATAAATTGTATGTTGGTGATTTGTATACAATTTACAATCGGCCTTAAAGGAATATCAGTTTTATGAATTTTAGGGACGCCATAAATTCGCGGAGTTATCAAATTATATATTTTTAAATGTTTAGCTACGGATTCGTCTATATAATTGCTATTTAACCAACTAGTGATTAATTGGTTATTTTCACTTTGAATTTTGTTAGTCGGGTCTTTTTGTAATGTAATGTAGGTGTTTTGATCGTTTAATAATAAATGCATTTTGGCTGCGTAATCTTTCTTGTACATTATTATACTTTTTTCTCCTTTGTCTGCTTTAGTTATTATAAAATCTTTTTTGTTTCCTTTAACATACGATTTAAATCAGTATCTTTGTGTTTGTTATTATGTCTGTTTTTGTAATTAGTTATGATGTTTACTAATTTGTTACGTAATGTGTTTTGCTTGTTCGGTGCTACAGAATTTTGAATAATGTATTCTATATTACAAATTAAATCATCTAAAGGTATGTAGTTAACATCTACTGAGAATTTAGGGCCTACACTAATAATTAACTTTACATTTTCCGGAATTATTATATTTGTTAAATTTATTATCCAATCTTCTTGTAAAATTGGATAATAATTCTTGTTATTTTCTTTTAAAAGATTTTCTATATTTTTAATATTACTATTTTTTATTTTATTAAAATTTCTTTGAAAATCTAAATTTACTTTTTCAAAAAACTCACCGTAATCATGAGATGACATTTTACTACGAATGTCAATTTCCGTAGTTGAAATGTCATTTCTAATTTTTTCAAGTGTAATGTAAGTGTCCCGAATACATAAATTCAGTGTTTTTTAAAAATATAGTGTCTCTTATTTTACTAAACTTACTAACTATAGTGTCATTTGTAATCGTTATGTTAAAGGATTTTTTTATAAAATTCGGAATTACCTTTTCACGCCTGCATTTTATTAAAAAAAAATTCCTGCTAATTTGTCGTGCTAATTTTAATTTCAAACTATGGACTTCTTCTGAACCACCAAACTCTCTTGAATATTCATACTTCAAAAATGCAAAAAGCAAAGCTATTATATATTATTATATGTTATGGAATAAATTGGTATTTAATTATTTATTCTTTTATTGACCTCTAAGTGGAAATAAATCAGGAATTAAAAGATAATTAATAAATGTAAGAATGATGATGGAAATCAATTATCAAATATTGATTTGGAAAATATTTTTAAATTAATTACAAATGAGGAAATAAACATAACTTCAGATAAATTGTTAACACACGGAACAGATAATTTAAAAAAGTATAATATTTTTAATTTAGATTGGGGAATCGGAACACACTGGGTTGCTATGTACAGGGTGGGGCACCACATTCGCCTCGGTTGATATACAAAAAACGATAACACATATTTAAAATCTTTTTATTGGAGCATGTATAGGCCCATTAGGAGCATGTTCTAAAATTATTTTGAAATATACAGGGTGTTCCAAAAGAAAGTTACACATCAAAGTTATCAAAATTTAAATGGAACACCATGTATATTATTGGATATTTCGGTGGCGCCGACTAAATAAAGGCAAGTTACTATTATATTCCCTATACCTAAGTTCAATATTTTCTGAGATATTTAACAATTTTTGAAAATGTAGATCAATATTTAGAAAGAGTACGTGGCGTACGTATTAAACTTGTGTGTTTCAAGTTGTGTTATTTCATTAGCACAACCATTACATCTAATGCTAAAATAAAGATGTTTTCTAAAAATTATACAGGGTGATTAAAATCTTACCTCCAACTGTGGGTACCATTAATGCTCAATATCTTGCTTATTTTAAATGGAACACCCTGTATGTAACACCGTCATTCGATCTTAATTTTATTTCTCTTTTAAATGTTATTGAGGTGCCCTATACCTATCTCTTATAGTTTTCTTGTAAAAGTCAATTTAGTGTTTTAATTGGGGATTATGTACTAAAAATTTGACTAAATCAAGGTAGCTTTAACATGATGACACTAATTTCAGATGTTAATATTGTCTACTTTATTTTTGAAAAGTAGGCAGTGATGCAATGGACGTTGCTTCATATTTATTGGAAACAAAACATAAATTCGCCAATACATGTTTTATTACATACAAATTTTCATCATAGACTTAATACAAAAGGAAACAAAGAACAAAACAAAACAATAAAGAAACTAATGGTTCAACTATCACTCAAATTAAATAAATAAAAAATTTTCAATACATAAATACATCTACATGGGATGATTAAGCGATCTCACCGACCGGGCAATATTTACGCACGATACGATTGCATACTAATTGGCAGGTCAAGGCTGTTAGCATACATATGCCTAGTTGGCCAATCGCAAACCCGATAACGCTCGAAATATTTCCCGCTACATATGTGGTACAAACATGCCGTGTTTATTTAATGCAAGAAGTTTTACCAGTACTTTTGGAAAACATACCTCTTAAAATCCGACAAAAGATGCAGCTACAGATGTATGGTGCTCCTTCTTTCGGAGTTAATTAGATAGGCAATACCTAAATAGTTAAGTAGGACGTGGTAATTCACAGAACTGACCTGCAAGATCCCCAGACCTAATGAATCCAGATTTTTTGATATGAGGATATATGAAAAATATTGTATACAACATATGTACCACAAATAACACCTGACAATACGAAAACATATCAACCAAGAATTTATTTATGTATTGAAAATGAGTGATATTTGAATCATTAGTTTCTTTTTCTTTTGTATTTTTATGATGAAAATTTGTATGTCATAAAACATGTATTAGTGAATTTTTGTTTTGTTTCCAATAAATATGAAGCAACGCCTAATGCACTACTGCCTACTTTTCAAAAATAAAGTAGACAAAATTAATACCAGAAATTAGTGTCATCATGTCAAAGCTACCTTGATCTAATCAAATTTTGTGTACATAATCCCCAATTAAAATACTAAATTGACTTTTACAAAAAAACTATAAGAGATAGGTATAGGGAACCTTAATAACATTTAAAAGAGAAATAAAATTAAAATCGAATGACGGTGTTAGATACAGGGTGTTCCATTTAAAATAAGCAAGTTATTGAGCATTACTGGTATCCACAGTTAGAGGTAAGATTTTAACCACCCTGTATAATTTTTAGAAAACATCTTTAATTTAGCATTAGATGTAATGGTTGTGCTAATGAAATAATACAACTTGAAACACGTAACTTTAATACGTACGCCAGGTACTCGTTCTAAATATTGATCTACATTTTCAAAAATTATTAAATATCTCAGAAAATATTGAACTTAGGTATAGGAAATATCATAGTAACTTGCCTTTATTTAGTCTGCATCACCGAAATATCCAATAATATCCAATAATATACATGGTGTTCCATTTAAATTTTGATAACTTTAATGTGTAACTTTCTTTTGGAACACCCTGTATATTTCAAAATAATTTTAGAACATGTTCCTAATGGACCTACATATGCTCCAACAAAAAGATTTTAAATATGTGTTACTGTTTTTTGTATATCAACCGAGGCGAATGTGGTGCCCCATTCTGTATATAGACTATGATAATAAATTTATTAATTTCTTTGACTCATTTGGTAATTCATTGCCAGAAAAATTTATAATTCCAAAAAGTTATACAGTAACTCATAATAATTATAAATTTCAAAATTCTAATAATGTAAATTGTGGTTGGTGGTGTTTATTATTTTTATGTTTGGTATTTAACGTAAGAGACAAAAATTTATGAGTTTGTTTCAAATAATCTAGGATCTTGTATATTTAATAATTTTTTAATTTCTTCTGTTCGATTAATACTTTCAATTTGTTTACTGTTATCAAAACGCAGTAATGGTA